>JAVJIF010005319.1:112500-332651 GCA_038442645.1 Agave tequilana
AAGACATATCGCCGACCTCGTGCGGTCAGCCATGGAAGATGTGACCCTTAGCGGTACTACCCTCTCTCTGTCGGTGTCTCTTGCATGCACGACTGCGAAAGGGAGGTGATCTCGAACTGTAAGCATTGCCCAGATAAAAGAAGAAGGAGAAATTTGATATTTAGAATGAAGAACTTTGATAAGAGAGAGATTCTTTTTCATAATCTTTTTCTTCATTGTTACTTTCACTAATGTTAGTGCAAAACTATATGAAAGCCTAGCACCTGACTCCTAACCACTAACCCACTAATCATACCAACTAACCCCATTAATTATGACAAGTAACCCCATTTGAGGAGTGAAAGTTGTGACTAAGTACAGTTACTTGTTTAGGAATTTCAATCTTTTATAATTTAAATAAAATTTCCAACATATGTCACATGTACATAGCTACTTTTGGTTTTGTATTTGTATGTATATATTCCTTCTATCATCATTGGTATGGTGATGTTGTTCACTATTTACATTTTACATTTTGTCATGTTTCGATATTAGGGAATGTGTATGCTTGTATTTGTTTGATAATTCTAGATAAATCATAATAGTTTTTGGGCTTATTTAGATATATACCCCGAATCTCGAGTATAGATTTCGAGATTTTAATAACTTAGCACTCTAAATAACTCATCGCTCCAGCTAGAAGTTGAATAAGATAAACAGAGTGTTTGTGTTTTACTGTTCTGTCTTCTCTTCTTCTTTTTTTTCATTATTTAAGATTTAACTAAATTTTATCAAATTTAAAATTCTTTTCTCTACTCTTCTTTTCATTTTTTCCCTCTTTCTCAAAATTATCTTAAACCTATTTTTTTTTTCAAATTTTCTCTCAAATCTCACTTTATAAATTTTTGATATTTTCTCAATTTTTTAAAGCACATATGAAATAATTTGATGGACGGTTTAAATAATAATAAGTAAATGAAATAAAAATATGCTTGAGTTGAAACAGAGATAAGTGTAAAAAGAAGAAGAAAATAATAAGTAAAGAAATAGTTCACTCTGCTTAAATTAGGATGTTATGTTAAATCACTTACATATGAATAACTTAGTCATTCTTTTAAAATGATTAAGTTGTTAATAGATTTTAAGGTTTTTTTAGAAACATACCTCCTAAATTTTTGGATTTACATCTCAAAAGTTTGATATTAGAAATTTACCTCCTAAATCTTTTGAATCTGAAAATTTGTCCCTCCACTAGTTAGAATTTGAAAGAAATAAGAATATTTTCCTTGTCATATCTTTCTCTTATTTCTTCACTTCTTTTCTTCTTCGTTGTTTGAGGCTTGATTCCGGGAAAGCTCATGACAATGCAGGAAAAAGCAATAACACCCTCTGAGGTTTTACACTTTACTTTATTTTTTTATGAAAATACCATTGCAGAAAGCCCATGAGGTTTAAAATATTTAAATTTTTTCTCTTTAACCATTACTTTTCTTTCTCTCTTTTTATTTCTTTCTTTTTTACTCTACTTTTTTTTTTCTCATTTTAAGTTTATTGTTAGTTCATTGTTTTTTACTTTTCTCTCTCTAAAGGTTTCTCTCCAAAGCTATTTTTTTAATATTTTTTTAATGTAAACTCTAATATTTTGATGATGTATAAACTTATAAATTAAGTACTAATGAGTTTGTTTAATAGTTTTGTCATATTACAGGATAAGACACTTTGACAGAAGTTGGATGAATTATAAAATTAATCGCAATATTCAATTAGAGGTTGGAAGAATCCAGAGCTCCACTATTTCAAGCAAAATGAAATTTATATCAAGCTACAACAAGAGCTATTTTGGAGCAAGAGACAAAGAGCCACGACTGTCAAATCATAGGAAACGTTGTAAGTAATCATTTATTATTTTAATTTATCCTTCAAAATAATGGCATAAATTAAATTCAATATAATCCCTCAATAATTTCATATGCAACCAATACCATTTTATCATTGTAGGAGATAAATCGCTCGAGGGAATTTAACTACACTCAATTTTTAGTAGAGAGAGCAAAGCAATGCAAATACCAGCAAATTTACGTGAATTTATCTACACTCAATTTATAGGAGAGAGAGTAAAGCAACACAAACACCAACGATTTTACGTAAATACCAGCGAATTTACAATTAATAGATTTTTTTTTTTAGATAAAAATAGTAGAATTTTTTTATACAAAAACAATTTAAAAATATTAAAAATCAATAGGGGGGAATTCACCTCGAAGCTCGCGGATGAATTCGCGGTGGAGGGCCTCAAAGTTCGAGATGGATGAGGGCCTCAAAGCTCACCGATGGGTGACAACGACAGCCAGACTGGTGAGATGAGGTCGGTGATGGTGAGATCTGAGATGGCAAGGCGAGGAGGAGGAGTTGTTGTCGAATGTGTCGGGAAAGAAGAAGAGGAGGCGCTGGCGGGTTGCGACAGAGGCAGGTACGAGGTGGTGGCGCTTGTGGTGTCGCGTCAAATGCAGGGATTGGCGTTGCTGTGCGCGAGGATGATGGCTCAATGGGAAAGGCCGAGAGGGAGGGAGAGGAGAAGGCATTTGGCCGGGTCTGATAGCATAACAAGTGGTGGTGAGTAGCGAGGGGCGAGAGAGTGAGAGAGAGACAAGAGCAGCGAGAGAGAGAGGGGCTCGAGATGAGACGAGATAGGCGAGATAGAGAGAGTTAGGGTTACTTATTGAGAAGGATGCAGGCGCGCTTTTTGAAATAATATATAACGTCGATTCTAAATAGAATCGATGTTATTATATATTTCACATCAGTTTTGTACGGAACCGACATGAAATAATTGATATTCCACGTAGGTTATGTAAAGAACCTTCTGTATAGAACTGACGTGGAATCTCATTCATTTTTTCGAGAAAAACCGACTCAAACATATACTTGTTTTATTTTTAAATTGCCACCGTCTTTTTATTCACATCAGTGCGTAGAGCAACCGACGTGAAAAGGTCGACGTGAAATCACAAATCTGTACTAGTGCATACACACACACACACACCACTACTACACTGGAATTTTCTCTGTTCCCGTCCACCATTCTACTAAATAATAGTTCCCTATGCTAGTCCACGCCTCCACCACACCGACATTTTTCATCTGCGTGTCCTTCCTACCATTCCACCTACTGATTCTCACGCCTCATGGTCATAGGTCGGTATCACATCGGTGCTTCTAAGTTGAAAGGTACTCTTTCTCGTGTGTATTCTCACAGGTATCACCGGGAGCACCTCCAATCATTTGTAATGGGTCTGATCCATAATAAGCCATTTTTTGTCCACCACAAGTTAACCAGATGCAGGGGCAGCTCAATGCCTAAAGAGGCCTTAGGCAAAAGTTTCTAATGGGCCTTTTTAAAATTCTTAAGGTGGGTGTTTCAGCAGTTCTTGATGTCATTGTCTGTCTCTCTAGGAGGTAAGAAGCAATTGCTTTCCATCTGCAGTAATCAAAGTTGTATCAATTGAATTAATAAATGAAGAGTCTTTTTATCTTTAAACTAAAAGTTGCTTATGATCTAAAATTAAAAAGTGAATTTTAATTAATTTTTTACTTGTTTCCCAAGAGAGATTGGAGATGAATAATGAGCTTGTCCTCATATCAGGGAAGGTTTTTTTTTAAGAAAAAATCGTGAGGCCAAAAGGACCCCTCATGATTAGCGAAGTTGCCACGCTTCGTCCCTGGACTCAGGCAGTTTGTCCATCTCAGACTGTAGCTCTTGCTGCATCTCAAAAACTTCTGTCAATCAAAAGGAGAAAGTTAATTAAAAACATAATAAACAAATTGAACAGGAAAAATAAAAGGGCTACACTTGAAACAGAGCAACCAAAATCTAAAGAACCTTTTGGGGTCCTGATCTTTTTGGATCACTAGATTACTAAAATCAGAAAAAGGAAAAAGAAAAACCCCCTCGAAATAGTTGTTTTGGATCTAAATAGTTGGTGATCAGCTTGTTTTGTTAACAAAGGCCATATAAAATAAGTAATTAGGTTTATTACCATTGTTAGTAGACACTGCTCTCCAGTTGGTAAGGGCCATGTTTTTGGATGTAGGAGGCAAGGATGATGTCCTCCTCTGGTGTCCATGTCCTTTTCTTCACCTCAATTTTGTCACAACAAGGTGGCCTTCCCGTTGAGAAATTTTGAGAAAGACAGTTTGAGAGAGAGGTTGAGGATGAAACTGAGTATGTATTTGTTTTATGCAAGACAAAACACAAGGTAAAAGACAAGGAGACAGCAATAAGCATTTACTCATGCTCTATCAAAAGCTATCTCTCTGCGTGTGCGCTCGCGCACGCGCCACACAAACCACGGGAATTCAATGAGAATGCACCGGGAAAAAGGAAAACACTCTGTGCTCTCAAAGTTCTATCTTCGTTTTTTGAGTTTTTGAATTATAACAGTTATTATATCTCAGTTATTATGATGAGTAACAACTAATTAAAACAAAGTGTTGGGTTCCAAGAAATGGGTTACTATTTTTATAAATTATAAATAATAGGTGATAGTGATGGGAATTTGACATGATTGATGTTGTTGAAGGCAGTGGACCAGCGTTAAATGCTCCACGTTTTTGGGGCCCCATTATACTTGGGGGCCCTAGGCAACCGCCTCGTTTGCCTAGGGGTTGAGCCGGCCCTGACCAGATGAAGGGCTACGACAATTCTAGCATCCAATTCAAGGATATTTATAATGATATTCAAACAAAGACACTTGACTGCTATTTATCATTCGAGCAAGTGGAAATATAGCATCGCAAATTCGATTAAGTACAACACTCATTTTGACGCATGCCAAGGCACTTAACTATCTAGAAGGACATCTAAAATGTTTGATTAGAAAAGCGTACAGTGGCTCTTTAGATCAGGAAAGTGGGCTCAGGAATGTTGCATGTTAATTTGTAAAGAGTATGCGAGGACAGAGAACAACGTCTGGGTGATTAGGGGTTTGGGAAGCGGACATTCCTCTGAGTCTAGAAGCTATTTATAGGGGTTCTTTAGGGGTCTTACTGCTTGGCCAAGTTATCATAGTTGTCGGGGCGGAGCCACGAATTGGTGCCTGGTTGGGCACTCAAGAGTATGGGGGAGTACACTGGGTAGGAAAAGACATGATTGATATTTAGTCAAGCTTAGATTGGCCGCTATTAGAGATTCAGGTTTGGCACTCTGATGTGCCAACCTTAAATTTTTTTTTTAGGGAGTGCCAAAATTCAGATTGGGCGTGTGCTTTGTTGTATACTAGTTTACGGACTAATATACTATAATCTAAAATTTTAAGAAGAGAGCAATTTTTCTTACTTGCTTGCTTTATTGCTTGATTGCTTGATTCAAAAAACAAAGAGGTACATGGCCTTTTATAGGCTTCAAAACTTACAAGAATAGAAACCTCCAAATTCAAGAATTACAACTCCTAAATTGATGATGACTTCTAATTTGATGATGACTCCTAATTTGATCATGACTCCTAATTTGATGATAATTGATGACTCATCATCTTCCAAAAAAACAATTTTATTTGATATTCCAACACACCCCCTCAAATCAAAATGTTTTTCATACCAAGCATTTCTTTTAGCCTTCTGAAAGGTTCAATAGGCAATGGCTTGGTGAAAATATCTGCTACTTGCTCCATGGTATGACAATACTCCAGCTTCACAGTTTTCTGCTTTACATGGCCTCTGAGAGAATGAAACCGTGTATCTATATGTTTGCTCCTCCCATGATGTACTGGGTTCTTTGCAAGTTGGATGGCTGATTTGTTGTCCACAAATATTACAGTCGCTTCTTCTTGTGGATGATCCAATTCCTTTAAAATGTTCCGCAACCAAATAGCTTCACATACAGTAGATGAAGCTGCAACATACTCTGCTTCACATGAAGATAAGCCCACAACTCCTTGCTTCTTTGAGGTCCATGAAAATGCAATTGACCCAAGATAGAAAACATAGCCAGTGGTGCTTTTCCTCTCATCTTGATCACCTCCCCAGTCGCGATCTGAATAGCCTACTAACTCTGCAGTTTCACCATAAGTATAAATAGACCAAGGTTGAGTGTGCCTTTGATATACCTTAGAATTCTCTTTGCAGCTAGCCAATGAGACTCCTTCGGTGTCTCCATATAGCGACTCACAAGTCCGACTCCGTAAACAATATCAGGCCTTGTGATCGTTAAGTACCTCAGGTTACCGACGAGACTTTTGAAAAGAGTTGAGTCTACAAAATCTCCAATTCCTTCTCTTGATAGCTTCGTTCTTGTGGCTATTGGGGTGTTTACTGGGTTGCAGTTACTCATCTTAAATTTCTCCAAGATCTCCTTCATGTACTTCTTTTGAGATATAAATATCCCATCTTGTTGTTGCTTCACTTCGATACCAAAAAAGTAGGACATCAATCCATTGTCCATCATCTCAAATTCATTGAACATTGCCTCCTTGAATTCAGCAAGCATCTCATCGCAACTTCCTGTGTATAACAAGTCATCAACATAAAGACAAATTATTAGAAATTCACCTTGATGGTTTGTAACGCCCCGGTCCTGCGGGTACGGGGACGTCACTGCGACGTACATACGCAGGTCGGAAATACCCTCACGTATATACGCTAAGCATCAGTACAAGCAAGAATCAGAGTACGACAAGCGTAATGCCCATTCATATGCCAACATAAGAAGTACAAAGTACAAGGTTATCACAGGACGTGACATACTTTTACATATCTCATGTACCATATATCACAGCCAAGCATAAAAGTACGATTTACAATATAATTACAATATGCTCACGAGTTGAAAGGGGATCCCGCGAGCTCAAAAGGAAGGTCAGGTACAACAGAAACCGAGACTAGTCAACTTGCTCGGCAAGGAAAGCTTGATCTTCCACAGAAGGCTCCACCTCGATCCAAGGTTCGGAACTGAACATACAAATTCAAGGGAGTCAGGACCTCCCAACAAGTGATCATGTTACAGCCGAGTGGCATAAGAATATGAGAGTTGGTACAATATCAAGAATAATCAGCCAGCAAGTAAAAGGAGCATAGCATGTTATAAACGAAAGGGTATTGCATAGGCTTAAGTTACGGCCTCATGAGACCAGTACTTCGAGGGGATAATCCAAACAAGGAAACCCTCATCTATATACCTTCATCTCATGTCACCGTAATCCAAGCGCATACAACAACCACAGTTAACGTCTTTTATTATTATTATCATTATTATTGCTCGTCCTACCCTGATATCTAGCTATGTGAACTAGCGTCCCAGCACACATAGATCCATATCCGAGTAAAGCAAGGTTGTTATTGGAAACCAGCGGGGGTATCAACGGACTATGTTTACAGTGGGTCCCGTGCATACCCGGGACCACGGCCCAGGATTGTTCCGTTGCTTGGTGACGGAACCTGCCGCTAGGCTAACAGGAGGGACTTATTGTATGCCCTTATCAAGATGGTATCAGGAATGAGGGAGCCAGCACTCCCCTCGGTCGCCTGGAGGCCCACAGGTCAGACCGGAAATTCAGTTGCACAACATACCTAATACCACTGTAAACACGAACACATATTGATAGCCGCATGTTTCCCCCGACCCAATGTAAGTTGTCTCATTTTATGGTTTATTAGATGATTTATCAGATTCCGGGAATGAGCAAGAACAAGTCAGGAACGTCATGAATATAGGTATAACAGGAGTACTGGTTCGTACCATAATGTATCACATGTGTATCAGGAGTACAGTTGTTCTATCAAGATGTCAGGTCATCATTCCCGTTATCGTGATAATTATGAAGGTCAAGTGTATCATGCCTTATGTTAATAGATAGCATGATAAGAGGTGATATTCATCAAGTGACAAGTCTTGCAAATAGCAATATAATAAATGACCCAAAGATAATGTTCAAAATCAAAGAATTAATTAACCATAACAATTAATCAAGATTAGTCGACTAGGGAGAGAAATTAGTCGACTTAGAGAAGGAGTTAGTCGACTATAGTAAAGGGTCAAATCAACTTAAGGAGGCTGCGTTTGGTTGGGTCGCGTCTCAAAAAGTGGCACGTTTCAAGAAAGTGGTGCGTTTTCAGAAAAGTGGTGCGTTTTCAGAAAAATGGTGCGTTTTCAGGAAAGTGGTGCGTTTTCAGGAAAGTGGTGCGTTTTCAGGAAACTGGTGCGTTTCAGAAAACTGGTGCGTTTTTAGGAAACTGGTGCGTTTTCAGCAAACTGGTGCGTTTTTAGGAAACTGGTGCGTTTTTAGGAAACTGGTGCGTTTTTAGCAAACTGGTGCGTTTTTAGCAAACTGGTGCGTTTTTAGGAAACTGGTGCGTTTTTAGCAAACTGGTGCGTTTTTAGCAAACTGGTGCGTTTTTAGCAAACTGGTGCGTTTTTAGGAAACTGGTGCGTTTTCTTAACAAAATATGAAATAATATCCAAGTCTTGGCGAGTAGAATTACTCGCCTAAAACTGATCCTGTGATGCGTTCGACGCAGAGAAACTCGGCCCCAATCAAGAGGAGTGGCCGGTCCTCACAAGTGAAGGAAAGAGGTTGTGGTAGTTTGGAGAAGATGGAGGTGCAAGTCTAGTTCACCACGCCAAATCGGGATTTTGCAAACGTTGTTGCGGGGGACGAATGTATAGTCCGTTAGAAAGAGGTCGACGAGGAGGTGAAGGTGGTATGCTTGGTGGAGGCTACGGTGGTGCAGGTGGTGGGGGAGATGGTGATGAAGTTTTGTGGAGGTGATGGGTTCTTTTGGTGTCTCTTGGTGAAAGAGGTTGAAGAAGATGGAGTTAGTTGTTTGGAAATGGTGAAGGAGATGGAGGAGAAGAAGGTGGAGGAATTGGTGATGGAAAAATGGAGATGGTGAGTAGTTGTGATGGCCGGCCAAAGGGGCTTGGTGGTGGTGAGCTTGCTGTTGGAGCTTGCAGGAACAAAAAGGATGAAGGAAAATAATGAGAGAGAAGATGGGAGTGCATATATATAGAAGGGGAAAATAATATAATAACAAGCCATCATCACTTTCCCTCCAATGAGTGCTGCGTTTGCAAAGTCCCAAGGCTGCGTTTAGGCCATTTAAAGAGACAAACGCGGAAGCTCAAGGCTGTGTCCAGAGGAAAACGCAAGGAGGCTGCGTTCCAAAAGAAAAGGACAAGGCATGGGTGATTTGGACTTGAGTTGAGTCAGCCCATAAGCATTTAATGCAGCATGGAGAGGGTGGCTGCATTAATGATGAACCCAGCTGGTGAAGCTCGCGTTTGAGGAAGGAGAGAGAAAAATGAAAAAAGAGATAAGTGGAAAATTTGGATAAATTCTCGGTATCTGGGAAAATACCGAAAACTCCAGGAATGACCAAAAATGAAGTATCCCGGAAAGCTATCCAAAAATTCACAAAAATCATAAATATTATGAAATGACTTTTGGTGAAATCGGTTTCCATAAATTCTATCTCATTTTCAAAATAAAAATCCTGGAATATATTGGGATCGGTGTCTACACCTGGTAAGCTGGATTTTTGATAAAATCTGAAAATTCCCAGAAAATGCCCAAAGGAAGAAAACATAATTCTAAGAAGGAATGTGAAAGCAGAATCCGGAAATTTGATTCCAATTGTAAATTAAAATTCCTGGAATCAACCAGTGATACTAGTCGACACCGGTTTTGAAGATCTACAATTTAATTCCGAAAAATTCCAGAAAATCATGAAAATCTAGAATATTAAAAAATAATATTTGAAACTAAAATTAGTCAAATCTGAATACCAAACAGATCAAATCATGCAGTACAGCTATATGAGTAAGTATTTAAATAGCAGGAAATAAAATAAAATAAATAAAATAATAAGAATAAAATGCACCAAAAATCAGGATACGTAACTGTGCACGTATACTGGGAATGGGGTGTTACAATCTATCCACCTTACAAAAATTTCGTCCTCAAAATTTCAGGAAGGGGAAGATGACGGTAGAGAAGAATAGGAAGAAGGGTTTTACCAACTAAGTTGTAAATAGATGGGGATATCGCTCACGAATAACGTCCTCCCCGTTCCCATGTGGCTTCTCCTGGCACATGCCTATTCCAAGAAACCAGTACTAATGGTATTGCCTTATTCTTCAATGTTTTGATACTTTTGTCCAGGATGGCCATCGGTTGCTCTTTATAAGATAGATCTGACTGTAGTTCCAGTTCGGAGTGATCTAGAATGTGACTCTCATCCTTGACATACCTCCTCAACTGTGATACATGGAATACATTGTGTACTCCTTCTAAAGATGGAGGTAATGCCAATCGGTAAGACACATCTCCCACACGATCCAAAATTTCGAATGGGCCGATGTATCTCGGACTAAGTTTTCCACGAGTACCGAACCGGATTACCCCTTTGGTGGGTGATATCTTTAAAAATACATGCTCACCGGTTCTGAATTCCAATGGCCTTCTGTTTGTGTCTGCCCAACTCTTTTGTCGGCTCTGTGCTGCCCGGAGGTGATCTCTGATAACTCGGACCTTGCTTGTTGTCTGAACTAGAATGTCTGGTCCCATAAGTCTTCCTTCGCCGACTTCGTCCCAACATATCGGTGACCTGCATTTCCTGCCATACAATGCCTCAAATGGGGCCATTTTGATATTAGCCTGATAGCTGTTATTATAAGAGAATTCTACCAAATGAAGATAGTCTTCCCATGACCCTCTAAATTCTATCATGCAGGCTCGTAACATATCTTCAAGGATTTGAATAGTCCGTTCAGATTGTCCGTCTGTCTGGGGGTGATATGAAGTACTGAATTTCAGACGAGTTCCTAAATTTTCTTGGAGACTTTCCCAAAAATGTGATCGGAATCTCGTGTCTCTATCTGACACGATACTAACTGGAACTCCATGTAGACGAACAATTTCTTTCATATATTTTTCTGCAAGAACTTCTGTTGACTGACCTACTCTGAAAGGTAGAAAGTGAGCTGCTTTTGTGAGGCGGTCAACGATCACCCATACTGCATTGTTACCCTTAGGACTGCGGGGTAGTGCTGTGACAAAATCCATGGTGATATGTTCCCACTTCCATTCGGGTATTGGTAAGGGCTGAAGAAGTCCAGCTGTTCTTTGGTGTTCTGCCTTTATTTGCTGGCAAACTAAGCACTTGGCCACATACTGGGCTATCTCCCTCTTCATGGCATTCCACCAAAATTTCTGCTTCAAGTCCCGATACATTTTAGTTCCTCCCGGGTGAATGGAATAGGCCGAACTATGTGCCTCTGCCAAAATTTTCTGTCGGACTTCTCCTTGGGGGACACAAATTCTGTTACCAAATATAAGGCATTATCCGAATGTATACGGAGGTCAGTTCTCAATCCAGCTTCTATCTGAGCTCTGAATTTCTGTAATCTGGGGTCTTCTTTTTGAGCTTCTTTAATCTCATCCATCAGGGTTGATTGAATCTGAAAGGTCATCAACTGTCCTGTTTTACCAATTCCTTGTACTATCATTAAGTCCAATTTTATGATATCCTGAATCAACTCCTTCTGTTGCGTAAGTTGTACTAGCATTTTATTCTCTGGCTTCCTGCTCAATGCATCTGGTACTGTATTGACTCTGCCTGGATGATAATGTAAATCTATATCATAATCCGCCATTAATTCAAGCCACCGTCTCTGTCTCATGTTCAGTTCTTTCTGCGTGAAGATATACTTAAGACTTTTGTGATCAGTGTAGATTAGCACCTTGTCTCCCAGAAGATAATGCCTCCAGATTTTCAATGCGAATATTACTGCTGCTAGCTCTAAATCATGAGTTGGGTAATTTCTCTCATGTGGTTTCAATTGCCTAGATGCATAAGCTATGACATGACCATGCTGCATTAATACACATCCTAGGCCTTTTCCGGATGCATCACTGTATATAACCATCCCTCCTCTTCCTGAGGGAGTCCTCAAAACTGGAGCTGTAATGAGTCTTTCCTTTAATTGTTCAAATGCTGCAGCACATTCCTCGGTCCATATATATTTTTCTCCTTTTCGGGTGAGCTTTGTTAACGGGGCTGCAATCTTAGAAAAATCCTGGACAAAGCGCCTATAATATCCGGCTAATCCAATAAAACTCTTAATTTCTGTTACTGTCCTTGGAATTGGCCAGTCCTTTACTGCCTGAATTTTACTAGGGTCTACTGAAATTCCTTCTTCTGAAATTATGTGTCCAAGGAAGGCCACACTATTTAACCAGAATTCACACTTGCTTTGCTTAGCATGAAGTTGTTCCTGTTGGAGAGTCTGTAACACTATTCTCAAGTGGTCTGCATGCTCTCTGTCGTTCTTCGAATAGATCAAGATGTCATCTATGAAAACAACTACAAACTGATCCAAATATGATGAGAACACTCTGTTCATCAAATCCATGAAAATTGCAGGGGCATTGGTGACTCCGAAGGGCATAACTAGAAACTCATAATGGCCATAACGAGTCCTGAATGCTGTCTTTGGAACGTCTTCTTTCTTTACCTTTAGCTGATGATAACCTGATTGTAAATCCAATTTAGAAAATACTCGAGCTCCATGAAGCTGATCAAACAGATCATCAATTCTTGGTAAAGGGTACTTATTCTTGATGGTAACTTTGTTCAACTCTCTGTAGTCTATACACAACCGCTTACCACCGTCTTCTTGTTGGCCAATAGCACTGGAGCTCCCCATGGTGAAGCACTTGGTCTAATCAATCCTTTGTCAGAGTATTCTTGTAGCTGTTTCTTTAGAATCTCCAACTCTGTGGGTGCCATCCTATATGGAGCTTTGGATATCGGAACTGTACCTGGAAGGGTATCAATAGAGAACTCAATTACCCTATCAGGTGGAAGTCCTGAGATCTCCTAAAATACTTCTGGAAACTCATTCCAAACTGGCACTCTCTTCTTCTGGATCTCACCAGCAGTCATCTGTGCTTTTCCTTTGGCAGGTTTGCGTTCTCCTTCAAATTGGAACTCAGGCTGAAGCGGTATTCTGAAAATAACTTTCTTGCTTCGGAAATCAATGACCGCATGGTATTTACTGAGCCAAGTCATGCCTAAGATTACGTCGTACCCTTTAGTATCTAGTACGAGCATATCCACTGTTAATGTTCTGCCACACAGTCCCACCGGACAGTCTACACAAACTCTATTAGAGATGACTACTCCGTTACCGGTACTAATCTCCCACTGGTGGTCTAAACATTCAACAGGTATAGAGTTCAAAGCAATGAAACTATCTGATATGTAACAATGAGAAGCGCCAGAATCAAAGAGGGCTAAGACAGGTTTAGAGTGCACCATAATCTTACCTGCTACCACTTCTCCAGAAGTTTGGGCCTCTTCCGCTGTCAAGTTGTAGGCTCGTCCTCTTCCACGACCTGCTGCATTTCTAACTCCCTCTGGACTGGGCGGATAGCTTGTAGTAGGGGAGGGGAAGAGCCCTCCTAACCATTGGTCCTTGGTTCCTCTGTCCATCTGGCCCTGGAAGTGCTGGTAATGCTGGGTTGACCATTCCCATTCTTTTGTGGGGGCAGACTTCTACTGAATGATCACGGGAACCACATGCCAGGCATAACCCATTTGCCCTACGGCAATTCTGTTGAGTGTGACCCGGTTTCTGGCAATAGTTACAAACGGGAAATGGTTGGGTTGTCTGAAAGGGGGCTCGCCGAAATGGTCGTCTCATTGGCGGAACCCTCGCTGCTCTGTATGGACCTCCTCTCCCTGCTGGTGGAAATGGCCTCTTCATGGCTTGGTTCCTTATCATGTTAGATTTCCCTTTCTCCAGACCTCGCTCCACCTCTCGAGCTATGGTGAGGACTTGGGAATACGTTTTCAGCTGCTGGGGCATCAAGAGAATTTGAATGTCCATTCGCAAACCCTGTTGGAATCTACTCGCCCGCTTTTCTTCATCAGCCACCATATATGGAGCGAAGCGGCTCAGCCTCAAGAACTCAGCGGCATACTCATCCACAGACCGGTTCCACTGCTGAAGTCGGATGAACTGTTCTTCCATTTCTTTCTGAGCGGTGGCAGGGAAAAATCTACTATAGAAGCTTTGAGAAAACTGGTCCCAAGTGACAGGTTTCTCCAGTCTTGCTTCTTCAGCTAGCCACCAGGTCCTGGCTACATCCTTTAGTTGAATCTTGGCGACCTCCACTTGATTTTCTTTTGGGACCCGGGCTGCGTTCAACAGATCTGTGGTGTCAATCAGCCATTGCTCAGCATCTAGTGGTTTCTCTTCTCCCGTGAATATCGCCGGTTGCAACCGCCTGAAGTCTGATACATTCCCCGGCCTTTGTTCCTTGGGAGTTACTAACTCTTGCCGAAGGAGTTCCGTCTGCTGTTGCTGATTTTCCATCATAGTCTGGATAACCCTCAGAATCTCAACATTCTCTCCCATGGGTCCATTTGATGTTTGCCCGGAGTTGCTACGACCCGTCCTTCTATCCATACTTATGTTGGTAAAAAGGAGACTGGAAACTGGAAAGATGGAAGGATTTTAGGACACAAGGAAAGGAATCAAGAAGGACAAGATAACTTTGTACATTGTAGTTGGCAATGGCAAATTCCATTAATTTGCTGCTTGGTTGTACTATAGGTGTGAGAGCCTAGGCTCTGATACCAACCTGTAACGCCCCGGTCCTGCGGGTACGGGGACGTCACTGCGACGTACATACGCAGGTCGGAAATACCCTCACGTATATACGCTAAGCATCAGTACAAGCAAGAATCAGAGTACGACAAGCGTAATGCCCATTCATATGCCAACATAAGAAGTACAAAGTACAAGGTTATCACAGGACGTGACATACTTTTACATATCTCATGTACCATATATCACAGCCAAGCATAAAAGTACGATTTACAATATAATTACAATATGCTCACGAGTTGAAAGGGGATCCCGCGAGCTCAAAAGGAAGGTCAGGTACAACAGAAACCGAGACTAGTCAACTTGCTCGGCAAGGAAAGCTTGATCTTCCACAGAAGGCTCCACCTCGATCCAAGGTTCGGAACCTGAACATACAAATTCAAGGGAGTCAGGACCTCCCAACAAGTGATCATGTTACAGCCGAGTGGCATAAGAATATGAGAGTTGGTACAATATCAAGAATAATCAGCCAGCAAGTAAAAGGAGCATAGCATGTTATAAACGAAAGGGTATTGCATAGGCTTAAGTTACGGCCTCATGAGACCAGTACTTCGAGGGGATAATCCAAACAAGGAAACCCTCATCTATATACCTTCATCTCATGTCACCGTAATCCAAGCGCATACAACAACCACAGTTAACGTCTTTTATTATTATTATCATTATTATTGCTCGTCCTACCCTGATATCTAGCTATGTGAACTAGCGTCCCAGCACACATAGATCCATATCCGAGTAAAGCAAGGTTGTTATTGGAAACCAGCGGGGGTATCAACGGACTATGTTTACAGTGGGTCCCGTGCATACCCGGGACCACGGCCCAGGATTGTTCCGTTGCTTGGTGACGGAACCTGCCGCTAGGCTAACAGGAGGGACTTATTGTATGCCCTTATCAAGATGGTACCAGGAATGAGGGAGCCAGCACTCCCCTCGGTCGCCTGGAGGCCCACAGGTCAGACGGACATTCAGTTGCACAACATACCTAATACCACTGTAAACACGAACACATATTGATAGCCGCATGTTTCCCCCGACCCAATGTAAGTTGTCTCATTTTATGATTTATTAGATGATTTATCAGATTCCGGGAATGAGCAAGAACAAGTCAGGAACGTCATGAATATAGGTATAACAGGAGTACTGGTTCGTACCATAATGTATCACATGTGTATCAGGAGTACAGTTGTTCTATCAAGATGTCAGGTCATCATTCCCGTTATCGTGATAATTATGAAGGTCAAGTGTATCATGCCTTATGTTAATAGATAGCATGATAAGAGGTGATATTCATCAAGTGACAAGTCTTGCAAATAGCAATATAATAAATGACCCAAAGATAATGTTCAAAATCAAAGAAGTAATTAACCATAACAATTAATCAAGATTAGTCGACTAGGGAGAGAAATTAGTCGACTTAGAGAAGGAGTTAGTCGACTATAGTAAAGGGTCAAATCAACTTAAGGAGGCTGCGTTTGGTTGGGTCGCGTCTCAAAAAGTGGCACGTTTCAAGAAAGTTGTGCGTTTCAAGAAAGTGGTGCGTTTTCAGAAAAGTGGTGCGTTTTCAGAAAAGTGGTGCGTTTTCAGGAAAGTGGTGCGTTTTCAGGAAACTGGTGCGTTTTCAGAAAACTGGTGCGTTTTTAGGAAACTGGTGCGTTTTCAGCAAACTGGTGCGTTTTTAGCAAACTGGTGCGTTTTTAGGAAACTGGTGCGTTTTTAGGAAACTGGTGCGTTTTCAGCAAACTGGTGCGTTTTTAGCAAACTGGTGCGTTTTTAGGAAACTGGTGCGTTTTTAGGAAACTGGTGCGTTTTCAGCAAACTGGTGCGTTTTTTAGCAAACTGGTGCGTTTTTAGGAAACTGGTGCGTTTTTAGCAAACTGGTGCGTTTTTAGGAAACTGGTGCGTTTTCTTAACAAAATATGAAATAATATCCAAGTCTTGGCGAGTAGAATTACTCGCCTAAACTGATCCTGTGATGCGTTCGACGCAGAGAAACTCGGCCCCAATCCAAGAGGAGTGGCCGGTCCTCACAAGTGAAGGAAAGAGGTTGTGGTAGTTTGGAGAAGATGGAGGTGCAAGTCTAGTTCACCACGCCAAATCGGGATTTTGCAAACGTTGTTGCGGGGGACGAATGTATAGTCCGTTAGAAAGAGGTCGACGAGGAGGTGAAGGTGGTATGCTTGGTGGAGGCTACGGTGGTGCAGGTGGTGGGGGAGATGGTGATGAAGTTTTGTGGAGGTGATGGGTTCTTTTGGTGTCTCTTGGTGAAAGAGGTTGAAGAAGATGGAGTTAGTTGTTTGGAAATGGTGAAGGAGATGGAGGAGAAGAAGGTGGAGGAATTGGTGATGGAAAAATGGAGATGGTGAGTAGTTGTGATGGCCGGCCAAAGGGGCTTGGTGGTGGTGAGCTTGCTGTTGGAGCTTGCAGGAACAAAAAGGATGAAGGAAAATAATGAGAGAGAAGATGGGAGTGCATATATATAGAAGGGGAAAATAATAATATAACAAGCCATCATCACTTTCCCTCCAATGAGTGCTGCGTTTGCAAAGTCCCAAGGCTGCGTTTAGGCCATTTAAAGAGCCAAACGCGGAAGCTCAAGGCTGTGTCCAGAGGAAAACGCAAGGAGGCTGCGTTCCAAAAGAAAAGGACAAGGCATGGGTGATTTGGACTTGAGTTGAGTCAGCCCATAAGCATTTAATGCAGCATGGAGAGGGTGGCTGCATTAATGATGAACCCAGCTGGTGAAGCTCGCGTTTGAGGAAGGAGAGAGAAAAATGAAAAAAGAGATAAGTGGAAAATTTGGATAAATTCTCGGTATCTGGGAAAATACCGAAAACTCCAGGAATGACCAAAAATTGAAGTATCCCGAAAGCTATCCAAAAATTCACAAAAATCATAAATATTATGAAATGACTTTGGTGAAATCGGTTTCCATAAATTCTATCTCATTTTCAAAATAAAAATCCTGGAATATATTGGGATCGCTGTCTACACCTGGTAAGCTGGATTTTTGATAAAATCTGAAAATTCTCAGAAAATGCCCAAAGGAAGAAAACATAATTCTAAGAAGGAATGTGAAAGCAGAATCCGGAAATTTGATTCCAATTGTAAATTAAAATTCCTGGAATCAACCAGTGATACTGGTCGACACCGGTTTTGAAGATCTACAATTTAATTCCGAAAAATTCCAGAAAATCATGAAAAATCTAGAATATTAAAAAATAATATTTGAAACTAAAATTAGTCAAATCTGAATACCAAACAGATCAAATCATGCAGTACAGCTATATGAGTAAGTATTTAAATAGCAGGAAATAAAATAAAAAATAAAATAATAAGAATAAAATGCACCAAAAATCAAGATACGTAACTGTGCACGTATACTGGGAATGGGGTGTTACATGGTTCCTCTTCATGTAGATGGCATGCTCATAAGGACATTTGGTGAAGCCGTTTGATGAAGATAACCATCACTTCGGGCATTCCATGCCCGTGGTGCCTACTTTAAGTCGTACAAGGCTTTCTTTAGGTGATATACTTTGTCTTCTTGCCCTTTTACCAGAAACCTTCTGGTTGTTGTACATACACCTCTTCTTCAAGAATATCATTGAGAAATGCTGACTTGACATCTAGATGATATAACTTCCACCTGTGATGAGCTGCAAGTGAAATTAATAATCTCACCGTATCTAATCGAGCAACTGGTGCAAAGACTTCTTCATAGTCGATGCCGTATTTTTGTTTATAGCCTTTCGCCACAAGCCTCGCTTTGTACCGATCAACCTCACCATCTGCTGTGCGTTTGATCTTGTACACCCATTTGACACCTATCGCCTTGTGATTTTGTGGAAGTGTTGTCAACTCCCATGTGTCATTCTTCTGGATGGCATGCATCTCCTCCTTCATTGCTGATCGCCAACAATCTTCTTCCTTAGCCTCTTGGAAAGTGAGAGGCTCATGATCGGCATATAAGCAAAAAAGATTAGTTTCTCCATCTTCTTCTATCTGCTCATAGATCTCCCTGAGGCTTCTCATTTTGATTGGACCTCGTTGCACGGAGGATTCGCTACTACTACCTTGCCCAGAAGATGGAGAACCTCTTGCAGGAGACGGTGTAGTATGTTGAGGAGATGGTGGTGTAGTTGGTGGTGGATCCTCTTGGAGGGCTCGTCAGGTTCATTCACCATGGGTTGCTCTTTGACAGTTTCTTCATTACTCCAACTCTATGCTTCAGCTTCATTGAAGACAACATCTCTACTAACCACTAGTTTCTTAGTTAGTGGATTGTAAAGCTTGTATGCCTTCGACTCCTCGCTATATCCGATGAAAATGCATTTTTCACCATGATTGTCAAGCTTCTTCCTTTTGACTTCAGGTACTTGAGCATATGCAACACACCCAAAAATTCGTAGGTGTGCGACATTAGGCGTATAGCCGCTCCATGCTTCTTGAGGCATCTTGCCCTTCACTTGCTTCGTCGGGCACTGGTTGAGCAAGTAGGTTGAACATGCCACAGCTTCCGCCCAAAACTGCTTCGGTAATCCCTTTTCTTTAAGCATGGTTCTTGTCATGTCAAGAATAGTGCGGTTCTTTCTTTCTACGATGCCATTTTGCTGTGGTGTATAGGCAGTAGTAAACTGCCTCTTTATGCCTTGCTCCCTGCAATATTCTTGAAACATATTTGAGGTGTACTCACCACCTCGATCAGATCGGAGAGTTTTTAGTTTATAGTCACTCTCTACTTCAACAAGAGCTTTAAAATTCTTAAAGGTAGTAAAGACAGCATATTTTTCTTTAAGAATGTACACCCACAATTTTCTACTGAAATCATCAATGAAAGTAATAAAATATCTATTACCTCCTAAAGAGACGGGATCTAGCGGTCCGCAGATGTCAGTATGAACAAGTTGTAATGGTGCCTCCGCTCTCCACGACTTTCTATTGGGAAAAGGAAGTCGTGTTTGCTTGCCAATTATGCAAACTTCACAAGTATGACTTGGTGGATCGATTGTTGGTAAACCTCGTACCATGCCGGCTGTAGATAGTAACTTCAGGCCGCTGAAATTTAGATGACCGAAGCGAAGATGCCACCTCCATGACTCATTCTCCATGAGTCCTTGAAAACACTTCTCAACTTTTGTGTTTAGATGCAAGGGAAACATGCGGTTCCTTGTCATCTTAATACAAGCTATAAGACCTCCTTTTGCATTTTTTAATCAAAGTTGGTTGTTCTCCATATATACTTTATATCCTTTCTCGAGTAATTGACCGATGCTGAGAATATTACTTTTCATGTTAGGAATATAATAAACATCGGAAATATACTCGGGCTTACCATCTTTTTGATAGATTTTTATCTTCCCTCTGCCTTCAACGGAGAGTTTTGAAGAATCTCCCAAGCTCACACTTCCATGAACTCCGTCTGCGAGTTCCATGAATAGTTCTTTCTTCCCGCACATGTGGTTGCTAGCACCCGAGTCAAGGTACCAAGCATCATTCTGCACACTTGAATCATCATGAGCAAGAAGAAGAGTAGAATTCTTACCCATGTTACTTGTTGCTTCAGCAAGATTGGTAAGATCTTCAGTTCTGTGCCAGCAATCTGAGGCATAGTGTCCAAATTTTTGACAGTTGTAGCATTGGACGTTCTTGTTGTTTCCACGTCCAGATGTAAATCTTCCCCGATTGCTTCGTCCTCAACCTCTGAAGCTTTGGAACTCCACTTGATTTTGAGTAGTTCGTTGTTGGGGACCACGTCCCCTGCCTCTGCCACGACCACGACCTCTACTATGTGAGCCACGATCATTTAGAGTCAGCTTTGACTCTAATGCTTGTTCCAAGGCTATGGAACCAGTCTTCTTTTGCATGCGTTGCTCATGAACTTGGAGAGATCCCAAAAGCTCCTCTATTGAGATCTCCTCCAAATTCTTGGACTCCTCAATTGCCGCCACCACGTGCTCGAACTTTGATGTGAGAGATCGCAGCAATTTCTCCATCACCCGGATGTCCTCTATCTTTTCTCCGTTTCTTCTAATTTTATTCACAATTAGAAGTAATCGTGAATAATAATCGGAGATTTTTTCTTCATCTTTCATTTGAGTGGCTTCAAGATCGCCCCTCAAAGTTTGAAGGCGAATTCGCTTCACCCGCTCGACTCCTTTGTAGATGGTAGCAAGGATTTCCCATGCTTCCTTGCTCGTCGTTGCTTCGGCAACTCTCTCGAAGGTAGACTCGTCCAACCCTTGATAGAGTAGAAAACGAGCCTTGCTATCCTTCTTTCTTTGCTCTTTAAGAGCCTTCTTTTCTTCGGCGGTGTAGGCGGCTTCTACCTCCGGTGTGGGTTCCTTAAACCCATCAACGATCAGCTCCCACAATTCTTGAGAACCAAATAGAGCTTTCATCTGAATTGACCAACTCTCATAGTTATCTTTCAATAACTTGGGCACTTGTGATTGATGAGATTGTTGGTGGAGGCCATGAGGAGAAGAAGAAACAAGAATTGAACTGGCTCTGATACCAATTGTTGTATACTAGTCTACGGACTAATATAGTATAATCTAAAATTTTAAGAAGAGAGCAATTTTTTCTTACTTGCTTGCTTTATTGCTTGATTGCTTGATTCAAAAATAAAGAGGTACATGACCTTTTATAGGCTTCAAAACTTACAAGAATAGAAACCTCCAAATTCAAGAATTACAACTCCTAAATTGATGATGACTCCTAATTTGATCATGACTCCTAATTTGATGATGATTGATGACTCATCATCTTCCAAAAAAACAATTTTATTTGATATTCTAACATGCTTACCTGGAATATACCTGGCTACGTCCCTGATAGAAGTCATCTTCTTGATGGGTAAGTCTATTGCAACTGGACATCGAGGTGGAATTCTATTCTCTGCTTGATTTTTCTTTTTTTTTTTTTGTAATCAGAAAATACACCACTACTACCTCCTACCAAACAATAACCCCGATGCATCCTTTCGCAAGATAGCGAGAAGTTAAAACATGGGAAACTCCAGTGGCTCTACCATTCCACAACAAATTTCTGCTGTCAACCATTAAGCTTCTTCACCCGCCCTCATTCGTCTCCTTCAACGAGTTGATTATATACGATGAGTCCCCTTCAACCCACAGCAACGGGGCGTCCAATTTAGAACTGGCCCAACAGAGACCTTCTTCCCACAAGCCTCTAAGCTCAGCCCTCATTGACATCGTTGGTTTGCAAATAAATGGCTCTAGCAGCCAAAGCTCGTCCAAGATCATTTCGGATTACAAAACCAGCGCCCGCCTCCAAAGTTTCTGACTCCTTCGAACCATCAAAATTCAATTTGAGCCATGGCAGAGTCCATCTGCAGAACGTCTCACCGCGATGCCTGTGCTTTGTATATCCAAATCCCCCCTCACACGGCAGTGCTCGGTCCTCTACCTGATGCAGAACTTTTATCCTTTGGGTCAGACCGTTGCGGTGATAGGCCCGACTAAGTGGGGCCCAACCGGAGCATTGGGCGCGGTTCATTTTAGGAAAAGTCAATTTCTCATTCATTGGGGCCACTATGTTGCATGGGGCATGGCACACACAGGCATTAAGAAACAATTCAGCTAGGTTTAGAAATTCAATCAAGAATCGTCATAAAGAGTGTCAAAGGAGATTCAGTTACTTATTTAGGCGCATAAATATAATATTTTAGAACTTGCCATATTAAGTCCAATTATGTACGTATATATATTCAGGCTTTGCCCTCATCAACAAAGCAAATTCTAAGTTTTTCTCAGAGAGAGAGAGATGATCTTCATCTTGACTCTCAAGAATGAGATTCCGGTTGCCTCAGCCTGCTTCCTCATCATCTTAGTCCTGTCGTACAACCCGCCCCGCCGCCTCCCCTCTCCTCCTCTCAGAACCCGCCTCCCCGCCACGTCTCCGGTGCATCTCCCGGCGATGGGGCAAGACTGGAGAAAATTTTGCAGGACGTCTGTCACCCTAACAATGCCTCCATTGTTGACCTCGGCGAGACAGCCAACGGCACTGAGCACCGAGAGCTGTCCGGCTACACTGCCAGCCACCCAGCCGTCGGCAATGTCGAGAAGTTCAATGCGCACGCGGGAGAGTACGCTGCTGCTAAGAAAATATGAATGAGAGTCATGACTCAATTAGTTTATCTTGATTTTATTTTTATTTTACCCAGTATCTATCTGTTGCTTTTTGTACTGGCTTAGATTAGTTTAGGAACTGTACTTTTTGATTTCTTGAAGTCTGTAATTGACCCCAATTATGGAACTGAAAGAAATTACAGGAGTTTTAACGGAAGTCAGCAAAAATAATTCGGTATCCCAAGTTTGGACGATGTTTAATTTTATACCCATTTTTTTTTTTAAATCCATAGAAAACTATACTCTTTTCTTTAATCGAATAATATAGTGTTAAAATGACCTTTACCGTTGTGTTAGGTTAGAAATTAATAACTGTCAAATATAAGAAAATTAAATAAAAATTTATTTTATTTATTTAATAAGGTTTACTTAACGTTTCTTACTCAAAAAATAAGGTTTATTTAAATTATTGCAAAAAATATACCTATTTTTTATTATTTTATTATGTACGTGTTAAAAATATATTTTATTATCTTAAATTTTCTTAAATACCTTTTGTAATAAAATAATCTGAAAAAGTTTAAAATTTTGTGACTAGTCACCTCAGTCAGCCTAAACAAAATATGTATACTTAATAAATTATGTATGTTAGGTCTAATCAAAAATAGGCAATGTATTCTACAAATATACAAACTATAGCAAACACATTTTAATACATCGAGGACGAATATGCCATACCTACCAAAAAATTTCTAAAAGTAGGAAATATATTTTATTGGGCCATGATAACTAAAACTCTCACTGCTTGGCTCACAAGAAGAGAGGTTTGAGTGAGTTGTGAGAAATCTCAAGTCCAAATCTTTATGTTTAAAACAAAAAGAAAAAAATAGAAAAGAAAAACTCATATCAATCTCAACCTTGCTGACTGCCCCAATCCCAGCACCAAGCGCACGTTGTTTAGATGTATTATTTTATCTGTCACTATTTTTCTTGTATTTGTTGACATTTTAATTTTCTTTTCTGTTTCATATATATAGCTTTCTAGTGGATCATGGGTCCACGTTGTTTAGATGTACTATTTTATTTTTAATTATTTTTTCTAATTATTTTTTTGAAGATTATTTTTAGCAAGACTTTCAATTAGGACGTGACAATTGTGGGTCAAAGGCTACGATTCGTGTTGAACAGAAACATTAAATCTCGACATTTGATAGCTCTGATATCGTTTATTGTGAAAACTCTAATCAAAGATATTAAAAGAGACTGAAAGAATATGTTCTATACTTTTTACTTCTTTCAAACTCACATTACACCAATCTTTCTGCCTCAATCTCTTCTCTCCAAAAAAAAAAAAAAACGTTTCTATATCAAACCCTAATTAAAGTCTAAGAAACATTAAACAACCGATATTAGGACCTCAATTGAACCTAAAATATCACAAGCCCAAATTGATTTTGAGTCAAACCCTAATAAAATAGATACCGCTAGAAGTAATGTGTGATTACTGGATTTTCCGATGCTCCTTCGAGTATTGAGCTTAGCAAAAAGAAGAGAGATTTGGACTCCTGTAGCTGACTTGAAAGAAAGGGGTAAGGGATGATTACTTGTCCACTTTGAAGAACTTTCAGACCTTGACTCTCCATGTTTTTTGAAAATTACAGACCTTAGAGTGAGGGGAAAAAAACGCCGAACACTAGATTGGAAGAGAAGCTTGCAATCTGAAAGTTCGGAAGAGCTCACCTAAAAGGCTGGTGAAATTAAAAAAAAATTCTCAATACCGTGACTTCCTATTTAAGAAGCGGATGCTGATTTACATTTCTGTAGTGGTCAATTCCCGACCCCGAAGGAGATGACGACATGTGGCACGCCCGGGGATACAACGACGGAATGACCGCCACTCGACCGTCGCCCACGTGCCTCTGCCATCTGACCTCAGAGCAAGCGCCCATGAGCTTGGGTGCAACCCCGACTCGGCTGCTCCTGTTAGCCCAAGATTGCAATCACCGGTTTCTTATTTTGATTATAACAAAACCTATGTACTTATTTAGTACTAATCATGTTTAAGTGTTTAAGTATTCTTCAGGTGTTAAGAAGATTCAAAGTGCTTTTTTCTCAAAAAGAAGGTATTGAAGTCTCAAGCTCAATCAAGGATGAAATTCAAATTAGGACAATCAAGACTTACTCATAGAGAACCCCACTAGGAGATGATTTGAAGACATAGCACCAATGTAAGAAAATAGTATGTTAAAATATAATGCATAGAATTGATTCTCAAGAAGTCACACACACACACAAGAGTCAAGTTTTAAAATACAAATTTTTAATATCTAGTTATTCTCTATTTGGTATTTTACAAAGGTTGATACATGTCCCATGATTTTTCAAGATTTAATATCCTAAATTAAAACATGTATCCTGAAGCCTATGTATTACCAAATAGCTTTATAATTCGTATAAAACTTTTTAAAAATAAGTTTATATTCATTTTTAGCCAAAGATTATTTTTCAGGCTTGGTCGGTCGACCGGACTACAGGGTCAGCTAGACCCCTTCCTGTGCACATTGTGCATGTTTGTCGGGTGATCAACAGTCGACCGGCAAATCTAGCGGTCGACCGACTGGCACTAGCCTTGTCTCAGTTGAGACCGATCGACCGGCGGTTGACGACGCCAACGGATAGTTCAAAATATTGAACTACCGATCGACCGGGCGGTCGACCGATCTTCTGGCACTGCACACAGGAACAACTAATTTTTGAAAATCTGTTTCTTTGACTTTTTTCACAACGGGTATGTTTGCTAGTCTAACTGTGTTTTATCATTTGCCTAATGGTTCTTTTGTACAGGATTATATATAACAAGATAATTAGTTTTAGAAAATATTTAAAAAATCAAGTTTATTCAGAGAAAAATTTTCAAGTTTTCTTACTTCAAGTGCTCACATTTCAAAATAATTTTTCTGCAAGTTTTTTGGTTCTTTGATTGAATCATTTCAACTGACTTTCTCTTTCACGAATTTCTTGAGCTTCATTTCATATCAAATACTCTAGGAAGTTGTAAATGGATTGTTTGTGATCTTTGTGGTAACCAAGAGCTTGTTAAACTCATTAGCTTTGTGCTACATCTTTTGTAGAGGATTCAGAGTTAGAGTTGTATACTTCGGTGGTCTTGAGTAAACCTTGTAGGTCCTTGTGGAGGCTCCTTTGTGAAACTATCCTTAATGGATAGTGAAATCCTTCACGCGGTGGCGGGGACGGAAAGCTTGTGCTCGAGCCTCGAAACAAATCTCTTGTGTTTGCGATTGTTTTCTCTTTTGCTCTTACTCTATATTTGCTTGCGCTTGTGTCTTTGTTTCTATTTCTCTTGCTAGCATCATTCATTTTTGTCGGTTTTCACTCTAAATCAAGAAGACAATTGAGCCCCTCAACTCATTATCTAGAGGAATATAGAGGAGAAGTTTTAGAGCCCTTCATAGGGAATCCAGCTTCACTTCTTGATTTGAGTTGACCGTTTGCATCATTCATATTATAATTGTTGCATTTCCGCATTTGGACCTTAAGATTAGCATTACATCTATTCAACCCCCTTTACGTGTACTTTTGATTAGTATCAGAGTCTTGTACTCTAGTTTTTGTTTAATCACCTTAGAAAGATCTACTAGCTAATCACTTTTTGTTCACTATACTAGCTTACATGGCTAAAGGAATCAAGACTTCACTAAAGTTTGATGGCCTTAATTTTCCCTGATGACCATTTTTCTTGCAATTCTTAGAAAGCCAGGTTGCAAAGGCAGTGACTAAATATTTTAGTATACCTGATGGTGTTGAGGATACATGGTCCAAAATTGCCACCAAGAAATTTGATGCCAATGCAAAAGCCACTATGCATTGCTTCAAGCCTTGAATGATGATGATATAACTAGGGTTATTCATTACAAATCCGCCTATGAGATTTTGTCACACCTAATTGTCACACACGAGGGGACATCACAAGTCAAAAGAGCTAAGATTGATCTCTTGCGTTCCCAATATAAATTTTGTTATGAAAGAAAGAATCATTGATGATATGACTTCTAAATTTACTAAAATCACCAATGGTCTTTCTTCTTTAAGTGATGGAATAGACAACGATCAAAAGGTGAGCCAAGTCACAGAGCTCTTTCACCTTCATGGGAAGTGAAAGTTGCAACTTTGAAAGAGCTCAACGACAAAGAAGAGATGGAGCTCATAGGCCTTATTAGCAATCTCAAGACCAATGAGATGGAGAGGAAAGTAAGAGAAGAGAAGGCTCTAATAAAAGAAGATGCTAGCCTTCAATCACTCCTACCATTTTCGATGAAGATGAAGAAGAAGAAGAAGATAATGAAGATCTTTCCCTCCTTGTTAAGAATGAAGGAGGATGTATAATAAGACAAATTCTTCAATCAGAGTAAATGGCAAGGCAGGAGGACAAGAAGATTGTTTGCTACAGTTATAGGAAATCCGATCACGTCATTGCCAAATGCCCGGAGAATAAAGCCAAGCCATAACCTTCAAGAAACCATATAAAAAAAAGAAAGCCCTAAAGGTTACATGGGACTCGGAGAGCGAATCTGAAGAGGAAGTTGACATGGCTCAAATGTGTTTCATAGCAAATGATAACACACCCAAGATACCATCTGATTCTCATCTTAATGAATGTGAACTTTCTATATATGAATTGGGTGAAGATTTTGAAGAGTTATCTAATAATTATGATTTTCTAAAAAAGAATTTTTTAAAAAGAAAAATGAAAATCAAATAATTGTGCTATCTAAAAAGAGAAGTTTTATCTTTCACACTTCAAAATACTCAAGAAAAATTTTGATGCTCACGAAATTTCTTGTAAGGCCAAATTTCTTATGATTGATGAAAATGAAAATTTTTCAGTTTGAAAAACAAAATTAATACCTTAAACAATGTTTTTGAACAAGTATGAATTTGATAAGGCTAGACTAGAGGCTATGTTCCAAAGAAGCAAACTCAAAGGAAACATCATATTTCACATGCTTCACATGCTCACACACATTTCATTCATATCATGCGCACACACTAAACATGCTCATATTTCACATGCTCATCATGCACATACACATCATGCATTTTCTTAGGATAAGGCGTACACTTGCACCTATTGTAGCCGAAAAGGTCACTTGGCCAAATTTTGTTATGGCTGCATAAATGTTTCAATTGATCATATTTGGGTTCGAAAACACATTTTAGGACCCAAAAAGTTTGGGTATCTAAATCAACAATTTATTGCTTAATATAGGTACGCACCAAGGCTCCAAGATGTAGGGAGAGGTGGTACCTTGATTTTAGTTACTCAAGGCACACGACTTGATATATCAACAACTTTGCAACGCTATCAAGGTATCATAAAGTGACACCGTCACCTTTGAGCATGAGAAAAAGGGCAAAAACATTAGTATAGGTAATATCAAAATTGACTCATCTTCTTTAATTGAGAACGTTGTTTTAGTTGAAGGTCTTAAGCATAATCTTTTAAGTATTAGCCAACTTTATGATAGAGGTTTCAAAATTATTTTTGATAATTTCTCTTGTGAATTTTGGATAAGAAAACAAGTACATGTATTCTTCTAGTTTTCATGAAAATAATGCTTATATGTGATTGGTCATCAAAATGTATATTTTCATTCACATTTCCATACTTAATTTTTTATAAATATTACTATTTAATTCATTTATTTTAGTAATATGAAAGCCTCCAAAGATCCAAGAAAGCTCAAAAGAAGCTAAAGCCCACATGAAATATGAAAATACAGAGTATTAGGAAGATAAAGGAAGCATCTTTTCTATTCTACTTAAATTTGGATTTATCTAAAGGAGGAGAAGGATAGAACAAAATGACTCTCTCATCCTAATTAAAAATAGAGGTGGATTTCAATTTAAATATGATTGGTTGTACCACAAGATGAAGATAAAGGAGAAAATTTGAATTTAATTCGGATTCAGACTGAACACTCTTTAATATTATAATCATAACTTTCTCTATCGAAACTCAAATTTAATGATTCAAGATGATCCAGAACGCAGACTTAAAGGTTACAACTCTTACATTGATCACACTTTCTAATTCTATCATTGAATAAGTCATATTCAGAATCAATACGATAATAAGCTTGGGGATTGTTTGCTAACACTTGTATTCAACCAGAGAGCCAACACGACACCTCGACTCTTATTTAGAGGAATCTTGAGAAGTTAGTCCAGAGCCCTCCACGGAGAATCCGGCTACACTCTTGTGTTATACTTGGTGTTTAGTTTAAGAAGTTTTAGTTTGCATAAATAATTTTAATTCCACATTAATTGTCCATTAGATTAGCTAGTCACCTATTCACCCCCCTCTAGGTGATTACAATATACGCCACGCGCGCGCGCACGCGCCCGCGCACGCACACACATATATCCCATAATCTATTCACACTCATTTGCTTATGATCCGTTCTATAGGACAAACCAACTTTCTATCCACCAACCTTTTTTCCTAACTTTCATAACTACGCTCAACCCACCCAATCATCTTTTACATCTTCCACCCATTTGGTGCAATTACTGTTGTAACCCTCAGTTTCCCATATACGTATGTCAATACTGATATCTGTGCTAATTTAATCATCTTGGTAGTTGGTTGAGGCTATCTCAACTCAAGATATTATTTTCCATCATTTTAAATTTTTCGGGATTTTTGGATAATTTTTGGGATTTATTAGAGAAGGCTCTCATTCGGAGTCGATCTGTGCCCACGACTGACTCCGAAATTTTTAATTAACAATCGGGGATGAATTTTTGAGATCCGACTTCACAACAATGTCAGGATGATATCATTTATTTTTGAGAATTTTTCTAAATTAATAGAGTTTAA
The DNA here is from genome assembly GCA_038442645.1 of Agave tequilana. Taxonomy (NCBI): domain Eukaryota; kingdom Viridiplantae; phylum Streptophyta; class Magnoliopsida; order Asparagales; family Asparagaceae; genus Agave; species Agave tequilana. Next base: position 142,139 of record JAVJIF010005319.1, read on the forward strand.
TCCATAAAATAATGCATAAATGTTTATTCAAAAAGGAAAAAAATGAAAATAAAATAAAATAAATAAAATTTTTAAAAAAAACCCAAATCTGTAGCAAGTTTCAAACCCGTGACCCAATAGAAAGGAAATGAATACACCAACCAGATTCCTTCTTGGATTTTGGTGTGTAGCAGTAAACATAATTTATTTAACCTATATCCTTTTACCCCTTTATTTTCTCAATATTGAAAAATCAAAGCACCGGATTGCTCATTCTCAGATTCGCACCCATGGCCACCGCCCATATATCCTAATGCGTAGAACCACTTTGCCACATTGGCGTGTGCACTAAAAGCCCATGTCTAATTATTTACACCTTCCGTCTACTCCCCCCATCTTCTCCAACTTCCCCACTCTCTCTAACTTCTCCTACACTTTCTCCCTCTCATTCCCGTCACACCAAACTGAACTCACTACTCCTCTCACGTAGCCTAACTCTCATTCCCGCTCATTCCCGCTCACCGCTTAGGGGTGTGTGTGGTGCCTATAAAAGGGATATCTCACTTGTTTGCCCAAGTTACAATCACCCGTCTTTAGTATGTTTTGATGATTACAAAACATATTAGTTATTTGTACTAATATTATTTGTTGTTTAAGTGGTTTCCAGGTTTTCTATCTGACATAGGTGTTTTCTTCCCTAAAGGAAGGTGACTTGGACTCAAATAACTCAAATTGGGCTCAAGATGCAAAATTGAAGATCAAGTGGAGAAAGCCCCTCTTGAAGCCTTGAAGTCCTTAGATCTTTGTAAGAATAGAATATTAAAGTTTGAGTATATGATATTTGGCTCTAGGATACACACACACATTTTTCCTTACAAAATTCTATGTTTTAAAAATGTTTGTTTCTAAGTTTTATGCCTAAGTTTATATATACATGTATCCAAACTTGTTACAAATTGAATATCTTGTTTAAAACATGTGTATAGACTATTTTTGCATAATACTTAGTTATAAGTATCTCAAATATTTTTTCACAAAATTTTCCAACTCCAAATCCTGCCAGTTTTCCCTGTTTCAGGTTGACCGGCCGACCGCCCAGTCGACCGGCGCCTGTGTCAGGACGTGCACGTTTGTGCACGTCTGTCGTTGACCGGCCCGGTCGATCGCTGTAAGCAGGCCACTCTCGGTTTGTTTCGGTAGACCGCGCCGTCGACCGCACTAAGGAAACTGTGTTTCCTTTGAGGAGACGGTCGACCGGACAGTCGACCGGAGCCAAACGGCTCTTTGCCAGCAAGGCGACGGTCGACCGGACCGGTCGACCGCCAACAAGCTGCTGCAGCCTAACGGCTCTTTCCTCTTTGGGCAAGTCTGAAAATCTGTTTTCTTTTTCTTCTTTATCAGAGTTTTAGAGAGTTGTTGGAGGCCTTTTGCAGGTCAAATTAGGTGTAAAGAAAAGAGTTTTAACCTATTCTCTCCTTATAAATAGAGGGAATAGGTCTTTGTTATTCACTTAGAAAAATCCTCAAGTTTTCATTGTTTTCAAAGAGAAAAGAAAAATTATTTGAAGCTTTCAATTCCAATCTTTTGAGCTAGTTTTTCAGTTGTGTTTGATTGCTAATATCACTCTACAACTGAAGTTTTTCTCACCACACTTCATAGAGCCAAAGTCCTTTACTCATACTATAGAGAAGTTGTAAAAAGAGTGAGAGTGTTGTAAAAGAGTTTGAGAAAGAGTTTTGTGATCTTGAGGAGATCACTATTGTTCTTGTGATCCTTGTTCTTGTGGAGACAACTCCTAGGTGGAGTTCTTTGTAAGTTGTGAAGCTAAGGGCTTGGGGTCTTCGGTAGACCAAACTTGTAAGGCATCCTCGGTGGATAGTGGAAACCCTTCACGGAGGTGAAGGCGGGGACTAGAGCGGTGGCTCGAACCTCGAAACAAATCAATTGTGTTTGCGATTGCCTTGCGTCATCTTGCTTTACATTTCTCTTGCTTATATTGTCTTCAATTATTTGCTTGAGAACTAACCTTTTCTTTGTGCAATCTTCTCTTGTTTGTTTTACTTGTGTTGTTGATTGTGTGTATTTCATCATAGCATTTCATTCTTTACTTGTTCGATCATATCTCATAGAACACGATTGCATTGCGAACCTCTAACCCAATTTTAAGGGGAATTGGGGAAGGAAGGAGTTCAGAACCTCTTACGGGGTATTCGGCTCTTAGTCGTGTTTTGAGAGATCGTTGCATCACTCATTCTATTAAGTTTAAAAAGATCATTAGATTAGCATTACACTATTCACCCCCCCTCTAGGTGTATTTCAATTGGTATCAGAGCTTGGTTACTAGCTCTTGGCTTAACACCCTAGAAAGATCCTAATATTGCTATCATTTCATTCATTCTCACTTAGTAAAGATGGCCGATGGTATTAAGACACCCCCTAAGTTTGATGGACTTAACTTTCCCATATGGAAGGTTAAGATGACCGTTTTCTTGTAATCTCTAGGTAGTCGAGTTGCAAAGGCCGTGACCAAACCCTTTAGTGCACCCCCCGGTGATGAATCCACTTGGTCCAAAATAGAGACCAAAGAATTTGATGCCATGCTAGGGCTCACTATGCACTACTTCAAGCCCTTAATGATGATGACATAGCTAGAGTTATTCATTGCAAGTCCGCATATGAAATTTGGACACATTTACTAGTTACACATGAAGGGACCTCACAAGTGAAGAGGGCTAAGATTGACCTTCTTCGGTCCCAATATGAGAATTTTTGCATGCAAGAAAATGAAACCATAGATGATATGGTTACAGATTTTACAAAGATTACTAATGGACTTTCTTCTCTAGGTGATGCTATTGATAACGATCAAAGAGTAAGGGGGGAGTAAAATCATCCGGGCTCTTCCTCCTTCATGGGAAGTAAAAGCAACAACCTTGAAGGAACTCAATGACAATGAGGAGATGGAGCTAATTGGTCTCATTGGGAACCTCAAAACCCATGAAATGGAGAGGAAGTGAGGAGGACATGGCTCCTTCCAAGAAGAGACTATAGCCTTCAAAGCCAATCCACACACTCCGACGAAGACGATGAAGAAGAAGATTACGAAGAGCTCTCACTTTTGTGAAGAACGTCCGGAGGATGTACACAAGGCTAAATTTCAAGGAAGGAAGAGATGACAAGGAGGCAAAGAAGAAAGAAAGATCATTGCTTTAATTGCCAAAGAACCGGACACTAGTGGCGGAGTGTCCGGATAAATGAAGCCCTCCACCTCAAAGAAGCCTCACAAGAAGAAGGCAATGAAAGCTACATGGGATTCCGAGAGCGAATCCGAGGAGGAGATTGATACCGCCAACATGTGCTTCATGGCTAATGAAAGCACAAGCAAGGTAACCCCTTCCACTTCTCCTAATGATGAACTTTCCATGGATGAATTAGGAGAAGCTTTTGTAGAATTATCACATAACTATGATTTTCTTAAGAAAAAGTATTTAAAAATGAAAAACGAAAATGAATCTCTTAATCATCAAGTTTTTACTCTTTCTAAAGAAAAGGATGAATTACTTTCCACTCTTGTTCCACTCAAAAAGATTTTGACAAGTATAAGATTTCTTGTAAAGGCAAGTCTCTACAAATTGATTCTAATGAGATTACCATGCTTAAAGAAAGAATAGACTCATTGGGAATTGTTTTAAAAAATTGTGAGTTTGATAAGTAGAAGATAGAGGCCATGTTTCCTAAGAACAAGCCCCTAAGATAAATGTTCACCATGCTCATGCTCATGTTCATACCACACAACCTTTACATCGTGGCAAACCCCCAAAGCATGCTCACACTTCACACACATCATGCATTCATGTATGGAAGAGTGTTCTCATGTTCACATTGTGGGCGGAAAGGACACTTAGCCAATTTTTGCTATGATAGACTAAGTGCATCTTATCATAATGTTTGGGTTCGCAACACTAACTTTCAAGGACCCAAGAAAATTTGGGTACCAAAGTCAATATTTTGCTAAATGATGTAGGTACCATCCAAGGCCCAAAGACGTAGAGGATTGTGGTATCTTGATAGTGGTTGCTCAAGGCACATGACTTAGGACATCAAAAACTTTGCAACCCTATCAAGATACCATGAAGGTGGCACCGTCACCTTCGGAGATGATGCCAAGGGTAAAATCATCGGTATTGGTAATGTAAAACTCGGCACATCCCCTTTAATTGAAAATGTAGTTTAGTTGATGGACTCAAGCATAACTCTTGAGTGTTAGTCAACTTTGTGATAAAAGTTTTGATGTTGTTTTGATCATGTAGCTTGTAAAGTAATTGATAGAATTTCTAATACTTGTGTGTTTTCCGGTTTTCGTGAAAGTAATGTTTATATGATAGATATGTCTAATATGTCTTGTAATATTACTTGTTTAAAAGCCCTCGATGACGACTCTTGTTTGTGGCATAGAAGATTAGGCCATATTTCATTTGACCACATATCTAGGTTAAACACAAAGGAAATGGTGAAAGGTATTCCTTGTTTGAGTTTTGAAAAGGACCGAGTTTGTGACGCATGTCAATTTGGGAAATAAACTAAGTCTTCTTTCAAGTCAATTAAGGATATCATGACATCACGTCCTTTGGAGTTAATCCATATGGATCTATTTGGCCCTACACAAACCAAAAGTTTAAGTGGGAATAGATTTGCATTTGTTTTGGTTGATGATTTTTCACGGTTTACTTGGGTTTTCTTTCTTGAACACAAAAATCAAGCATTTTCATATTTCCAAACTTTTAAGAAAAGAGTTGAAAAAGAAAAGAGTCTTCAATTTTAAGAATAAGAAGTGATAGAGGAGGTGAGTTCATTAACCTACCCTTTACCACTTTTTGTGAAGAACATGAAATTAAGCATGAACTTTCTTGTCCTAGAACTCCACAATAAAATGGAGTAGTTGAACGGAAAAATCGAACTCTACAAGAGATGGCTAGGATAATGCTAAGTGAATATGGTCTACCACATTATTTGTGGGCCGAGGCCGTAAATACATCATGCTATATATCAAATCGTGTTTTCTTGTGTAAAAATACTTCAAAGACTTCTTTTGAAATGTACTTTTCTAGAAAACCAAATGTTTCATATTTCAAAGTTTTTGGATGCAAATGTTTTGTTTTAAATACAAAAGATAATTTAGGAAAATTTGATGCTAAAGCTTATGAGGCAATTTTTGTTGGGTATTCTAATACAAATAAGGCTTATAGAATCTTCAATAAATCATCTTTGACTATTGAGGAATCTATACATGTTAAGTTTGAAGAATCTAACTTGTTTGTTAAGAATGTTGTAGAAATAGATGCTTTGGATGAAGGCTTGGAGAAAGTGACCTTGGAGGATACTACTACTATGGAGACAAGCCAAATGATGATGAAGGAAGTGAAGCTAAAGTAGAAGAGGCTCAAGGAAATGAAAATCAAACAAATGAAGTGGAGCCTACTCAACAACTTCCAAAGGGTTGGAGATACAATCCTCATCATCCCAAGGATCTCGTCATAGGTGAAGTATCAAAAGGGGTAACCACTCGCTCTAAACTTCATGATTATTGTGGATATTATGCATTTATTTCTCATGTTGAACCCAAGAACGTCCTCGAAGCCGAGGCCGATTCATATTGGTTGCTAGCCATGCAAGAGGAACTCAATCAATTTGAGCGCAACCAAGTTTGGCACCTTGTTCCTAGGCCCCACGATAGACCAACAATTGGTACTAAGTGGATCTTTAAAACAAGTTGGATGAATCGGGTAACGTTGTTAGGAATAAAGCTAGGTTAGTTGCCCAAGGTTACACTCAAATCGAAGGAATCGATTTTGAAGAAACCTTTGCACCCGTAGCACGGCTTGAAGCCATACGGATGACACTAGCATTTGCCTCATATAAAGATTTTAAATTGTTTCAAATGGATGTTAAAAGTGCTTTTCTAATGGTTTTATTGAAGAGGAGGTGTATGTTGAACAACCCCCGGGTTTGTTGATCCTACACATCCGGATTTTGTATTTAAATTAGATAAAGCTCTTTATGGTTTAAAACAAGCCCCTAGGGCTTGGTATGAAAGACTTTCTTCATTTTTGATTTCAAATGGTTTTAAGAAAGATAAAATTGACACAACTTTGTTTACAAAACATGTAGAAAAAGATATTCTTATTGTGCAAATTTATGTTGATGACATTATTTTTGGTTCTACTAATGAATCTCTTTGCCAAGCTTTTGAATCATGCATGAAGGATGAATTTGAAATGTCTATGATGGGGGAGCTCAACTATTTCCTTGGACTCCAAATCAAGCAAAGAAGGATGGGATCTTCATCAATCAAGCCAAGTACACAAAGGAACTCATCAAAAGTTCGGGCTTGAAGGATCTAAAGTAAGCAAAACTCTCATGGCAACAACTACTAAGCTTGACAAGGATGAACAAGGTAAAATTGTAGACATTAAAGTTTATCGTAGCATGATAGGTAGTTTATTGTATTTGACAGCTAGTAGGCCGGATATCATGTTTTCCGTTTGTCTTTGTGCTCGTTTTCAATCATGTCCTAAGGAGTCTCATTTAGTAGCGGTAAAACGCATTATTAAATACCTTAAGGGCACTATTGAAATGGGTTTGTGGTATCCGAAAACCGCCAATTTTCAATGACGAGTTTTTCAGATGCCGACTATGCGGGTTGTAGGGTAGATAGGAAGAGCACAAGTGGAACATGTCAATTCTTAGGTAATTGTCTTGTATCTTGGTCTTCCAAAAAGCAAAATTCGGTAGCCCTTTAAACCGCCGAGGCGGAGTATGTTGCGGCCGGAGCTTGTTGTGCACAAGTTCTTTGGATGAAACATACTCTCCTTGACTATGATTTACACTTTGATCATGTTAAAATATTTTGTGATAATACTAGTACTATTCACATGACAAAGAATGCAAATCAACATAGTAAACCAAACACATTGACATTAGGTATCACTTTCTTAGAGATCATTATGAGAAAGGTGATATTGATATTGATTATGTTTTCTACCGATTTTCAACTTGCCGATATTTTTACTAAACCTCTAGATTATGCTAGATTTTCATTTATTTGTGGTGAGTTGAATGTTTGCATTATGGATTCTTAAAATTTTTTTTTATTTAACCCTTTTTGATGTATGACAAAAAAGGGGGAAAACGTATGAGTTTGTTTGTTGTTTTATTTGTTTATTGTTGTTTTGTTTGTTTATTGTGTATTTTTTTTTTGACAAAACTATGTGTTTTCAATGCCTTATATAGCATTATTTGAGGGGGAGCTTTCCAAGCTCTTCTTCCATTTTTGTTTAAATAACCTATATGTTTTGTCATCATCAAAAGGGGGAGATTGTTGGCCCAAGATTACAATCACCTTTGTTTAGTGTGTTTTGATGATTACAAAACATATTAGTTATTTGTACTAATATTGTTTATTGGTTAAGTGTGTTTCAGGGATCTAACTCATCTAGAAGGTTTATTCCCTATTAGCAAAGGTTTTGGACTCAAGTCAACTCAAATTGGGCTCAAGAATCAAACTTTGAAGATCATATGGTGAAAAGCCCTCTTGAAGAACTTGAAATCTTTAGGATCATTGTAAGAATAGAATGTTAAAGTTTGAGTGTTGGATATTGGCTCTAGGATACACACACACAATTTGGTTTTGTTAAAATGTGAGTCTTGTATTTAAGTTTTCATGTTTTAAATTAGGTTTCATGCCTTAAATATATATTTACATGACTCTATATTTTACAAAAATAAATACCATGTTTAGATCTTGTTTATGTACTCCTACTAGCATATTACTTAAGTTTCCTTAAAGTCAAAAATTATTTTGCAAAATTTTTCAAGTCAAAAATACACTGTTTTTCCAGTTTCAGGCTGACCGGCCGACCGGCTCGGTCGACCGGCCTTTGTGCCTGGGCGTGCACGTCTGTGCACGTCCGACGGTCGACCGGGCGGTCGACCGTCTGAGAGCAGGATTGCTCTCAGGTTTTCTGGGTCGACCGTCCGGTTCGACCGCCAGAGGAAGACTGAGAGCAGGTTTGCTCTCGGGTTTTCTGGGTCGACCGGCCGGTCGACCGCCAGAAGACCCGAGCCAACGGCTCTTTGACCAGCTGAGCTGGCGGTCGACCGCCCGGTCGACCGCCAAGCCTGCTGCTGCCCAACGGCTCTTTCCTCTTTTGTGCAATTCTGAAATCTGTTTTTTGATCTGCTTTTTGGCAGACTTTTACAGGGTTTTTCAGTTCTTTTTCAGAGCAAATAAGCTCTAAATAAATTGTTTTTAAACCTATTTTTCTCCCTATAAATAGAGGAGAAGACTCTCTTACTAAACACCAAGAAAATTCTCAAGTTTTTCATTGTTTTCAAAAGAGAAGAAAAATTGTTTAAGCTACTTATTTCCAATTCTTTTTGAGCTTGTTTTTCAGTTGTGTTTGATAACAAATATCACTCTACAACTGAAGTTTTTCTCACCACACTTCTTAGAGCCAAAAATCCTTACTCATTCTATAGGAAGTTGTAAAAGAGTGAGAGTTTGTAAAGAGTTTGGTGATCTTGTTTGTGATCACCTTGGTGACTTGTAATCTTTTTCTTCTTGTGGAGACACCTCTTCGGTAGAGGTTATTGTAAGTTGGAGAGCTCGGTGCTCGGGTCTTCGGTAGACCATTGTAAGGCGTCCTCGGTGGATAGTGGAAACCCTTCACGGAGGTGAAGGCGGGGAGTAGAGCGGTGGCTCGAACCTCGAAACAAATTCTTGTGTTTGCGATTGCCTTGTGTCATTCTTGCTTTAAATTTCCTTTGCTCTCTATTGCTTTCATTTAATTGCTTGAGTTCTAACTTTCTTTCCTTGTGCAATTGGTTCTAGTTTGTTACACTTGTCATACTTGTGATATTTATCTTGTGTGCACTTCATCATTGCATATTATTCATCTCTTGTTCGATCATTTCTCATACAACAAGGTTGCATTGCGCACCTCTAACCCATTCAAGGGGAATTGGGAGGAAGGAGTTCAGAACCTCTCACGGGGTATTCGGCTCTTAGTCTTGTTTTGAGAGATCGTTGCATCATTCATCATACTTAGTTTTTAAAAACATTAGATTAGCAATTACACCTATTCACCTCCCCTCTAGGTGTTTTTCAGAGATATGTCTTCACATTCTCTCAGGCATCGGTGAGTTGGCGCTCCACACTGCAGTCTACCGTCGCATTGTCGACCACAGAGGCTGAGTATATGGCTATGACAGAGCCATGAAGGAGGCAATCTGGCTTCAAGGGTTGCTTCATGACTTGGGCGTGGAACAGGATCTGCTGAAGATTAACTGTGACAGTATGAGCGTCATTTACTTGGCCAGGAACTAGGTCTATCATGCAAGATGAAGCATATCGACGTCAAGTACCATTTCGTTCGGGAGATTCTGGAGGAGGGTGATATCGAACTGTTGAAGATTCACACATCGGAGAATCCTGCCGACATGCTTACTAAGGTGGTGTCGGGAGTCAAGTTTGCACATTGCAAAGCTTTGCTCCATGCATTCAGGTAGCTTGAGCTTGCTGAAGCTCATTTGGATGAACTACGGACGGCTTGATCCCTTGGCAGGGTACGTAGGCAACCGCATTGGTGCAGCCGCTTTCAAGTCGATGGACAGTTCGGCTCAGATTTGGAAGAATCTTCACCGAGGTGGAGAATTGTTGGAGAGAGAGAGAGGTTATTGCTGAGGAAGTCGACAAGGATCGTCAAGGGATCGTCGAGGAAGTCGGCGACAAAAGACGAAGGAAGCAGCAGCAGAAGCAGCAGCAGAAAACAGCTAACAGCAGCAGGAGCAGAAGTTCGGTCGACCGCCCGCAGTAGCAGGTGCTCGGTCGACCGGCCCGGTCGACCGACGTGCACAACGTGCACAAGGATGGAGCTCGGTCGACCGCCCGGTCGACCGACTGAAAGTACCTAACTCTCTGTTGGGCACCCGGTCGACCGACCGGTCGACCGGTGGAAGGGGTCGGTCGACCGCCCGGTCGACCGACAAGCGGGTGCGGGCTGTGATTGCTGTTTTAGAAACCTGTTGGTATAAATACGGGATTTCTAGGGTTTTTATGTATGTTGAAAAATCTGGAGCTCTCTTGAGATTAGAGGTGCTGCTAGTATTGTAATCGATCTTTCAAAGTAATAAACTCTCTCTTGATTGCCCCGGGGACGTAGGCATTGAGGCCGAATCTCGTTAGATCGTTGTTGCGTGTGCTTTCTCTGGTTTGTGATATTTGTGCTGTTTTGAGAATTGTTCTTCGTGCTTGGGAGATTCAGGGATTCCTCTTCTGGTTGTTGTCATTGGCACAACATTTACTTCTATTATTTTTCAATATCTTTGACTACTATTCATTTGCAATATCTAAAAAAAAAAAAGCAACACCTACTCTTAATATCCGACAATAAAAAAGGGAACTAAATAAAAATTGACTACTCTACACACAATTCCTACTCCTACTCGACTCTACTCCTAACTGGCTTCTACTTTTGTTCTCTTTTAACTTTTTACAATTAGACAAAGCAAAATAAAGAAAGCTCCTTTTCTTTGATTTTTTACTCTGATCGTAATTCTATATGTGAAACATATTAGATTTGAAATTCTCACATTTTCTCTTTTGTTATAATTTTCTAAGACCTGGTGAGGAAAAACAAAAATTTGAAATTAGAAAAGAAAATAGATACAAGTAGAAGAAGAAAAGAAACAAAAGAAAGAAAGTTTATAATTTTTGTTATATGCTTCGTCCCCCTCTTTTTCATTTTTAGATGTTGTTTTAAAAATATGTTTATGTACTAGAATATTATTTATGGAATTTGATAGGTTTTCACTTGGATAATTCTGTCTGACTGTTATGAATTTAATAGCAATCTTTTATGGAAGGATTCTTTCAAGTTACAAGAACTACTCACGTTGTGAGGTTTTAGAAACAGTTCGGGACGTGAAAAAGGGGTTTCAAGATAAAAGCAAGCTTACACTCTCATATTTTGTTTTTTTAATTACTCATTTTTTTTTTTAAGTGTTCTTTTATTTAATTATAACTATAATTATGAAATTGATAACAAATGACCGATAAAAAAATTAAATAAAAAATAATTTAAAATACGTGCACTTGGTGCACGTGCATTTTACTGGTATCATCAAAATAGAAAAACAATAATTAACGCCTATACTTGATATGTCAAAATAAAGTATGAATACATGTATTTGGCCGTAAGTCAAACTCATGAGACCGTTTAAAGTACATACATCATGAAAATAATAACATATACAGTTAAATTATCCAGAAAGTCCACGTGTCGCCAGCTGATATAGCGCCACGTCACCCGCCATTTTCGGCCGCAAACCTTCAAAATTCCAATCGAAGCCTCTCATTTTTAGTCAACAGCGTATAGAAAATTACCATTTTATTAGCAGATAAAATTTCCCCAAAAACCTTCACTAAACCCTCAATAAAATAAATAAATCCCAAAATATTTTATTTTAAAAAAATTCAAATTTTCATCCGAGTCCGATCCAGATTCAGATCTAGAATCGTTTGGTAGAAGGTATCGATTTCGGTCTCAGGCTGCTTTCCTCCCTTTTTGTTTGCGTGCTCTCTACGCGCATCTCTCTCTCTCCCTTTTTCTTTTAAATTCATCGGTTGGTGCTGTTTGTTCGATCTATAAAAGAGCTCGGATCTGGGGGAGTAATTCCCAGTGTGATCGGCTGAAAATTTGAGAAAAGAAGGTTTTTTTAGGGTTTTTTGGGTGTTGTTTTAATTTATTAGGTGGGACTAATGATTGATTTGGGTTTTGGAGAAAAATCTGATGGGAGAATATTGATGCAGGCTTGTTTGATTTCAGAACTGATCGGATCAAATGGCGGGTAACGGGACTACAGTGACAAAGGCACCCCCGAGCCCTTCGCCATTGAGAAACTCTAAGTTTTATCAGGTAAAGATGCCTCTTCGCTTTAAAATTTTAAATTTTGGATAACTTTTCTTTGTAATTTGGACCGATTGAGTGGGTAAATGCATTTGCATACAAAACTGGAGGTTATGTGGATCTTGTGTACTTTTCTTTGTCTAGTGAGGGTGATATTAGGTAACTTATTTGAATTTGGCTGATGGTTGATATGCATTTACTTTGGTGATTGACAGTCGAACATGAGAATTTTGGTCACTGGAGGAGCTGGGTTCATTGGTTCTCACCTGGTGGACAAATTGATGGAGAATGAAAAGAATGAGGTACTTGTTTGCTTTTCGAGCATTTTTCAGTTCAATATTTGTGTTTCTTTCACTGCCAGTAGTTTGTATTTTTAGTTGTGTCGATGTGCATTTGACAAAAACGAATACCTGTGACAGTCTTAATGATAACATGGGGATTAAAAGTTAGGTTCCTCCACACCCGTTAACGAAACTCAAGGATAGCAGTGGTTTTGCTGCTATGTGTGCACAGTTGTACAGTTCTCTAATAGACATGCTTGCAGCAGAGGGTTGTGCATGCGCTATCTTTCATTTTTATTTGGGAGAAAATGCTGGCTGACTGACTTTGAAATTATTTGATAGCGTCTTTCAAAATGATCATGTAATAATGATTAAAGGAACTCTTATTAACTGCTATGAATTGCTTATGTTGCATTGTTTATCTTCTAATAATATTTGATTGAACTTAATTGACATTCTAAGCTCGTGGAAGATCATTATCAACTGCTAGAAACTGCATTATTGTATCATCATCCTCTCATAAATTATAACGTTTGGTTATTCTTAATTGTTTATTTGAGTTATGAATTGAAACTGGTGGGTGTTTTATTACAGGTTTTTTTTATTCTAGAAACCTCTAAGCTGTATTTTGTCTAAGGCTTTTCTTTAGTGTAGTATAATGATCTTAGAAAGAAAGAAAGGAACTACAAAGCTATGACATTTTACAAGTTTAATGTGTTTACTTGTCTTAAATTCTGCACTGCTGATAAGCTAGTGTGAAACTCTTCGAATTTTTGAGCTCATTTGCTTCCCTGATTCTATCGTTCCTAGGTGATTGTTGCTGACAACTATTTCACTGGCTCAAAGGATAACCTTAGAAAATGGATTGGCCACCCAAGATTTGAGCTCATCCGTCATGGTACTTACAAGTTAACATGAATTTCATTCTTATTAATTTTTCTTCTCTCGTTTTAATTTATCTTACTCATTACATAGGTCCTTAGTTGAGTTTTTACTCATCTAACACTTTGAGAAATTTGTATTGATTTGTGCTTCTCTTTTTCTCGATGTTGCACTAATGGTTTTTATGTTCTGTATTACTTTTCAGATGTCACGGAACCACTACTGGTTGAAGTTGATCAGATCTATCATCTTGCTTGCCCAGCATCTCCTATTTTCTACAAGTACAATCCTGTGAAGGTATGAAATTCTTGTGAAGTAGGCCTTCTATTGATTTCTAATTAGATGAATTGTCTTCAGTTTTCACATGAGTGGTAACTCCAGGCCAACAATAGTTAAAGGATGTTGCCCAACTTTGGATGTTGCCCAATTTTGGATGTTAAAAGCTAGATGCCATTTTTATAATAAGTTAATAACTAAAAGTTCAGAAATTTTAATTGGTTGGTTTCAGACCGCAGCGTATCATCTCTGAATTTTGCTGTCGCCCAAATGCAGTACCCTTCTGTCATGCTACTAAAATTAAGACCTGCTTAGCTTAAAAGCCTTCTAATATCTAGTAGCCTGTCCCTACCAGCTGCTTGCTCTGCTGACATATACTGTATATCCGCTATTTGTATATCCTTGTATTTATGAATGAATTGAACTTGAAAATAATCTGACTCAAATTGTTATTTAACAGACAATAAAGACAAATGTCATTGGCACATTGAACATGTTGGGGCTTGCAAAGCGAGTTGGAGCAAGGTAATGTCATGGTGTCTCATTATCTGCTTCCGTGAATTGATTTTTGATAAGAGTAACATTTACATTTTCCCCATATGACTATATGAGTTCCCTTTTACAGGATATTGCTAACATCAACTTCAGAGGTATACGGTGATCCACTTGAGCATCCTCAGAAGGAGGAGTATTGGGGCAATGTCAACCCAATTGGTATGATTGCTATTGTCCTGCAAAAGGGTTCCTGGTTATGGCACTAGGCATTGCAATGAGTCTTTATTTCATTTTCAAGACTGCTTTCCGATGATCCTTAACCAGGATACACTACTTTTCCTTTTTACTTTGCTCCACTTTGCAGAAGCCTGAGAAATTGAATTTGACTATAATACTCTTAATTGAACATTTAACCATTCCTCACAGCATGCTGTCATCAAAAATTGCAATCATATAACACTTTATGAAAATAAAATACTGCTTAGAAATTACTGTGTCATGCTAATATTTGGTCATTTTCTGGACGTTAGGTTAAAAATTGTTCCAGGTATTTTTGTGATACTATTTCTTTTTAAAATGCATCATTTTTGGTTGTCGGCTGTCATTTTCTTTCTGGGAAATAAATATTTTAGTCAGTTTTTCGGAGATTGTTACTTCAATAATTCCCCTATTTTTATTCTACAGTCTCGTTTTCAAACAGTTTATTATATATACCCAGAATCATCTTATGTGGTAACTGTTCTGAAACAAAAAGATTTTTTTCTTCCTGTATTTTAGGGGTCAGGAGTTGCTATGATGAGGGGAAGCGTGTGGCAGAGACTTTAATGTTTGACTATCATAGGCAGCACGGAATAGGTGATTCTCCTTCACAGTTTGCATATTCAGTTTGCATCTTCATCAAGTTTTCATTCTTTGGAGAAATTAACTCATCAAGTTTTCATACAATTTGTTGATTCATGTTTGGCTTTTGTGACAGAAATCCGAATTGCCAGAATTTTCAACACATACGGACCACGAATGAACATTGATGACGGTCGTGTAGTTAGTAACTTTATTGCTCAAGCACTCAGGTAACTCTTTTTCATATTTCTGAAATTTTGGTTTTCGAATCACCTTCATTTATGGCTGTTTTAGGACTTGTCAGTTCTCACACTTGCTGACTTCAAGATGATGAGGAAAATTTTGCCCCTTACCATTTTTTCTTTCTTTTCTTTTCTTTTCTTTACTTTTCTTTCCGTTTTTTTATGTCTGTGACTATGCCTGTGTGATCGATGGTGAGGGGTATTTTGTAATTTTCTCATACTGAAGGCAGAGAACTTAAGTGTAAAAAAGTCCACAGATGTGATTTCATATTACAAATGGATTCATTATGTGAAACTTTTGATGTATTTGATAATACATGTTTGCTTACCTTTGTTTTGGCACTATTGTGTAGGGATGAACCCTTGACAGTCCAAGCACCCGGAACACAAACTCGGAGTTTCTGTTATGTTTCTGACATGGTAAGGATAACTCCCTTTATCTGCTGATTCTAAGTGCTTTCTCATTTACTGTCTTCTATTTGTGTGATGTGATTCCAAATGGTTTATTCTTTTACCATCTTATGATGATACTCGCTTTTTCAAAATTTAAACTCGAAGGTTGATGGCCTTATCCGATTGATGGAAGGAGAAACACTGGTCCAATCAACATAGGGAACCCAGGTGATTACCGAGTTTATCTCCAGAATCGCTTTACTTGCCCTTCTCTTATTCAAAAGTCCTGTTATCTCAAAGTTTGTCATGTTCTCTGAGCTGTTGGTGGTAATAAGCATCAAGCAAATATCACGAAGTTGAATTCTATACAAAAATGCAGCCGTGAAGACAGTTCATAGGAAATTATTTGTTTTTGCACATGCATTGCATATTGGCATTTGGCATTCTGCCTCCTTACTTCGTTCTGGGCTTGTTATCCTTAGCACTCCCTTATGGTCTTAAAAAGTTATAACGGATGCTTATTTTGGATTTTCATTGTTATTGGTGTAGGTGAATTTACAATGATGGAACTTGCAGAAACTGTGAAGGAGGTAAATTCTTTTGCAACTTTCGATTAGTTTCTTTTTTCTTTTTTTTTTTTGGGTGCATAATAAACCAGACTGTTTTATGTAATTCGTTTTGTTAGATAAAGATCTCTTGTTGCTACAATGCTTACAATTTAAAAAATAATGATACATTGTGGCTTAAATTGCAGTTGATCAACCCTGAGGTTAAGTTGAAAGCTGTGGAGAACACACCAGATGATCCGCGCCAGAGGAAGCCAGACATCACGAAGGCCAAGAAATTGCTGGGGTGGGAGCCTAAGGTCACATTGCGCGAGGGACTGCCACTCATGGAGGAGGATTTCCGACAGAGGCTTGGTGTCGCGAAGAAGGCATGAAACCCCTACCATCAATCATTTTTTTGATATGGGATTATATCAGCAGTTCACATCTTTTACAAATGCATGCCACAAATATTTCAGAATAAATTGTCAGTTAGGTTGGCTGACTACATGATGGTTGCTTTGCACAATTTGTTTAAAGTCATTAAATGTAATAGGAGATTGATTGGAGATTGCAAATTTTTCCTGCCTAGAGGCATTAATCTATATATGAAATGGTAATTTCTGTGCTTATTGCAAGAATCTACTTGTTCTTTCTCAATAACCATCTTTTTAAAGACAGTAATACAGAGATTCTGATATTATTCTGAGTATTAATAAAATAAAAAAAACATGAAAAATTAAGTCATATAGAGTTTATACTCCAATTCTTCTCTCTTTTATCCCTTTTTGGCATCAGGAAAAATCCTTGGTTTAAGCTCTTACAACACTATTCAAATCTCAAAGGAAAAAGGTGCGAAACATTTGAAAATAAATAATCATTCTCAAACTGTGTACACGTTCATGTGTTAATAATTCAAGATATTTTCTTCTTTCTTCTTTATTGCTTCTATCTTCTTTCTTTGGGTAAGAATTCCTGGCAAAAATGGATGACACACAACGAAAAATGTATGACCTTAGCCCTTACTTTGAAACTCCTGTAATGGAATTAGAACAAAACAGAACGAACGGGAAGGATAATGAATCAATTTACATCACAGCAAATAATCTCATGGGTTCCCGTGAAATTGCACCTTGTCCTCAATTGCCTTGTTCAAGAAAAGATTTTCATCAAAACGGCAAGAAAAGATTTTCATCAAAGGGGCTGTTTAGTTGCAAGGAAGTGGGCGGAAGTAAGGAAATAGGGAAGTATAATTGCTCTCTTCCCTATCTATCCAAACACCGAAAAAGAAAAATAAGAAAACCTCTTTTTCTTTTTCTCTTTTCTCTTTTACACAATCATTTTCTTACTTCCAGAGTGTTTCAGTTAATTTTGTGGTCATGTAAATCTTATTTGTAATAAGTTGTAGCATAAAATAGTTAATTTTTTGATTATGTAAATCTCACTTGCATTCTAATTACAGTCTATTTTTTATTTTTCATAATTAATTTTTATTTTAATATTATTTTACGGTCAACTTTGTGGTCAACTTTTCCAATTCCACTTTCACATTACCATCTAAACACCGGAAAGGACAAAACATTTTCAAAACACACTTCCCAACAACATCCAAACACCGGAAAACTTACTAACCAATTCCCAAGTTCCAAAAGGAATTATTACCACTTCCTCAATTCCTCACTTCCTCACTTCCACCCTTAACCAAACAGGCAACTGTGATTTTCCAAGCTCCAACTTATAATCAGAACAACATAACCCACGCAACACATGCTTCACACTATTCATTCCTGTGTGGGTCCTTAATTTCCTGAAATTACTGGGTGCAGCTCGGCGAAATACAAGGAAATTGCAAGTTCCATCTCTGGTTTAAAATAAAAAGCAACATCTCAGTGAGGTACAAGCAAGCTGCAACTTCAAACCTCTGATTTATTATCAGAAACACTAAAAGGCCAAAAACTAGTCATAACACCAGAAAATTGACCTTTATAAAAGATGAAGTGTATGGTAGTTTAACAAAACCATCTCTTGAATTTTATGAAAACATAACAGAAATCGGCCAGCCTCATCCGAAAGAAGAGATCAGCCGCTTCGCATCAGCAGATAAAATTTACCTAAAAAGAAAAACTGTCATGTCTCCCTGAGAAATAAATAAACAGTAAATATATTGCATGATGAACTGATTTCAAGCAAAACAAGAAATAATGCCATAGCACTACCTTAGCTCTCCAAAAGAATAAGATTAGAAGATAGAGAGGTATGTAATCATTTCTCATGAAATAGAATGCACGAGTGTAAATGAGTTAGAATAGGAGATGCATGGGTCATTTTCAATAGCCTTCTGTTCACAACACATGCAACAGATGAGAACAAAGAGGATCACTGATGAGAACAAGGAGGAACAAGCAGAGTTTGTGTTTTGTTCAAGAGAAGTTGTAGTAAAACCATCACTGAGAATAAAATGAAGTAGATCTAGCTTATTTCATCACCCAGTTAACATCTATCCGACAAACTCAAGAACATCTGTGACACAGAACATACCACCACAATAACAGCAGATGCATGCAGAATCCTCATATACAGACATTTAGAACGAAGGTTTGATAGACATTCTCTAATAATGTATTTACAAACAGGACTGCAATTTCAATCTCTAATTGTAAGCTATCCTTATTATCAATAAAAGATGGGTTATGTGCTTTAGATGCAGGTGCATTCCTTAGTTTGAGTGTGGATAATTTGCGCTCCAAAAATAGGTTATATCAACAAGGCAGCAACTTAAAGAGCATATGCGCATATTATAGAGTTAACTGTATAAAGAAACTTTTAAAGCTTCTTTTAACTTTTATTAAAAAAAACTTAGTAATCAACTAATGACATGTGGCAACTCGAAAGAGAGATTCTTATCGACAATAACAAAAGTTATACAGCAAAACATAATGATGCAGAACTAAAATGGAAGAAGATGGAAATAAAAATAATTTTGATTAATTTGGAAATCAACATGCAGGTAATCTCTCACCCACTCTCACAACATACAAGAGATTTTAAAGTAATGCAAATCAACATGCAAAGCAAAAAAGTTTAATTAACTTCACTGAACTATCCCATCGAATAATAGACTATACGGTTATCTAAAGCCCCATACAAAAATGAGTACTCCATTATAACCGATGTGGGACTAAAAGCAAGTACTAAAAGAGCCCAAGTAAAGAGCCTAATACAAAAATAGTCTAATAACTGAAGAGAATTGTGTCTCGTGCGCATGTAAGTCCTCCATGTTCCTGAACTGGAGGGATTCCAATCAACTCTCTAACCACCTCATCTCCAATAGCAAACTTCTGCAACATCTTATGTGAATCTACATCAGACTTATAGTTATCGTTACTAATAGTAATTTGCCTTCTGACATGCTCATGCAACTCATGCAAACATTATGCAAATGACTCAGCTGATGCACTAGGATGGTCACCAATGAACATAGGTAGGAGATCTATAGTTTCCTAAGTGAATATCCTGTGACAGTCTCAAAAGAACTTAACCCTGTAGACCTATTAAACGAATGTTTATATGCAAACTCAACTACATGCAAGATCTCATCTCACATAGTCATCAGCTCTCTTACTAAACATCGAAGCAAATCACCCAAGGTACAGTTTACTATCTCAGTTTGACCGTCAGTTTGAGAATGGCATGCCGTAGAAAATTTAAGTGCAGTCCCTATTTTTCTTCCAAAGAGTTTGCCAAAAATGACTCGTGAAACGGACATCCCTAATAGAAATTATGGACTTGGGTAACCCGTGTAAGCGTATTGTCTCCCTAAAGAAAAAGTGTGTAACGTGCGAAGCATCTGCTGTTTTGCTACAAGGGATGAAATAGGTCATTTTCGAGAATCTATCAACTGCCACAATGATAGTCATGTTTCCTAAGTGTGCGAAGGAGCCCTAAAATGAAATCCATACTGAGATGCTCCCAAGGTGCAGAGAGAATAGGCAATGGTGTGTAAGGCCCAGTTTTCTGTTTCCTACCCTTGGCAACTTGACACATTTGGCAATGTGACACAACTCTTGCAACATCATGTTTGACACCAGACCAATAAAATTGATCATCTATAAAAGCAATGGTCTTGTTTCAGCCAAAGTGTCCAGTGATACCTCTCACTACATTTCCCAGATCAAATGATCCCATAAAAAAGTGTTAGAAATGCACAATCGGGTGCTCCTGAATAGGAACCCATCAACAATGGTGAAACCTTTCACTAAGGTGGATGGATCCTAAAGCAATGAAGTATAAATTTCACTAAAGTCCCAACAAGTAGGATAATCTTGTATATGACACTCAAAACCAATCACCTCTGCACTAAGTGCATGTAACGTGCAAAGTCTTCTACTCAAAGCATCAGCAACTTTGTTATCCACACCGGCGCGGTGTTTGAGTATGAAAGTGTACTCCTAGATGAACTCAAACCACTTAATGCATCAGTGCCCTACACGCTTCTGTAAGTTGATATAGCGAAGAGCTTGATGGTACGAATACAAGATGAACTCAGCAGGTAGCAAACAGTGACACTAATATCGCAAACTCTGCACTACAACATACAACTCCTTATCATAGACACCGTAATGTTATTTTACCTCGTTCAATTTCTCGTTGAGGAAAGCGATGGGATGATTCTCTTAGCTCAACACACCACCTATGCCTACGCCGGAGGCGTCACAAGCCACCTCAAATACCTTCGAGAAATCGGGAAGGCGAAGGACTGGGGCCGTAGTTAACTTCTCTTTGATTTCCTCGAAAGTTCTAGTAGCAGCTCTAATCCATTTGAAATCCCCTTTATTAAGACATTCAGTGATTGGAGCCATGATGGTACTAATGTTGAACCTGGAACTAGCCAAAGAATAAAACCCTGGATCCACAAACAACACACAAAGAGAGAAAAAGAGAGATTTAAGAGGTTCGGCAAGAGGCCTATGTCCTCGAGGCAGAATAGAAGAGATCTATTGATGATTTACAACTTTTACAAAGGGAAACATGAAACCTCACTTCTCTCATAACCCTAGCAAATAAACACACTTCCTATTTATACCAAAAAGGAGAGAGAGACATCTTGCCTAAAAAAACATTTATGTGCTTTAGATGGGAATAGCCAAAAAAAGATGGGAAATTATGCGACTCTTCCCGGCTTTAGTGATGTTAGATAAAAGTTGCCGCCTTGCTTATACATTATCAATAAAAGATGGGAGTAGCCAAAAAATATGTATGTGCTTTACCCTTCAAGTAATACAAGTTCCTGTCTTTGACACCTTTCATCACAATCATGGACCCCTTTGTTACCTTGAGAATTTCATCCTCTAACGTCACCTTGAGCCTTTTCGACTCCACAGCTCCAACTGAGATAATGTTCTTCTTTATGTGAGGAACATATCTTGCATCTGTCAAGTCTCTAGCCACACCGTCGAACATCTTGATTCAAACAGTACCTATCTCAACCATCTGACATGCAGTATCATTTCCTATAATGACTACGTCATGGTCTAACTTCTCTAAACTAGAGAACATTCCCTCCTGGGACATATGTGATAGATAACCCCATATCCAGTAGCCACTCTGATGCATCTGAGTAACATATCCACGGTGTGATAGAGAGCGAGAAAGCCGAATGATCAGATTTATTTCCATCTGACTTAGCAATATCCACCTCTGATGGTTTTCCTGACTTCTCCTTCAGCATGTTCTTCCTTTTGAGCTCAGAACAATCCTTTTTTCAGCGACCAGTTTGTTTATAAAATGCACACTGATCACGAGTCAAACTACGGTTTTCATATCATGACTTCGGTTTTGATCTACCACGATTTTTCCTCTTTGGTTTGGACTTCTTCCTCTTACGGTCAATGCCCCGCCAATGTATCACCGAAGGACTCTTTATCCTTTCTTCTCAACTCGAGATTCACAAGGGGTAGTGATCTCAGCATAGCTCAGTGATGTTCTTCCATTTATCAGGGTAAAGATAACTCATATCCCTCATTAGGAAGAGAATTCAACAATATCAAGGCTTTGTCTATCTCCTCAATCACTACATCCGCATTCATTAAGTCCGCGAGAAGCTTCGTGTAAATGTTGATGTGATCACTAATAGAAACCCCCCTCTTCAACTAGAAATGGTAAAATCACCTCTTCAAATGCAAGCGATTCTCAACATTCTTCGTCAAATATTTGCTCTCGAGGGTCTCCCGAGTCTTCTTCGCAGAAGTCTCATTCAGCACATCGTACTTTAGTTCTTGTGATAGACACGACCTAATCACTCCACACGTTCTATTCATTTTTTTAAAACTTTCTCATCCATTTCTGTCAGCTTCTCTTGCAACTCAAGAGCATCCTCCAAGTTTTACGCATTTAGCGCATCCAAAATCTCACATCTCCACAATCCAAAATTGTCTGTGCCATCAAACTTCACCACATCGATCTTCATGTGATCTTTACTACAAAAGAACTACTCACATCGGATGTTTCTTCGAACATTTCTACTCCAAATCCACTCAACAAAGCAAACAACTATGAATAGAACTATAAGAAAAGGATAGGATTTTTATCTTCAATTAAAACTTTAAGAAGAGTTTTCAATTGATCTCTCCACCTAAATGTAGAAGATGAGATCCAACATAATAAAAATTCAATTTTTATCCACTCCAAAGCTTCAGATCTCCAAGAACCAAGCTCCAAATCAAGATACACTCCACCAAACAAAGCCCGAGTGTTGCCTAGTGCTGTGATACCACTTGTTGAACCTGGAACCAGCCAAAAAACAAAATCTTATATCCACAAACAACACACAAAGAAAGGAAAACAGAGATTTACAAGGTTCGGCAAAGATGCCTATGTCTCTAGGGCAGAATAGAGAGAGATATTGATGGTTTACAACTTTAGAGGGAAAAATGGAATCTCATTTTTCTCTCATAACTATAACAAAGAAACACACTTCCCTATCTATACTAAAGGCGAGAGAGGCAAAAACTGCACTGGGTCTGGATTTTGGCACAGTCGACTCGACTTCCGGCAGCCGATCGTCCGACACAGGAGCCTCCACTCTCTGTTAAACACAGAGTGGGTCAATGGACCGGGCGATCGACCGACTGGCATCACCCCACTCTCTGTTAAATCTTAGAGAGTGGGTCGATCGGCGGGTGATCGACTGACATTGCACAAATGTGTACGTTCTTGCACGTCGGTCAACCAAACGGTCGACTGTTTTGATGCTCTGTCTGTTTTTCTGCTCAATACAAATACAATTTCCTCTCTCCAATAAGAGATAAAAAAACTTTATCATCTAGATTTTGATCCTCTCTACGACTAAAACCTTTGACAAATCTCCTATAAAAAATAGTTTAAGTCGTGAAAGCTCTAGCCTCGTGAATTAACTTAGGAGTAAGCCAGTACCTGATGGTCTTAACTTTGTCAGGATCAACTGCTATACCATCTCTAGATACGATGAACTTAAGAAAATGAACGGTTGGCACAAGAAATGCACACTTTTCAAGTTGACAAATAATTTCTCCTTACGGAGACTCTAAAGCACGCGTGTCAAATGAAGAATGTGTTCTTGGCTACCATTAAAGATCAAGATGTCATCAAAATAGACAATTACAAACTTCCTCACGAATGGACGCAAAATTTGGGTCATGACTCTCATGAATGTACTGGACGCGTTCGATAACCGGAAAGACATGACCAACCACTCATATAACCCGTCCTTGATCTTGAAGGCGATCTTCCACTCGTCCCCTTCGCGAGAATGGGAATGTGATGATACCCACTATGAAGGTCCACTTTCGAAAAAAATATAAGCTCCAGCCATGATGTCTAATAAGTCGTCAAGTCTAGGGATATGGAATCATTCTTGATAGTGATTCGATTGATGACCTTACTATCCAGACACATTCTTCAGCCGCCATCCTTCTTTAGTGTGAGTACTGTAGGTACGGCACAAGGACTCAATTTCTCTTTAATAAAGCCCTTCCGTAATAACTCATCCACCTGCCTTCTCAGCTCTACGTGCTCAATGGTTCATTCTGTAATGTGAAAGATTTGACAAACTGGATCCTGGCACAAAGTCAATGGCGTGTTGAATGTCACGCAGGAGAGAGAGTTCATCAGGCAACTCAGCAGGCATGGTATCACTAAAATCAGAGATAATTTAACGAACTTCTGGAGGAATCTCAACAGTTGTGTTAGGAGACTCTCCCAAGGCAACCAACGCATACACTACCCCTTCCTCCCTGCTCTCCCTGAGAAATTGGGATGTAATCACTAAATGAAGTGACTTCTTACTTTCATTGTTTGTGATATTTCCCGCATTGTTATTCCCCACTGCTGACTTGGGCTTGACATGTTTCAACACTACCTTCTTTCCATTGAATTTAAACTCGTGAGTATTAGACCTACCAAAACTGATCACGTCCAAGTCATACAGCCATGGTCTACCTAATAAGATGTGTGCAAGTCCATGTCGAAAACATCACACCAATCTTGGTAGCTAAACATGTTAATAGGCACCTGACAATGCTGGGTAATAGCTTAGGTCATTTTAGCAACTCATATCACGTTGTATGGTTGTGGGTGGAGTTCAGCCTTGAGACCCATCCTGTCAATGGTTGTCTTGGCGATGATGTTGACACAACTGCCTCCATCATCACTTTATAGTTCTTTTCTTCAATACACAGCATAGGTGAACATACTTGTTCTTCGCCAATCCTCGTCTCTACTTGCTGTGTGAAGGCACCTAACGACACTTGCTCTCATATTGGACAACATAACTTCCTCATCTGTGAACTAGTTCCCCCCACTGGTTCATACATGTCCTCTAGATTACCGTCATCCACACCAGCATCCTCAATGAGAAGGCTCATGGTTGGACACCGAGCAGCAACATGACTATACTCATGACACCGAAAGCACTTCATCCCCAAGGCAGTCTGTCTAGATGGTTCACCTATAACAGATTTATCCCTAGGATCCATAGTTGTATTGGTGTTTGGTCTGGTATTGGTCTCAGTTGGGCGCCTATAATGCTCCCCGACTTTCAGAACGAATTTGTGCTCCGAAGAGGATTTAAATGAGGCCTCTATATCCTGAGCTAGATGAATGACCTGTGCATCCTTATAGTTTGTGAATGAATGATCACTGCCTACTGGATATCGGTCCTCACCAAGAACGAAACCTAGAAATGGTTTGATGGGGGTCTTCTTGTAATTCACAGCGCAAAGTTAGGTCATCAAGTGCAATTATGTAAGCTTGGACAGACATGCTTCTCTGGCGAAGGCGGTGCAGTTCATCTAGAAGGTGGTGCCTGTACGAGTCAGGAAAGTATTTCTCTTTAGGCTTGTTCTTCATTTCTTTTCAGGTCGCTATGAGAACTCTATTCCTCGCACAATCTCTCTACTAAGGTCCAGTAAACTCTGACCTTGTAAGTCACATTCTAGCGAGGCGGACTTTATGTTCTTTGAATATTCTATACCGGTCAAAATAGTAGTTTATATCAGCTAACCAAACGCTGAAGACCTTAGGATCATGGGCACTGTTGAATGTGGGAGAATCTACCTTTATCCTACAGGCAATTTCATCATCGTCATCCCCAGGCATGTGGATGCTCTCATCCCTCCTATCGTTGCGGTTCTCTCTATTGGTTCTGCAGCCACATGTTGTTTCCTCATTAGAGTCTAACCTCTCTATCTTAAGTTGGTTGTCTTACATCTCAAGTTTAATAGACTGCACCTCCCTAAACAAAAGGTCGAATTTCCCATTCGAATGATTGAGTTTTTCTTTCATGTCTGATTGGCTGGGGTTACATCCCTTTTTACTACGCAGAAACGTGCACCAATATGAAACAAAATGCAAGGTAATCAAACACACTGATGCACAATACCCCTAGGTGTCAACTAACTGCGTGCAACTAGATGATCAAATGAAAAAATTTCCTAATGGTTCCTAAAATGCAGTGAATGTATCCTAATGTGATGTGCAGGCAAACAACAGATTAGGGAAATAACAATTTACAACTATAACTATCAATCTACATAACTACACAAGAGATAAACAAGAAATAAAGTATAGTATAAGGTTAGGTTAGAGCGTACCCAGAGGCACTTGAGAAAGTACTGATACCGAATAATGACTACAAAAAAGTCCTGTGAGACAGGTTCTGCTACCCAACAGCTGCGAAATCTCCTCAATGACTCCGGGACTCAGCTACGGATCTAACGTCTCGAACAGGGCTCGAATCGAACTCCGAATGATCTCGAAACAGGCTCTGGATTGTTGTTATATTGATGTAGCTAAACTGGACTGAGTTGGACTGGCTCAAGTTGGATCGGGTTGTATTCGGGTTGGGTTGGTTGGATTCGACCCGATTTAAACCCACCATTTAAGTTATGGGTCGTCCAATCACGGGTTGGGCTTTGAAATCTAAACCCAGAATCAAACCCAAATGACCAATAGGGAAATTACGTTGGGTCGGGTCGGACTTCGACCCGACTAACCTAATACCCTTTCTTTTTCCCCTTGACACACAGGTCTGAAAGGGGTCTAATGGTGGAGACGTGACGGAGCTTTGGTAAGCTGACGGTGCTCGGCGCCACAGTATGAAGGTCTCGGAGATGATGGTGGGAGCAGAGCTTGGTGGAGGTGGCAATGAGCTCTGAAGGAGTCGAGGTCATCAGAGGATGATGGCGAGTGCTGGAGGTGATCAGCGAAGATCTGATCGACGGAGATCTGTGAGGCCTGGATCTCGGTGAGGAAGTGGAAGAGGATCTGATCAGGTGATGGTAAGGTCAGCGGCGACAGTTCAGATCCGCTGAGGACGATGAAGAAGGATGGGCTCTGGTGTGGTGTGGCTGTCGTTGGTGAGGGGAGGCGACAAGGAAGCTTCGACAGCGGCGGAGGTCGTGGCGAGGTTTATTGCCGGTGGAGGAAGTTGGAATGGTGAGGAAGGTGATGGAGGAGTTGCTTGGCATCATCGTCAGCGGAGGTCGTGGTGAGGAGGGCGATTGAGGTTATTGGCGGCGAGAGACGACGGTGATGAGACGGTCAACAAACCTAGGTGTGGCGGCGGGATCTTAGTTGAGAGGTCGGGGAAGATGAATAGTTCCCCGACTGTACTTTCTGTGTTTTTTATTGATTTTTCTTTTTTATTGATTTTTTTTAATTTTTTCTTTTTTTCAAATTTGATCTAAGGCTTCGGATTTTTTAATTGGAGAAGAAAAAAGGGGAAGAAAAAGATCTAGGGTTCTGCAAAGGAGTCTAGATTTTCTTTAGTAGAAATTTTTTTGTGAACGAAGAAAATATCAGGATCTTAGCACTGACCAATTTGATGCAAAACTAAAATAGAAGATGAAAATAAAGATAATTCTGATTAATTTGAAAATCAGCACCCAAGTGATCTCTCACCCACTCTGACAAATCAGCATGCAAGAAATTTTAAAGTAATGCAAATCAACATGCAAAGCAAAAAAGTTTAATTGACTTCACCGAACTATCCAACCCAATAGACTAAATGACTATTTATAAGCCACATACAAAAATGAGTTCCCCATCCTAACCGATGTGGGTAAAAGCAAATACTAAAAGAGCTTAAGAAAAGAACTTAATACAAAAAATAATCTAATAACTGAAGAGAATTGCGCCTCTTGCACGTAAGACCTCCATGTTCCCGAACTGGAGGGATTCCCATCACATATTATCAAAATTAATCCAAATTCATGCCATCTATGCCTCGTAAGTACCATCAAATTATTATGGCCAGTGTTTAGGACTAATCTGAATTCTGCATGAAAAAAATCACAACCAAAATGTATTTAAATTCGCAAATTTTGTGGACAAAATCCCATAAAAATAATATTTAATTAGTAATATTTTTAGAAAGTGTCAAGAAGGGTCGAAGAAGTGTCACTATCCGACATGAGTACAGCTCCATTTTAGAAGTGTTTGTGCTACATTGTAAGCTAGCAAGGATGATGCCATCTTTTAAGCAATAATCAATGTGCTCCCACACATCTATCGTTTATATCCAAAAGGAGTGTGCGTCCATATAATATATATATAAGCTTTTCTATGTTAATCTTGAATTACTTCCCAGAATTTCTTTATAATAAGAAGATAGATAAAATTTATAATAAGAAGATAGATAAAATTGTAACAACTTAATAGGGAATTAAACAAACTTAGAGGATAAGCATACTTCTATTTCTAAAGGCAAGCCCATAACCTACAAGGGATTCATCTCTAGCAATAATAATAAAGGAGATAGATGAGTAGGTTCAACCAGATGAAAATGGACCATGCAACCG
The DNA here is from genome assembly GCA_038442645.1 of Agave tequilana. Taxonomy (NCBI): domain Eukaryota; kingdom Viridiplantae; phylum Streptophyta; class Magnoliopsida; order Asparagales; family Asparagaceae; genus Agave; species Agave tequilana. The sequence continues at coordinate 170,373 of JAVJIF010005319.1, forward strand.
ACTCAACCAGTTCTCTCCAAAAGTAATCACAAAAGGTATGGAACATATCCTACACCCTTATGGGTTATACGTCATTAGCTTAGTGATGTTCACTTTCCAGATGCTTTATATCAGCGGCATCCCATAATACAAATCAGGAAGCGACTAAGCTTTTATAGCAATTTTCTCCCCTCATTGTTGCCATTGGTTTCTCCTAAAGCTTTCAACAAGCAATTGTCTGCATGTCTTACATTCTCCCTCCAAAGGCTAAATAAACACAAATATGATAGCAAAATAAAACATCGAGTGGTGGTGGCTCTACATGTGAACCTTTTAACTGTTGTGCGCAGATACAACAACCACGTAGAGGAAATCCTTGAGCCAAGATGCAATAAGAATTACCACCAATAGAAAAGAACAATTAAAACTGAAAACAAAACAAAACACACGAATTTAACGAGGTTCGGCCAATTTCGCCTACGTCCTCGGGGCAAGGAAGAGAGATTTCTATTGATTTGAGAATCAATATACTTTTGCAAGTATTACTACCATTACTTTATGAAGAGAGCTCTGCCTCTCTCATATACCCAAGGAAACCCTAAGAATCAGTTTCCTATTTGGGCTGATTTTCAATTCAGCAAATTTCCCGAAACAGCTCGAACCCGTCTGTCGGTCGACCGACCCAAGCACCGGTCGACCGTGCCGGTCGATCGTGCCTAACCGAGAGTTAGGCACTCTCAGTCGGTCGACCGGGCGGTCGACCGCTCTCCTTATGCGGTCGACCGGGCGGTCGACCGCTACAATCCTGTGCATGTTGGTGCACGACGGTCAACCAGTCCGGCCGACCGTGCTACTGCTGATTCCCTGCCGCTGCTGCTGATTCTTTGGCTCCTTGTCCTCGTCGACGTCCTCGACTTCCTCCCTCTCTTCCTACAATTCTCCACCTCGATAAAGATTTCTCAAATTTGAGCCGAATTGAAACATACGAACTGTCAACTCAAAAGTGGCTGCACCAGTGTGGTTGCCTACGTACCCTGCCCAAGAGATCAAGCCATCCGTAGTTCATCCAAAGGAGCTTCAACAAGCTCATGCAACATGAAAGATATGGAGCAAAGCTTTACAATGTGCAAACTTTACTCCTGGCACCACCTTGGTAAGCATGTCGGCGGAATTCTCCATTGTGTAAATCTTCAAAAACTCAATATCACCCTCATCTAGAATTTCCCGAAAAAAATGGAACCTGACATCGATGTGCTTCGTCCGTGCATGATACACCTGGTTCTTGGCTAAATAAATAGCACTCATACTGTCACAGTTGATCTTCAGTGGATCCTGATCAACCCCCAAGTCACCAAGCAAGCCTTGAAGTTAAATTGCCTCCTTCATAGCCTTCGTCATGGCCATATACTCGGCCTTTGTAGTAGACAATGCGACGGTAGACTGTAGAATAGAGCGCCAACTAACCAGTGCTTGAGATAATGTAAAGACATACCCCGTTGTAAACCGATGTTTGTTAAGGTCACCAGCATAATCGGAATCAACATACCCAATACAATCCTGCTTCCCTGTGGAGTCCTTCTCGAATACCAGACCAACATCAATGGTACCTTTAATGTACCGCAGAATCCACTTCACTGCCTCCCAATGACCCTGCCCCGGATCATGCATATACCTACTGATCATAGAGACAACTTGTGACAGATCTGGTCTTGTACACCATAGCATACATAAGACTACCAATTGCGCTAGCATATGGGACGTGAGTCATGTACTCATGTTCTTCAACAGTTTTTGAAGACATAGCGGCAAATAACTTGAAATGAGGAGCCAGTGGTGTACTAACAGATTTCGCATCCTTGCCTATGTTAAACCTCTGAAGTACCTTTTACAAATACCCCTTCTGTGTCAAGCTCACCCTGCCACGCCTTCGGTCTCGTGTGATTTCCATGCCTAACACCTTCTTTGCTTCACCAAGATCCTTCATCTCAAACTCAGAAGATAAATCCCTCTTCAGTGTATCAATTGCAGATCTAGACTTTGAAGCAATAAGCATATCATCTACATACAATAGTAAATAGATACTCCCCTGTCGGTAGCTTGTTGTAATGCACACATGGGTCATAGTGGCTACGTGTGTACCCCTTTCCTCTGATGAAGCTGTCGAACCGCTTGTACCACTGTCTAGGAGACTGTTTTAACCCATACAGCGACTTCTTCAGCTTACACACCATATCTTCTTTCCCTGCATCTTGAACCCTGTCGGCTGAGACATGTAGATCTCTTCATCCAGATCGCCATGGAGAAAGGCGATCTTTACATCGAGTTGATCAAGATCCAACTCGTACTGTGCCACCAAAGCCAATAAGATACGAATTGACGAATGCTTGACAACAGGAGAAAATACCTCATTGTAATCAATTCCTTTCCTTTGAGCATAGCCTTTTGCTACCAATCTGGCCTTGTAGCGCACCATGTCTTCATTAAGAGATCCCTGCTTCTTTGCATACACCCACTTACAGCCTATCGCCTTCTTCCCTTTGGGCAACCTAGTGAGTTCTCAAGTGTCGTTCTTGTAAAGAGACTTCATCTCTTCTTCTATAGCTGCTTTCCACATCTTTGACTCTGAACTGATTTCAGCTTCTCTGAAGGTGGACAGAATAGCCTCCTCAACGACAGGAAGTGCATAAGCCACGACCATATCTGCAGTGAGCCAACCTGATTTCCGTGTATTTCTCCTTGGTTTCTAACTGCAGTAGACTCAGGAACATTACCCATGACCTGTTCTTTACCCTCTTCATCATCAGCATTTACCTCATCTGCTTGATCATTACTTTGTGTCATCCTAGGTATATCCTCACTGATGCTGAACTTTCTAGAGATAGTGGATTAGTATCATTCTCCACCTGCTGCGATACATCTTTGGTCTTGCTAGTCTCCACCTGCTGAGAGACCTTAGGCTTCAACATAGAAGCCTCATCAAATATGACATCCCTGCTGAAAAGAAACATCCTGTCCGTTGGATCCAAGATCTTGAATCCTTTAATTCCCTTCTTAAAACCGACGAACTAGCCCTTCTTTGCTCTTGGGTCTAGCTTATCTTCTTTAACATGATTGAAATCACCTAAAAGGGGGGTGAATAGGTGATAATGCTAATCAATTCACAATTAAAAATGTTATGATGCAACGATCACCCAAAACAAGACTAGAAGCCGAATACCCCGTGAAGGGCTCTGAACTTCTTCCTCGAGATTCCTCTAGATAAGAGTTTGAGGTGCGTATTTCAATCTTGTTGTATGAGTATTTGATCGACAATATGAATATGAAACAAGTGTATATAGCAATGAATATGTAGAGAAAGTACAATGTTGCAATGAATATAAAGTAAGGAATTAAAGCAAGTAAACCAAACACAAACACCGAGAATTTTTTCGAGGTTCGAGCACCCAGCTCTACGTCCCCGCCTTCACCCAGAAGGATTTCTAACCACTATAACTTCACAAAGAGTTACAATCACACCGGAGTACCCAACTCCACAATCTCAAGTACAAGTATTTTCTTGATGATCAAAAGACCACAAACTCTCTTTTGAAAAATCCTTTTCCCTTACAAACGCCCTGTAGAACAATGAGTAGGATTAAAGCTCTAGTATTGTAAGTGGAAAAAAAATGAATTTTGAGAGAGCTTTGAAAAAAATTCAGAAATGAGAGAGATTTTTCAGCACAAAAACCAAGAACAAAACTCTTTTGAAAGCCTTTAAACTTTGAATATTTTTTGCAAATGATTGTTGTGTATCTCACAACCCTAATCACCCTTATTTATAGGATAGAGCTAGGGATTAAAGGGTAAACTAATACAATAGGTAATTAGGAAGTATTTGACCCAAAAACCAGCCTTTAAACTCGTTTAGAGACAAAAAGGACGATTTAAAACGTGTTTTAAAAAGTGGCCGTTAAGGCTGAAACACAGCCTCGGTCAACTGGCCGGTCGATCGGGTTTTAAAAAATAGAGCCGTTGCAAGCCCATGGTCGACCGCCCGGTCGACCGCAATAAACAGAGTCACTGACTTTCAGTCGTCGAAGGTCGGTCGACCGAAAATGGGTTTCGGTCGACCGCCCGGTCGACCGGGAAACGTGCACACATGCACGCACCCAACGGTCAGAATCCCGGTCGACCGAGTCGGTCGACCGATCTGACCTGACATAGAGTCGGTCGACCGGCCGGTCGACCGCCTCAGGTAAAAAACTGAAATTTGAAAAGGATTTTGAGGAGATTTTGATAGTTTACAAAATAGTTTCGATCAGAACTATGTATAATACACAAATTGAGTTTATAAGTAATAGACTATATTTAAAAATATTTTGTATATATATATGAGAAATTTTAGAAAAGACATGTGTGCAAAAACTTGTGTGTAGGAGTTATGAGCTTCAAACCTATTCACTATTCTTTAACAAAACTATAAAACCAAAAAACAAATCTAATGAAGTCTCTGAGCCATAATGAAGTCTTGAGCCATGCAATGTCATGCTAGAGCCTTCTCTTCTATGGACATTTCCTCTTGTGCCATTTGCCTTATTTGCTCCATGAACCTAGAAAACCTTGCAATAGCTAAGCAATGGCCTTATAAAAGGTACTAACCTGAAACTCATCTTAAACAAACTTATTAGTACCATATAGCTTCTATATGTCTTGTTATCATTAAAACTTTAAACAAATGGAGAGTGTAACCTTTTGGGCCAACAATCTCCCCCTTTTTGATGATGACAAAACATATAGGCATCAAAAAGATATAAAGAGAGAGGTAAAACTCCCCCTCAAATTATGTTATATTAAACAAGTAAAAGCAATTCAAAAACATGAAACATGAGACTAAAAACTCTTGCTAAAAACTCTTGCAAAAAAAAACCATATACACTTGCAAAACTCATATATACCTCATATACAAGAAACTCATCATACCCATATTTGTCCCCCTTTTTGTCATACATCAAAAAGGGGAAAAAATTTATTCAATAACACAAACATTAAGTTCACCACATATAAAGGAAAATCTATTAAAATCAAGTGGTTTAGTGAAAATATCGGCAAGTTACAAATCCGAAGAAACATAATCAATCTCTATATCACCTTTCTCAAAATGATCTCTAAGAAAGTGATATCTAATCTCAATGTGCTTGGTCTTACTATGTTGATTTGCATTCTTAGTCATATGAATAGTACTAGTATTATTACAAAATATTTTTATATGGTCATAATGCAAATCATAATCAAGGAGAGTATGTTTCATCCAAAGGACTTGTGCACAACAAGCCCCCGCCGCAACATACTCCGCCTCGGCGGTTGAGATGGCTACCGAATTTTGTTTCTTAGAGGACTATGAAACAAGACAATTACCAAGAAATTGACATGTCCCACTAGTACTCTTTTTATCCACTATACAACCCGCATAGTCGGCATCCGAAAACTCGTCATAGAAAAATCTCCGGTTTTCGGATACCAAAGACCCATTCCAATAGTGCCCTTAATATAACGAATGATGCGTTTTACCGCAAGAAGATGAGACTCTTTAGGACACGATTGGAATCTAGCACAAAGACACACATTAAACATGATATCCGGCCTACTTGCCGTTAAATACAACAAACTACCAATCATGCTTCTAAATAACTTAATATCAACACATTTACCTTGGTCATCCTTATCAAGCCTGGTGGTAGTTGCCATGGGAGTGTTGCAGATTTTCGAACCTTCAAGTCTAAATTTCTTTATTAGTTCCTTTGAGTATTTGGCTTGACATATGAATATCCCATCCCGCATTTGCTTGATTTGGAGTCCAAGAAAGAAGTTTAATTCACCCATTGAAGACATCTCGAATTCACGTTGCATACACTTTTCAAACTCCTTACACAAAAGCTCATTAGTAGAACCAAAAATTATATCATCAACATAAATTTACACTATAAGAATATCATTATCAACCTGCTTAGTAAATAATGTTGTGTCTACTTTCCCTTTAACAAAATCATTTGAAAGAAGAAAACTAGAAAGCCTTTCATACCAAGCTCTAGGAGCTTGCTTTAATCCATACAAAGCTTTATCAAGTTTAAAAATAAATTAGAATGAACATGATCAATAAAACCGGAAGGTTGTTCAACATAAACTTCTTCATTTATAAAACCATTTAAAAATGCACTTTTTACATCCATTTGAAAAAGTTTAAATTTTTAAAAGATGCAAAAGCTAGTGTCATCCGTATGGCTTCAAGCCGTGCTACGGGTGCAAAGGTCTCCTCAAAGTCAATTCCTTCAACTTGAGTGTAACCTTGAGCCACTAACCTAACTTTATTCCTAATAACATTTCCTGACTCATCCATCTTATTCCTAAAAATCCACTTAGTACCAATTATTGGTCTATCGTGGGGTCTAGGAACAAGGTGCCACACTTGGTTACGCTCGAAGTAATTGAGTTCTTCTTGCATAACTAGCAACCAATATGAGTCGCCCTCGGCTTCGAGGATGTTTTTGGGTTCAAAATGAGAGATGAATGCAAAATTACCACACAAGTCATGGAGTTTGGAGCGAGTTGTTAACCCTTTAGATACATCACCTATGATGAGATCCTTGGGATGATTTGTAGCGAATCTCCAATCTTTAGGAAGTGGTTGAGATTGTTCCACTTCTTCCTTTTGAACTTCACCAATAGGTTCTTACTTCTCTTCTTGAATGGGTGAGTCCTTCAAGGAAATTTTCTCCATGTCCTCACCTAATGAGTCAATCTCTACAATATTCTCAACAATAACATTAGATTCTTCAAATTTAACATGCATGGATTCTTCAATAGTGAGAGAAGATTTATTGAATACTCTATAAGCTTTGCTAGTAGTAGAATATCCAATAAATATTGCTTCATAGGCCTTAGCATCAAATTTACCCAAATTATCTTTAGTATTCAAAACAAAACACTTGCATCTAAAAACTTTAAAATATAAGACATTTGGTTTTCTTAAATGATAAATTTCAAAAGATGTCTTGAAAGTATTTTTACACAAATAAATACGGTTTGATATGTAGCATGCAGTGTTTACGGCCTCAGCCCATAGATATTGAGGGAGATCATATTCACTTATCATAGTCCTAGCCATCTCTTGAGGGGTTCTATTCTTTCTTTCTACAACTCCATTTTGTTGTAGAGTTTTAGGACATGACATTTCATGCTTAATTCCCTTTTCATCACAATAAGTCATGAAGAGTTGGTTAATGAACTCACCACCTCTATCACTTCTTATTTTCAAAATCGAAAAACCTTTTCTTTTTCAACTCTTTTTCAAAAAATCTTAAAATGCGAAAAAGTTTGATCTTCGTGTTTCAAAAAGAAAACCCAAGTAAACCGGGAAAAATCATCAACTAAAACAAAAGCATATCCACTACCATTTAAGCTTTTAGTTTTAGTTGGTCCAAAAAGATTCATGTGAATTAATTCTAATGGCCTAGTTGACATGATATCCTTGATTGGTTTGAAAAAAGACTTAGTTTGTTTCTCAAGTTGGCACGCACCACAAATGCGGTCTTTTTCAAACTTCAAGTAAGGAATACCCTTCATCAATTCCTTAGAATTGATCCTAGCAAGATGATCAAAAGATGCATGTCCTAATCTTCTATGCCAAAGCCAAGAAGTTTCATCAAAAGCATTCAAGCATTTAATAGAACAATCCAAATTAAGCATGTCAATGATATAGACATTATTATCACGAAATCCGGTGAGAATACAATCATTGGTTTTATAATCACAAATTTTGTAAGAAGAATTATCAAACACAACTTTAAGACCACGACCACAAAGTAGACTTATACTAAGCAAGTTATGTTTAAGTCCATCAACAAGAACAACATTTTCTATAATAGGAGATGCACCAATTTGAATGTTACCTATACCGATGATAGTGCCCTTGGAATCATCTCCGAAGGCGACGGTGCCACCTTCAACGTACCGTGATAGGGTTGTAAAGTTGTTGATATCCCATGTCATATATCTTGAACAACCACTATCAAGGTACCACCGCTCCTTACGTCTTGGAGCCTTGGTGTGTACCTACATCAAATAATTTAGGACTTGATTTTGGCACCCATATTTTCTTGAGTCCTAAAGTGTTAGTGTCATGAACCCACACAAGATTATTAGATCTATTTATTTGATCATAGCAAAATTTAGCTAAGTGGTCATTTCGACCACAATAAGTACATCTATAAACTCTTCCATATTTAAATGCATAATGAGTGTGTGGCTCACTAGCATGTAACTTGTGTGCATGAGTAGTTTTAACATGTGAAGTGTTGACATGGTGAACATTTTTAGCATGAGTTGTTTTATCATTCTTAACATGTGGAGTGTGCTTCTTTGAAAACATTTTCTCTAATTTCTTAGTATTAAAAGCACAATCTTTTAAAACATTTTCAAAATCAATAATTCTAGTTTTTAACAAAGAAAATTCATTTTCATCAACTTTTGAAAATTCAGCTTTACAAGCAACTTTATAAGCATCAAATTCTCTTTTAGTTGAAATAAGATTAGAAGAAATTTCTCCTTTTCTTTGGAAACAATTGCAAGTTGGTTTTTAAGCAACTCAATTTCCTTTTTCAATTTAGAACATTCTACCTTTTTATCATCAAAGCTTTCAGAAAGTTCAACAAAAGCATGTTCTAACATTTCTCTACTTATTTCATTTTCTTCATCAAGAGGTTGAGTGGTTACCTTGGGTGTGTTTGCCATGAAACACATATTTGCCGTGTCCACCTCATCTTCGGACTCGCTTTCCGAATCCCAAGTGGCCTTGTATGCCTTCTTTTCAACCGGCCTCTTTTACTTTAAGGAAGAAGTCATCTTTTTCTTGAAGTCGGGACAATCGGCCATGATATGTCCGGGTTTCCGACAATTGTAGCAAATGATTCTTTTCTCCTCCTTCCCTTCCCATTTCTTTCTATAGTTGAGTTTGTTCTTGCGGTACATCCTCTTCACATTTCTCACTAGGAGAGATAGCTCCTCATCCTCTTCTTCATCTTCACCATCGTCATCAATGATAGAGGAAGACTTGAAAGCTATGGATTTCTTCTTTTGAGGTACCGCTTCTTCTCTTGCCTTCTTTTCCATCTCATGAGTCTTAAGGTTTCCAAGAAGACTTATGAGATCCATTTCATCTTTATCATTCAACTCCTTTAAGGTGGTAGCCTTGATCTCCCATGATGAAGGAAGAGCTCGAATCACTTTGCGCACCTTTTGGTCGTTGCTTATATCATCACCTAGAAAAGAAAGAGCATTGGTAATCTTAGTAAACTTGGTAATCATGGAATCAATGGACTCATCTTCAAGCATTTTAAAACTTTCATATTGGGGCCTCAAGAGATCTATTTTAGCTCTCTTTACTTGTGATGTCCCCTCGTGTATGACCAATAAGTGTTGCCAAATCTCATGGGCGGATTGGCAATGTATAACCCTTGTAAGATCATCCTCATTCAAGGCGGTGAGAATGAAATTTTGAGCCTTAGAATTAGCCTCATATTTTTTTAGGTAAAATCGGACCAAGTGCTCTCCTCACTATCGGGTCTACTATAGGGTTTGGTCAAGGATTTAGCAACTAAACTACCTAGGAATTGTAGAAAGATAGTCATCCTAACCTTCTAAATGGGGAATTGAGTCCATCAAATTTAGGAGGGGTCTTAATGTTGTCGGCCATTTTTACTAGTGTATGAATGAAAGAATGCAAACAGTGATTAGCAAATTTTAAGATCTCTCTAAAGATGTGAAGCCAAAACTAGAGTCCTAACTCTGATACCAATTGAAATCACCTAAAGGGGGGTGAATAGGTGATAATGCTAATCAATGCACAATTAAAAATGTTATGATGCAACGATCACCCAAACAAGACTAGAAGTCGAATACCCAGTGAAGGGCTCTGAACTTCTTCCTCGAGATTCCTCTAGATAAGAGTTTGAGGTGCGTATTGCAATCTTGTTGTATGAGTATTTGATCGACAATATGAATATGAAACAAGTGTATATAGCAATGAATATGTAAAGAAAGTTTGTAATGAATATAAAGTAAGGAATTAAAGCAAGTAAACCACACAAACACCGAGAATTTTTTTCCGAGGTTCGAGCACCCAGCCCTACGTCCCCGCCTTCACCCAGAAGGATTTCTAACCACTATAACTTCACAAAGAGTTACAATCACACCGAAGTACCCAACTCCACAATCTCAAGTACAAGTATTCTCTTGATGATCAAAAGACCACAAACTCTCTTTTGAAAAATCCTTTTCCCTTACAAATGCCCTGTAGAACAATGAGTATAATTGAAGCTCTAGTATTGTAAGTGGAAAAAGAAAATGAATTTTGAGAGAACTTTGAAAAAAAAAAATTCAGAAATGAGAGAGATTTTTCAGCACAAAAACCAAGAACAAAACTCTTTTGAAAGCCTTTAAACTTTGAATATTTTTTGCAAATGATTGTTGTGTATCCCACAACCCTAATCACCCTTATTTATAGGATAGAGCTAGGGATTAAAGGGTAAACTAATACAATAGGTAATTAGGAAGTATTTGACCCAAAACCAGCCTCTAAACTCGTTTAGAGACAAAAAGGACGATTTAAAACGTGTTTTAAAAAGTAGCCGCTAAGGCTGAAACACAGCCTCGGTCGACCGGGTTTTCAAAAAATAGAGCCGTTGCAGGCCCACGTCGACCGCAACAATAGAGAGTCACTGAGTTTCAGTCGGTCGAAGGTTGGTCGACCGAAAATGGGTTTCGGTCGACCGCCCGCTCGACCGGGAAATGTGCACACATGCACGCACCCAACAGTCAGAATCCGGTCGACCGAGTCGGTCGATCGATCTGACCTGACATAGAGTCGGTCGACCGGCCGGTCGACCGCCTCAGGTCAAAAACTAAAATTTGAAAAGGATTTTGAGGAGATTTTGATGGTTTACAAAATAGTTTCGATCAGAACTATGTATAATACACAAAATTGAGTTTATAAGTAATAGACTATATTTAAAATATTTTGTATATATATATATAGGAGAACTTTTTAGAAAAGACATGTGCGCAAAAACTTGTGTAGGAGTTATGAGCTTCAAACCTATTCACTATTCTTTAACAAAACTATAAAACTAAAAAACAAATCTAATGAAGTCTCTGAGCCATAATGAAGTCTTAAGCCATGCAATGTCATGCTAGAGCCTTCTCTTCTATGGACATTTTTCTCTTGTGCCATTTGCCTTATTTGCTCCATGAACCTGGAAAACCTTGCAATAGCTAAGCAATGGCCTTCATAAAAGGTACTAACTTGAAACTCATCTTAAACAAACTTATTAGTACCATATAGCTTCTATGTGTTTTGTTATCATCAAAACTTTAACAAATGGAGAGTGTAACCTTTTGGGCCAACAATGATAATAGGCTGGACAACCAAACACCCTTAGCAAATCATAATCAGCAGTTGTTTTTTTCAACCAACCTCGAGAGAAGTTTTCCCTCCTATCGCAGACGACGGCAACCTGTTAACAAGATAGCAAGCATATGCCAAAGCCTCAGCCCAAAAGTTCTTCGGCATTGGACAACATACAACGGACCTTCTCTAGCGAAGTCATATTCATCCTTTCTGCTACCCCGTTCTGTTGCGGTGTTTCCCTCACTGTGAAGTGCCTCTCCATGCCCTCATCAAGACACAGCTAAAGGAAAGGATCAGACTTGTATTCTCCTCCATTATCTGAATGGAGGACCATGATTTTCTTCCCGTACTTCTCTCCAAATTCTTCTTCCACTTCACAAACACTTCTAGGACTTCCCCTTTGTGTCTCATGGTATATACCCAACAACGCCTAGAATAATCATCAATAAACGGCACAAAGTAATGGTTACCTCCAATTGATGCAGTCTTGGTAGGTCCCCAAACGTCAGTGTGAACATAATCCAGAATCCTCTTGGTGCAATGTGTTGCTGTGCCGAACTTCATCTTGATCTTCTTTCTGATGATACAATGTTCACAAAATTCTAACTTGCAGGTCTCGGCACCTTTCAATACTCCTTATCTTACAAGAGTTTGCAAAGACTTTTCTCCTGCGTGTCCCAGCCTCATATGCCATAGCCTGGTTGAGTCTTCATCTGAATCAGTAGAAGTCGCCACTTGCCCTGTAACAGTACTACCATTCAAGTAGTAAAGATTGTTCCGGCGAACGGCTTGCAATACCACCATCAAGCCTTTGGTCATCTTAAGGACTCCTTCCTTTATTGACACCACAAGACCCAATGTCTCCAAAGCTCCAACAGAGATAAAGTTTCTCTTCAGTTGAGGTACATACCTCACTTCCTTCAGTTCTTTTATCATCCCATCAAACATCTTGATCTGGATTGTCCCTACACCTTCCATGATACATGGATGATCATCGCCCATAACGACTGAACATCCCTCCAGCTTCTCAAAGCTAGAAAATCAATCCCTATTAGGGCACACATGGTATGTAGCACCAGTATCCAATATCCACTCATTATCTCCTGAGTAGCCAACGATAGGTGTAGTGTTCAGTGTTATCGAGGCGCGAGGCGCAGTGTGAGGCGCAAAGGATCCAACGCACATGAAGCGCAAGGCGCAAGGCAAGGTAATCGCCTCACTTCAATGAGGGGCATATTTTTTCTTTTTGTATGAATGTATTATGAATGTATTCTTTTCTATGTATGGATGTATTATGAATTTCTTCTTTGTATGGATGTATTCTTTTCTTTATATCGATGTATTATGGATGTATTCAGTGAGGCACATACTTCAGTGAAGCGCATGATTATAGATGTATTTTTTTTTGTATTTCAAGATATTGAAAAATGCACATGAAAAATGCATTAAAAATTTACATTAAAAATCCACTAAAAATTTACACTAAAAATGTATTAGAGACAGATCTATCTTTCTTTATTTCTCTCTCGTTCTTCCTCTCTCCCCTGATCTCTTTCTCCTCTCCAGCTCTCTCCCCCTCTTCCTCTCTCTCTTAATCTCTCCCTGTCTCTCTTCTCTCTCAGAGATCTGTCTCTAAGAGATAAGAGAGAGATCAAGAGAGGGTTGGAAGAGGGGGAGGGAGAGCTGGAGTGGAGAGAGAGTGCTTACCTAGCGACGACGACGAAGGCGATAATGATGACGGCGACGACGACGAATGCGGGGGCCCCTTTGCCCTAAATCGGGTTCGCCTGTAGTAAAAAAAGTTAATTTTTTTATTTTTACTTTTTATCTAATTTAAGTGGGTTGGGTTTACCCGCTTAATTAGCAGGTTGTAACCCGACCCACCCCACAAATAATAAGCGCATAGAGGCGATCGCCTCGCGCCTAGCGCCAGGCGCACACGAGGAGCATTCGGGCGCGCGCCTCGCGCTGCCCGCGCGCCTCGCCTGCGATGCGGGGCGCATTGTTGTGCCTCGCTTCGCCTCGCGCCTGAGGCGCATCTCCTCGATCGCCTCTAACAACACTGACAGAGAATGAGAAAACCGACGAGTCCGAGTCTGATCTACCTGCCTGTAAGGTACTGCTTTGAATACTAACCATCTTTGCAAGATTTGCCTGTCTTAGACTCCTTCTTCCCTTTGGCCTTTGGACAGTCAACTTTTCAGCGTCCTAATTCTCTGCAGAAGGCACACTGGTTCTTCTTCAGATCTCTATAACCTGGCCTGAACTTCGATCTCTCTCGATCAACTTTGCCCTTCCTATGTGAACCCTGCCTCTTACTGCTAGCGCCTCTGCTGATGAGCTTGCCTGAGAAGACTGCCTTTCCTTTCTCCTCGTCTCATAATTAGCCAAAGCAGACGACATTTCATGATAGTCAAGGGACTGTCTACCATTTATGAAGGTTAGGTAAAGGTCTCATATTCCTCTGTAGGAAGAGAGCTCAAGAGAATTACCGCTTTGTCTTCTTCATTTACCTCGACATCCACATTGACCAAATCCGTAAGAAGCTTTGTGTAGCGATTCAGATGTTCATTCACGGAGCATCCTTTCTTCATCTGAAACCCGTACAGCTTGCTCTTCAGCTGTAATCTGAATTCAATACTCTTGGTCAGATACTTTCTTTCAAGGATCTCCCACAAATGCCTCGCAGATGTTTCGTGTAACACAAGATATGATGTCTTGTGTTAGACACGATCTGATTAAGCCACACGCTGATCGGTTCATCTTCTCTCACTCTTCTTCAGTGGTTGTGCTTCGCTTCTTCTCCAGACGCAGAGTATCTTCAAGGTTTGATGCACTCAGCGCATCCATCACCTCGCACCTCCACATGCCAAATTGTTTGTGCCATTCAATTTCACCACATCAATCCTCGGATGAGGATTCATGGTTCTCACATATGTACTTTCTTCTGCCATCTCTTTGACTAGATCCTCTATGTAATACAAAAAATCAAAGGAGTTAGATAAGCAACTTTGATAAGGATTAGATATTTACCTCCTCACGAAACCCTAGATGAGTTTTTGAATAGATCTACTCCTCAATTGATTCCTTTGAGCACTTCACGCACTGTTCTAAGATCGACACACGATCCCACAAACAGTCCCAACGCTGATCTGAAATCGACACACGATCTCCACTAAATCAGCAACAGATGCCCTTCGAATTACCAGATGATCCTACGACAGACCTGGGATGCTCTGATATCACTTGTTGTGCGCAGATACAACAACCACGTAGAGGAAATTCTTGAGCCAAGATGCAATAAGAATTACCACCAACAGCAAAGAACAATTAAAACTGAGAAGAAAACAAAACACACGAATTTAATGAGGTTCGGCCAATTTCACCTACGTCCTCGGGCAAGGAAGAGAGATTTCTATTGATTTGAGAATCAATACACTTTTGCAAGTATTACTTACATTACTGTTGGCCCAACGGCCCATCACTCTAGTTTTGATGATGATCAACTCATGTAGTTATAGTACTAATGATCTTGTGTTTATTTAGTCTCAGATTTATGATCAAGATCTTAGTAGGTGCATAGCTTCAACAAAGGATTTAAAGTCAAGTTTTGGAGCTTGCACGGTGTTTGGACCAAGTCAAGAAGGCTTCAAGTGAAGACTTCAAGAAGATGAAGACTTGTGTCTAGGTTTGTTTTTAGAAGATTTTATTTTTAGATAAAATGTAAAGGATAGAATAATTGGTGGATTGCTCAAGTACATATATACACACACACTCTTGATAGTTTTATTTTTTACAAAAGATTTTCTATTTTAGAAAATACATGTTTGATTTTTGGTATTCTAGTTTACATGTTTTAACCAAAACCATATTTAAAGCTTAATGTCAAAAACATAGATATTTCATCATGTTTGTGTTGTGGATCATATCCATACACCATATGCTTTAAAAGTATTTAGAATATCTTATTTTGTATTTAGTGAGTTTTGGAAAAACAAAGTTTGGAAAACAAGTTTTGGAAAAATACAGTTTTCATTTTTAAGCCAATTTTTTCAAGTTACAAATATAGTCCAAATTATTTGTAACATGTCTTGATTTTGTGCAAGCATGTTTGTTTATCAAAGTATATTGGTAAAACTATTTTTGTAGATTTTTCAGTATTTTATGGGATTTTATTTTAACCAAAAAGACCAAGTTTTAAATCCCTGAATTCTGTTTCCAGGCTTCAGACGGTCGACCGACCGGTCGACTGAGTTCTGAAGTCGGTCGACCGGGCGGTCGACCGACGTGCACAGACGTGCACGCCTTTGTGCACTGGAGGGCCGGTCGACCCACCCGGTCGACCGCCAGAGAGTTGCTGCTCTCTGGAAAACCCCAGTCGACCGAGCGGTCGACCGACAGAGAGTTTGCTCTCTGTTCCAGAGGCTCGGTCGACCGGGCCGGTCGACCGATGGCCCAACGGTCGGATTTCTGAACGTTGGCGGTCGACCGGGCGGTCGATCGACAGGTCTGTCAGACCCCAACGGCTAGTTTTTCTAACCCTATAAATTTGGGGGTTTGGGCATTGTTTTTCTCTAAGATTTTTAGTGGACTTTGAGCCAGTTTTTCCCACTTCACTAAAAGAGTTTTCTCCACTAATTTGAGTGCAAATATTTCCAATTAAAAGGAGAGTTTATCAAGAGTGTTTTAAAGAGATTCTTTGAGTTTTCCTCCACCATCTCTTTCCTTGTTTTCTCACACAAACACTTGAGCTATCCGTTGATTATTCATCTTATAGGAGTGTTGAAATGAGATAGTTTTTAGGTGATCAAAGTGTTGTGATCACCAAAGACTTGTTCTTTGTTCTTTGAGGAGGCGGACAAGTGTGTTCACGGGTGTTTCGAGTTCTTGCGTGAACTCTTTGTTTGAGGTGCGACCTCGGCGAGCTAGAGAGCTTGCGGTGTGTACGGATTAGAGAGTCCGAGAGCTTGTAGGTGTTGCGGCACCGAGTGATCCGGTGGGATCGATTATAGTGGAAATCCTTCGTGTTCGAAGGCGGGGATGTAGAGCAAGTGTGCTCGAACCTCGAAACAAATTCCTTGTGTTTGCGATTGCTCACTCTCTCTATCTCCTTATTTATATCTTGCATGCTTCTATTGTGTTTATCTTTACATGCTTGATATTCTAATTGTGCTTAATTGATATATGCTTGGGGATTGTTTGTTAACACTTGTATTCAACAAAGAGAGCCAACGCGGCACCTCAACCCTTATCTAGGGAATCTCGAGGAGTTAGTCCAGAGCCCTTCACGGGGAATTCGGCTACACTCTTGTGTTATACGTGGTGTTTAGTTTAAGAATTTTAGTTTAGGTCATAATAGTTTTAATTCCGCATTTAGTGACCATTAGATTAGCCATAACCTATTCACCCCCCTCTAGGTGATTTACAATTGGTATCAGAGCCAAGTGCTCTTGATTTGAGTCTTACAACCTAGAGTTAAAGATCCTCATTTTAGGCTAATCACAATATTTGAACACACACCATGGACTTCATGTCACCACCCACCTTTGACATTCTTAACATCCAAATTTGAAAAGTTAAGATGTCCCTATACCTCAAAGCCCTAGACATTCATGTTTATTTTGCCACTACTAGAGATGATTATTGTTTAAATGGCAAAAATTTTGAGGCTAATGCAAATGCCCTTCATGCTCTAAAGTCTACCCTAAATGATGACTATTTATCTAGGGTTTCTAATGTTGATTCGGCTTTTGTAGCTTGGAACATCATCACCTCCCTTGGCGAAAAGGATCTATATTATGCCGGGAGCGATTCAGACGTTGGAAGCAACACCTCCAAAGCGTGCTCATGGTCCAAGGGGATAACCCCCTTGAGGTAACTACCGAATCCGAGGTAGATGAAGATAACATGTCATATGATGAGCTTACCACTTTTTGTCAACTCCTACTTGAGAAATATGACATGATTAAAAAGGAAAATAAAAATTTGAAAAAGAAATTTGAGTGCATGCATATAGAAAATGATTCTTTTAAAAATAATATTGCATATTTAGAAAAAGAAAATGAAATTTTGAAAAATGAGAATGTTTCCTTGCTTTCGAAATTAAATGATCTTTGTAAAGGAAACACTAGTTTGAAAAAATAAAGTTGTTTTGGTGGAAAAACAAAAGGATATTGCTTTACAACAAAACACGTCTTTGAAAAAGAAAATTTTGGAAAAAGAAAAAGAAAATGTTTCTAAAAAGAAAAAGAAAAATGATTCTTTATCTCATCATACTTTACATGCCACCACAAATGAGATGAATGTTTTGAAAAATAAAATAAATTATTTGAGCTCAACTTTGAGCTCATGTGCATTTAACCATAAGAGATTGGAGTCTTTGTTTTCAAAGAAACAAACTCCTCATATTCATGCACATCACCCTCATGCATATGCACACTTTGCACGCCATGACCACACTCACACTCATATGCATCCTAAGGTGTACAAATATACACATTGTGACCGCAAAGGCCATTTAGCAAAGTTTTGTTTTGACAAGTTGCATTATTTAAATTTTGCTAATAAGAAAAATGTTTGGGTGCCTTACAATGCTAACCCCCGTGGACCCAAGAAAAAATGGGTACCAAAATCCCCACCTTTTGTTTTTGATATAGGTGAGGGCTCTCATACGACGTGAGAGGGATGGTGCCTTGGTAGTGGATGCATGGACTTGAAGGACATATAATTGATGCACCGCTATCAAGGAGTTTTGGTGAGACAACCACCATGTTTGGAGTTTCGGAACATAGTTCTTAGTTGGTAACTATTTCTAAACTCTTAATTCATTTACATGCTTATTCATTTTTGACATTATATAACATGTTCATGTTTTTATGCTTCATGTGGTAAATACTAAGTTTAAATGTAATTTTTATCAAAACTTGTATTTATACATGTACAAATAGTGAGAACAAATTGATTCATATATGTTTGCACTTCATGCTCATTTGTACCCACTATATGCACATATATAACCTAGTTTTGATGATTCTTTCATTTATACTTGTTTTGCCTATTTTCATGTTTTACTTCATGTATATGTATTTTAAATTCAAATCTAATAAATATTCATGTATACCCGTGAGTCTCTTGCCTTCATGCAAACACCTTTAATAGACTCTTTTATGTTTGGGATATGTATGCATATTGTTAGTTTTGGATAAACCATACATATACCTAGAAGTTTGTTTTAGATGAAAAAATGAATTTTCATGTTTTGTTTGATAAAATGATAGTTGTTTCGAGCTTCATTGATTATTTTCATAGAAAATGTTAATTACATGACTTTTGTACACTCACACTTCATTTGTTTTGTCATGACCTTGATTCATGAACAAATTTTTGAGCTTTATAGTCTTTGAGTGTCATTTCTTGTGTATTTGGTATGACTCATAAAAAACATATGTTTGATTTCATGTTTTGAAGGATCGTTAACTAGTTTTTCAAAAATTCTCTTCAACTAGTTAATTATTCTTCATTTGGTAGTGATTTTCAATGCTATACTATTTTCAAATCTATTTTTGAAAACCCCTACCTTCGATGGGCGGATGGATGGGCGTGTATGCCTTGCGAACCTTATTGAAAATCTTTTATCTTGTGCATATAAAGGGTGGTAGGTTATGAGTTATATACTTGATTTACATTGCTATTTTCAACTGGTATCATTGGATCTTTTCAATTGGTATCTAAATTGATAATTTTGTATATACTCATATTTTGTTTTCTATATATGTATGCTTCATTATTTCCATAATATCAATTGCTATTGGTATTCTCTTTTCATACATATATATGATTTTCGTGTGCTTGCTTTACAATTGGTTTACATATTTAAAGCAAAAAATTAGTTTATGCTACGCTTAAGTTAAAACTTTATTTTCAATTGATATCTCAATTGACATTTTAATAAAGCTTATGCATCGTTTTTCAATTGATATCAATATGCTTCAATTTCAAATTTGTTATAAATTTTACAATTGGTAAATTTACAATTGATATCAATATGTATTACCTATTTGAAAAATTCAAAATTTGTAATGTTTATTTTACAATTGGTATCAACATGATTTTTTTTTTACAATTGGTATCTTAAAATTTGATTACAATTGGTACCTTAAAATTTTTTTTAAGGTATCTCAAAATTTGTTTTATTGAAAAAAAATTCAAAATTTTGTTTGAATAAGAAAAATCAAAATGTTTTGATGTGTATTTCTTATATGCAAGGAGAGCTTAACATCTCTTCTACATATAGATTCATGTTGAGTGTATCTTGTATTGAGGAGCTTGACAACTCTTCTTTATGCGGTACACGTGTGTAGGGGGAGCTTCACATCTCCTCTTATGCATTACATATTATACGTTATGTGAATTAGGGCTTGTCATCCCTCTTTCATGTAATGTATATGTGTAGGGAAGTTACTTTACCGTCTTCCTCTTCATGAATGTATATCGCATATAACCTTTTGTTGACTTATTTGTTTACACCCCTTATTGGTCTCTTTGTTTATGACAAAAAGGGGAGAAAAATTTGTTGATTTTGTTTTTACTTTAACCCCTTTGTTGATGATTGACAAAAAGGGAAGAAGTATTGGAGAAGTATTTTGGTATATATGCATGTTTTCCTTCCTTTATTCATAAAGGGGGAGTAGTTTTTATGTTTATTCATATGTTTTGTTTTGCAAATAAGAGAAAAAGAATTTGATTTGATTTGTTTTAATGAATGCTCATAAACATGTTTATCTCCTAGCTTTGCATACATGCCATACATTGCATATTTATTTGTTTATTTGTTATGCATGAGTTAAAGGGAGGCTTCTTTGGAGCTTTACTTTAATCCATGCATATATAACTTCACGAGTTTTGTCATCATAAAAAAGGGGGAGATTGTTGGCCCAACGGCCCATCACTCTAGTTTTAATGATGATCAACTCATGTAGTTATAGTACTAATGATCTTGTGTTTATTTAGTCTCAGATTTATGATCAAGATCTTAGTAGGTGCATAGCTTCTACAAAGGATTTAAAGTCAAGTTTTGGAGCTTGCACGGTATTTGGACCAAGTCAAGAAGGCTTCAAGTGAAAACTTCAAGAAGATGAAGACTTGTGTCTAGGTTTGTTTTTAGAAGATTTTATTTTTAGATAAAATGTAAAGGATAGAATAGTTGGTGGATTGCTCAAGTACATATATACACACACTCTTGATAGTTTTGTTTTTACAAAAGATTTTCTATTTTAGAAAATACATTTTTGATTTTTGGTATTCTAGTTTACATGTTTTAACCAAAACCATATTTAGAGCTTAATGTCAAAAACATAGATATTTCATCATGTTTGTGTTGTGGATCATATCCATACACCATATGCTTTAAAAGTGTTTAGAATATCTAGTTTTTGTATTTAGTGAGTTTTGGAAAAACAAAGTTTGGAAAACAAGTTTTGGAAAAATACAGTTTTCATTTTTACGCCAATTTTTTCAAGTTACAAAAATAGTCCAAATTATTTGTAACATGTCTTGATTTTGTGCAAGCATGTTTGTTTATCAAAGTATATTGGTAAAAACTATTTTTGTAGATTTTTCAGTATTTTATGGGATTTTATTTCAACCAAAAAGACCAAGTTTTAAATCCCTGAATTCTGTTTTCAGGCTTCAGACGGTCGACCGACTGGTCGACTGAGTTCTGAAGTCGGTCGACCGGGCGGTCGACCGACGTGCACAGACGTGCACGCCTTTGTGCACTGGAGGGCCGGTCGACCCACCCGGTCGACGGCCAGAGAGTTGCTGCTCTCTGGAAAACCCCAGTCGACCGACAGAGAGTTTGCTCTCTGTTCCAGAGGCTCGGTCGACCGGGCCGGTCGACCGATGGCCCAACGGTCGGATTTCTGACTGTTGGCGGTCGATCGGGCGGTCGATCGACAGGTCTGTCAGACCCCCACGGCTAGTTTTTCTAACCCTATAAATTTGGGGGTTTGGGCATTGTTTTTCTCTAAGATTTTTAGTGGACTTTGAGCCAGTTTTTCCCACTTCATTAAAAGAGTTTTCTCCACTAATTTGAGTGCAAATATTTCCAATCAAAAGGAAAATTTATCAAGAGTGTTTTAAAGAGATTCTTTGAGTTTTCCTCCACCATCTCTTTCCTTGTTTTCTCACACAAACACTTGAGCTATCCATTGATTATTCATCTTATAGGAGTGTTGTAGTGAGATAGTTTTTAGGTGATCAAAGTGTTGTGATCACCAAAGACTTGTTCTTTGTTCTTTGAGGAGGCGGACAAGTGTGTTCGCGGGTGTTTCGAGTTCTTGCGTGAACTCTTTATTTGAAGTGCGGCCTCGGCGAGCTAGAGAGCTTGCGGTGTGTACGGACTAGAGAGTCCGAGAGCTTGTAGGTGTTGCGGCACCGAGTGATCCGGTGGGATCGATTATAGTGGAAATCCTTCGTGTGTCGAAGGCCGGGATGTAGAGCAAGTGTGCTCGAACCTCGAAACAAATCCCTTGTGTTTGCGATTGCTCACTCTCTCTATCTCTTTATTTATATCTTGCATGCTTCTATTGTGTTTATCTTAAATGCTTGATATTCTAATTGTGCTTAATTGATATATGCGTGGGGATTGTTTGCTAACACTTGTATTCAACCAAGAGAGCCAACGCGGCACCTCAACCCTTATCTAGGGGAATCTCGAGGAGTTAGTCCAGAGCCCTTCACGGGGAATTCGGCTACACTCTTGTGT
The DNA here is from genome assembly GCA_038442645.1 of Agave tequilana. Lineage (NCBI taxonomy): Eukaryota > Viridiplantae > Streptophyta > Magnoliopsida > Asparagales > Asparagaceae > Agave > Agave tequilana. The sequence continues at coordinate 192,557 of JAVJIF010005319.1, forward strand.
TATACGTGGTGTTTAATTTAAGAATTTTAGTTTAGGTCATAATAGTTTTAATTCCGCATTTAGTGACCATTAGATTAGCCATCACCTATTCACCCCCTCTCTACGTGATTTACAATTACTTTATGATCAGTTGAAGGACTCGGAGCACCATCCCAAAAGACTAGTCTGTTAGGTGGAGTTGCTCAAATCCTTATAAACCCAAGACCATCCTCATGTCTAGCCGATGTGGGACTATTTTTTCGACCCAAATCCCAACAATCCTCCTCGAACAAAGAGTCTCCCTATCTTCACACCGGAGGATCAAATGCTCCATCGAGATCCAACTCTTCACTGTGTGAGAAGACGGCACGCCTTATGTGAAGACCAACTGCAGTCGGAAACTCCTCTACACCGCGTGAGAAGCAGCACGCCCATTGCAAAGGAGCACCACTGTCAAATTTCTCGAGAGCCTAACATTAGCTTTACAGGGGCCTATGCGCCTTTTTGCGCCAGTGGGGTGAGCAGGCCCATTGCGCCTTTACGCCATTTGGGGGATCTATATCGTCGAACATCACCCACACACACGACTAAGTTCGGGGCATGGCTCTGATACCAGTTGAAGGACTCGGGACATCATCCCAAAAGACTAATCTGTTAGGTGGAGTTACCCAAATCCTTATAAACCCAAGACCATCCCCACGTCTAGCCGATGTGAGACTATTTGTTCGACCCAAATCTCAACATTAACATGCTCTGATATTGATAGTCAAGTGCACGCACTAACTATTGCACCTTACTATCATCTCAAGAGAAAATTGTTAACTTCAAAGATTTCCACCTTCAAGTAATTTCCATTGGCTTTGGAGAAACTTCGGGCTTGATAAGCAAAATAAAGTAGTTTTTGTTTCAATTTAGCAAGTTCTTGTATCCATGATGATCCACCATACTTATAATAGGAGAAACTGTTTTTTCCTTTCCCCACGCATTCCTATTCGTACAAAAAAGACACAGTGGCCTTAAAGCAAAAGGGCGCACACAATAAGCAGAGTAAATGCTACAAACAACTTTTTCAACGATGGAAGGGAAGGGAAGAAAAGAAAATGGCTACTTGCTTTTTGACAGATTCAAACTTTTTCAACAAGGGAAGGGAAGGAAAGAAAATGGCTACTTGCTATTTGACATATTCTCATATAAGCAATTATCAGGTAGTTCTTGAAGCCGATCTTATAGGAATGCCACTTTCTTCTGTGCCAAATTGATACTAACACAAATTTGAAGTCTCTCACTCTCTCTTTGAGAAAAGGGAATAAGAAGCGAGTATTAAAAACCTCCCCACAATAATTGCAGCACTATTTACATGAAGACAATGGATGTGATTGTAGGTTGTCTAAAAGTTACTAAAGACAAAACCTCAGACGCGAACCTCGCAGACGTGGAGGTCGTATTCCAGCCTCAGACGCGGACCTCATGCCAAACGCGAGAGTCGTTCTTCTCCCCTCTTTTGTAATCGGATTATTGATCCTTTGTAATTTTTTTTACAATCAAACAAAGAATTTACACACCTTCAATTTTTCCGAGGCGAACAGTGATGAAGAGAAAAGTCTAAAAGTTACTACCATTACTATTCATCTTAACTTCCAATAAATCATCAGAGCCCTTATATAATTCTTGGCCAGAAAAACAAAAGCCACAACAGATATATGGGTCTTCTTTAATGTTAAACCTAGCATAACATCTAATAAGGGACTCATTTGAAGCCTAAATTAGAACATGAAAATGTAAGGAAATGGATGGCAAGTGACTTTTCCAGAAGTTCTACTGCGTGAGAATTTTAGCAAAGCCCCACTTTCCTCACAAATGTGGATAATTGTAATATTCAGTAGTGAAACTTTTAATAATTTCTTAATCATCATAAAAATATGAAAGGTCCTAATTACTACTGTTGGCAACCAAGATTCTAGCATGTGACACGCGACTCCAGTACTAATCTCTAGTGCCAACTGGATAGAATACAATTTTTGCTCCATAAACACAAGACAGGATGTGTTCTTCTTAGATCTCAATCTTCCATCCAACTAGTTCGTTTTATACGCAACAGTAACGAAATTCACAGATCACACACCATAAAAATTTAAAAAAAAAAATTTTTTTTTTGTTCATTAGAACAAATCTAGGGTTTGAGGGGAGAAACCTGTTGTGCTCCTGCACGAAGCGGGAGTTCTTGGCGTCCTCCTCTGCAGAGAATCAATGAGATCAGATGATATAAGATGAGATGAAATTTTAGGTCGAAAAAAAATGGGGGGAAAAGAGAGAGATTTGAGGTGCAATTTACCGGTGAGGCCAGCAGTGAATTTGGTGATGAGGGCGCCGGTGATGGCGAATCCAGCGAGGAAAGGCCAGTTACGGTTCCACTCTCTCTTGAAGAACACCGGCCATGGATCGAACTTTCTCATCTCTCTCTCGCTCTCTGGTGAACAGAGAAGACGGGGGACACTCTGAGCTCTCAGGGCGGGTCGGGCGCGGAAGAGGCGCGGACACACACAATAAATTGATTGATTAACGCACATGATTAGTGTACTTTAAAAATTAATTAAGTCACACACTACTGTTCCCTAAAATACTCTTTTTATCTAATTTTTAAATTTTTTTGACATAATCTCCAAAGCACCTTTCAACCCCTACTGCTCTCTCACATAGGTCTCTCTCCCTCTCACACCAATCCTCTCTCTCTCTCTCTCTCTCTCTCTCTCTCTCTCTCTCTCGCATTGCTTTAATCTCTCTCTCTCTCTCTCTCTCTCTCTCTCTCTCTCTCTCTCTCCCTCTCTCTCCCCCCCCCCCCCCCCCCCTCTCTCTCTCTCACGATCATCGCCGAACAACACCGACGACCAATGTCAATGATCCACACCGATGACGCACACCGACGAGCTAGGTAATTTTTTTGAGGACCTTGTCGGGTGTCAACCTTTGCATGAGGAGATGCTACATTAGCATACATGTACATGCAATTAAGCTATGCTTCGAGAGGTGGAGTGAAGCAGATTGCTAGATGTCTGCCACTTTTGGAGGTATTTTTAAGACTTTTAAATGGTTAGCTAAATTTTTATATGAATATAATGTGATTTGATCAACAGGTACGGATCTATGAGCATTTTCTCACCTTACGCCCCCCATAACATGGGCTATAACAATGATATGCACGGGCATTCATGTGGGAGATGCATGAATCAACAAGCACATCTTTGAAACACCTGCAAGCAATCCGTGAATCACTTGATTGCTTGCGAGCGCATCAGGTAAGTTATTTACATAAGAATTTGCAATCCTTTTGAAATGATAAATATATTAACGTTGCTTGTTTTCAAGTGTAGATGGTGTGAAACTCGTACCAAGCTTCCAGAGACTGTCATCCACTTGATCCTATTTGTTTTTCAGTGGCTGTGTAAAGTGCATCGACGTTGTCGAACCCTACCATCCAGAACAGGTGCTCAGACAATTTGGTAGGATTCAAATTATCTCGCCCATGCCACTCCTTCCAGAGAGGTTAGAAGAGGGTCAACTACAAATGGTTACCAGGTGTCCTATAACTGAAGCGATAGTTGCTAGGAAAGGTGGCAGTCCCACATAGTATCGCCTGATGAAGGAAGCGTAGAGTCAAGTACCAATGGAACACCTAGATGGATGTATGGATTTGTTTCGAAGGATATCTCTCATCCTATTATTCAAAATTCGTCGAATAGGTCTTTGGCCCCTGGGCATGCATGTGGTGAGGACGTTGATGCCATTGTGCTTCCACAGGTAAAATATAATTATTTCTGTTTTAACACTGTGTATTATTAGTTTCTTAATAAGATTATATTTCAATGCAGAGAATAGCTCGTGCCAGAGCAATTTGCGAGCCCGTACTTCAAATGAGGCCAAATAGGCTACACTGTGTCAACCCTTTACTAGACATTGTGGTTGAGTATTGATGCACTTGATGGTGTTGAGACTGACCTGTCCAAGGCATCTACACAGGATGACCAGGCTCTGAGGATTTTTCAAAGGCGAGAGCGTAGATCTAAAGTTATACATGACTAGTTTTTTTTAAATTGAGCAATTTTATGTAAAATGGATTGCGAGCCAAATTTTTTTAATGGAATATTAGCTTCTGGACTTTTTTTTTTAAGATGCAAGACTCTTTTTTAGAGATGTAAAACTTCTTAGGTCTTGTAACTTGAATTTAAGAGTTAACCTCTTTAAAATTGAACTATGTGTTTGTTGCATTTTGTCCAAAAGAGTAATATTTGAGTTTCAATTTACATACAACAAGTATATATCACCATCTACCATTTTATTTTAACCCAATTTACATACAACAAGTATATATCACCATCTAATTATTATCCCATTATCAGTACTGCTACAATGGGTAGAGGGAAGTTCTTGTACCGGTAGATCAGACAAAAACAAATCAGTATATATAATGTTTTGTTCGGTTATCAACAAACCAAACTTAATAGACATTTATTAAAAAAAGAATTTGTTCGGCCATATATCACTGAACATATTTTCGATGTTCGGTCAAGTTTGGCCGAGCAAATTTTTACAGTCCAGCCAAATTGGACCGAACATGGTAATTATGTTCAGTAAAATATGGCCGAACATATTATTTTTGTTCAGTAAAATATGGTCGAACAGATTATTTTTGTTCGGTCGACATTGACAGAACAAAAGTGAAAAAATTTTACTTTGTTCACCGAACAATTCGCGAACAGACAACGAAAAAACAAAAATAAAATGAACTTAGAACAGTAAAAACTAAAAAAATGTATTTAAAATAATTAAAAATTACCTCTTCATTGTTGTAATGCTCTCAAGTTGTTAATTGTTTATCCATGTACTAAATTTTTAGGGTTTGAATCGTATGTAAATTTTGGGGTTTTCTGAAGATGAATAATGAAAGGGATTTTTGTGTTGAAGAAAAACAGAATGTGTGTAATAATCAATGACAATATTAATAAATTGGGTGTGTGTATTAATCAATGGGTATGCACATTGATTAATATGAAAGGCAAAAATTATAATTTAAGGTAACTAAAAGGTGATTTTAGTCTTTATATAAAGGATTATAATGATCTACTTAATTTTTTCAAATTTTAGTATGTGTGTTAATCAATTTGTTGTGTGTCAATACTCGTGCCTCCGGGGAAGGGAGAACATATATTGCCACCCTAAAAAGTGATGAAGCACCCCTAGATTAGGGCACCCATCATTTTGATAAAAACACCCCTCAAAATTTCAAAAATTTCAAAAAAACCCTTCTTCTTCCCCACCCTCTCAACCTCCTATCCCCTCCAGCGAAGCCCCCCCTATGGCAAAACCCTTCCCCTTCCTCCGGCGAACCCGCCCCGTTGGACCGAATAAACTGAAGCATGTAAAAATCTTTGTTGATTGCAAAAGAGAGTTACAACGGATCAAAATTCGATTACAGAAGAGAGGAGATTGTCTAGATCTACCCTTTGTTTAAGCTGGGTTCTTGTATAGTACTAGAGAGTGATTCTTTTCTCTATTGACCGGCCGAACCAAAAGCTTCTCTTGGATCTTTGTGGTCACTCTCAAAGAAATGAAAGAAACTTTACTTGAACACAACAAGTGTTAGAGTTTTTTCTTTTCAAAAGGATTTCTCTCCCCCTTTCTTTCTCTCCAAAGTTCAATTCTAGAGCAAGTTAGCTGAAATTCTTTCAAAAAAGTTTTATTTTAAATCACTAAACCAACCCACCCTTTCTCCATAGCTATCCTAGCTATTTATAGGGGTTCTCAGGGGTAGAAGTGTCCCCCTAAAAATCCTCCATAATGAGGATTAACTCTCGCTTTACGTAGGTGTCAATTGACCCAATAATGAGATTTAGTTATAACAGAATGCGGGTTCACACTGGTCGCGAACCTCATTCTATTGTTAGACACGAAGCTCATAGGCTCGCATCTGGATAGGAACAGCTTGCGTTGAAATTGAAATAGGACGCTACTCAGACCCGCGTTTGAGTTGGAACACGAAGCTACACAAGCCCGCGTTTTGATGATCATTGTGACTGCCCCGTTTGGTGTTGAATGCGACCTTCGCGTCTCCTGCTTGATGAAGTTTGTGTTTGAGTTGAAACATCATTCTTGCATCTGGCCTGAGACCCACGTCTGGATTGGGGCATGACCCTCGCGTCGCGTTTATTGGAGCGTGACATCTGCGTTGATGTAGTGCCAAATTGCACTTAGGGTTGAAACGTAACCCTCGCGTTGACTTGAGATCTGCATTTGAGGCTTTTTATCTTCATAGATTTTTAATATAGCCTACAAAATCCCCTCTATAGTTTTCGAAACCCCATAGTTGACTGGAAGGATTTCGGAAAACTTTGGACTCCATGTTGATTTGGACTTCTATGATTAGAATGGCAATCTTTTGCGATGCCCTGAGCTCGATCTTATCTAGATTCTAGTCTTTGTGAGTATACTGTTGAAGTGCTTGAAGCCTTTAAGGAAGATCGTGAAAGTACACCTAGAGGGCGGGGGGTGAATAGGTGTATGGCTAATTTAATGACAAATAATGCGGAATTAAAACTTAATTGCATCACACTTAGTGTAATCAAATAGTGCAGCCGAATTCCCGGTGAAGGGCTCTGGACTATCTCCTCTAAATTCCTCTAAATAAGAGTTGAGGTGCAATGTAAAGCTCTCTTGGTTGAACACAAGTGAGGCACACAATCAAACCCAAGCATATATATGATATGAACAATAAGAATCAATGTAAGGTAAATAAGAGAGAGTTTAGAGATAGTGGATCAATCTCAAACACCGAGATATGTTTCGAGATTCGAGCACCCAGCTCTACGTCCCCGCCTTCACACAGAAGGATTTTCACTATATCGTCCACACAAGACTTCCCACACAGGGAACCTCCACTGAGGATTTGGACAAATACAACATGGGAGTACACAACTCTTCTCTCACCAAATACAACCTCTCACTATAGGCAAGGCATAAAGCCAACACAATATCAACCTCTCACTAGAGGGATACCAACAAACTCAATCACCTCTATACTTAGAAAGATTCTAGCAACCCAATTGCACAACCTCCTCTACACTTAGAGGGAAAGACACAAAGCCAAGTAAAGATAAGGGTTTACAACACTTGGTGGTTCCACAAACGACAAACCAATTTTCTCGCTAAACAAGATTTTATAGATAGGATAGATATGATAGCTCAAGTGTAAGAAAAACAAAGAGTTTGGAAATCAAAAATACAAGGAAAAACTCTTAGGAAAACTTCTAGAATAGCTATAGAAATGAAGATCAAAAACCATCCCAAAGACTTCTCCTTTTCTTGATTTTTCCAACCCTTTTAAAAACAAATAAAGTTCAAATTGTTAAGCCCAAAACTCTTTTAAAAACTTACTGTAAAACACTTGTAAAGATTGAAAATTTTGCTCTCTAAAAACTTTTTCAAAACAGCTCAAGAATGTGGGGTATTTATAACCCCAAACAATTCTGCCCGTTGGCAGCAGGAAAGGGCAGATTTGCCCTTCTGGTCGACTGCCCAGTCGACTGGCCCAACGGTCATTTTTATGACCATTGTGCCTCCGGTCGACCGCCCGATCGACCGGGACTGGATACAGAGAGCAGCGGCCGGTCGATCGGGGCCATTTCCAGAAGGCAGAGCTCTCTGGACGGTTGACCGCCCGGTCGACCGGCCCAACAGCCCAGGCTGCGTGCACGTCCTGTGCACGTCGGTCGAACGGACCGATCGACCGACTTCTGCTACGGTCGACCGGCAGACAGCCAGGTCCAACTATTATAAGGATTAAAAACTTGAGTTTTTAACTTCAATTAAATCCCATAAAATCACATAAATTTCACAAAAATCAGTTCTTATTAGATCTTTGAAATACAAATATGTGTGAGTAAAATTCAACACATATTACAAACTATTTGAACCATTTTTGTGTTCTTGAAAATTTGCCTTAAACCAAAATTCGTATTTTCCAAAAACCAAACTTTGAAATGGAAATCCGATTTTTCCAAAACACATGTAAATACAAAAACATGATATTGAAACAACTTTGAAGCATATTGTATATGGATAGAATCCAATATACATGAAAGATATATATCTATGTTTTGACATTAAATATGAAAATAAGTTTTGTTTAAATACAAAACTTCAAACTCATGAAATAGACTATCAAAATAAGTTTTTCTAATAGATGAAGCATAAATGTATATGATCAAATCTAATATTCATTAAACCATGTAAACTTGTTTTGATTCTATCTATCCATGAAAACCATATGAAAACGGAAACTAGTTAAACTGAAAAACCAAACACATGAAACTTTAAACAAGTGTGTGTATGTGAACTTAAGCGTATCAACACTGTCTAATCTTTACAATGATCTAAACACAATCTTAGACTAAACAAACCGATGTCTTCTTATAGAACTCCTTCTCCAAGTCGACTCGATCTAAACACGATCCAACGAGTTTGACTCCAACCGAGTACTAGATGCGATCTTGATGCTCGAGCTCTTGAATCAACATGTGATAGCTTCAAAATACTTTTGTTTAAGCTGATCACCTACTAATATCTTGATTAAATATCTGAAATTAAATATCACAAGATTATTAGTAAACTATAACTACATGAGTTAATCATCATCAAAACTAGAGTGAAGGGCCTCTGGGCCAACAGATCGATGTAAATGTCCAGACACACAGCCTAAAACCTATCTGAGCTCTAGTTTGTCTTGTCGGTGTACTATTGCCCCAGTGGAGTTATTAATTTCTTTTACCAGTGTACTATTGAACTGATTACAAAAATAGAAACATACACTTTGTGTTAGAAGAGAGAACGTGGCTCTCGTTGATGAAGAGGCGAATATCATGCTTTGTCCTTTTGGATGCAGACCTTAAATAAAGACGCGACTGTCATATTGGACGTGACCCTCATTTGATGTTGAGATACGACTCTGGCATGGTGTTGAGATGCACTCTCACTTGTTGTTGAGACATGACTCTAGCTGCTGTATTCGAAAAGGCACTCGAAGCTTCTGGACGCGGACATCATTTGAATGCGAAAGTCATGTTGGGCGCCTGTCTCGTTCAGATTGAGTCGAGATTCGCGCCGTGAATCTAGGCTATTGAATGGCCTATAAATAGCCACCCAATGCAACAATGTTCTCACTCTCACTGTTATCTTCTTCGACAAGCTCCACGTCTGAACTTTAAAATGATTTTTAGCTTTCTTAAGAACCCAAAAGCTTTTAAACTTTTTTCAAATCTTTTCCAATATTTCAACCGTGCAAATAGCCCCAAAACCCAAGCAGGTTGCTTCCTCCTCCAGTGCCACCATTGCTACGACTCCAATGGCTAATGTTCTTCTCAAGAGGCACCAATTTCAGGTATAAATGGCCTTCACCATTATTTGAACACGAAGGGGCTCTGCCTCTTAACTTCTTTTTGAAGTTTAACAATCAACGTGGAGCTCGCAGACTAGCGTTTGATTTATAAATGGGACTATCGCGTTGATGAGCGAGACACAGATCTGATGATCCTCGCGTTTTTGTTCCATTGATGCGACCTTCATGTCTATGAATTGAATGCGAATTTGGCAAATTTCACGTTTTGAGATTTCTGAATGCGGGTCTCGTTCATTCTGAGTTCATTCTGAGACTTGCATTTGAGTCTCCACACATAGAAAAATTTCTAAGTCTTCAAGTGTGAAGTTCGAACACGAGCTTCATGTGAGCTTCGTGTTTCAAACCATTGGACGCGAGTCTCATATGTTAATACTAGCGTTTGAGCTTCAACACTTGGTATGTTTTCACTGTACCTAGAATTTTTACTTTGTGTTTTCTTTTTTGCAATGAGGTACTCATCTGACCGTCTATCCAAGAGGTGTCACTTTGGTCATATGGGTGGAGCAGACCCAAATGTCATCTTTGGTCTCAGGAAGACTACTCCAGCATTCACTGGGAAGAGCTAGGAGCAACAGGCCAAATTGAGCAGAGCCAGTCTGCTGACTCTCCTGGAGCTCATCACAGATAGGCGATTTGAGTGAGATGCTCGCACCTTGCTAAGAAAGCCAGACTTCCTTCTTTGAGGACTCGATCAGCAAAGATGAGGAAGCTTTGTATGACGGGAACTACAAGTTGCTCTGTCAGATCGGAGAGCGACAATTCTTCCTGCCTAACATGGAAAGAATGTTTCCTCTGTCATGCCTTCAGTCTCTTTCTCTATCTCGGTAGATGGACTAGGAGCTAACCAAGATGCATTCCGGTGTTTCTCTCAAAACGCTAGGCAACAATACTGCTTTCCCAGCTGGCCATAGCAGGGACATGGTCAGGCTACAACCCAGGCTAATGAGGATGGAGTACCCAACAGGAGAGATTCCTCAACAGGCTGCCACTTTTATCAATCAATTTATAGCTGTGAAAGGTGACTTTCCCAAATGTAGGTTTCATGCACTAGGATGGATTCATTCCTCCAAGAAGAGCTGGTGGTCAAGAATGGTAAGCTTCGTTCTTGACGAACTGAATGAGCCATTGGTATGGTTCGGGCTCTACATACCAGTCACGGCTGTCCAGTATGGGATCCCATAGAGCAATCATCACTTCTTCGCCATACTGGAGCGTTGCAATCTAGAAACTTGTGCGTTCTTCACCCCATTCGGATAGATGGGGTTTTCCATGCATGAGATGTATGAAGTCTCAAGGATTGTGTTGGGGATCTCCCGTATAAAGAATACATTTCGACCAAAGAGGAGCTGCAGCTAATGAAGAAGGATGCTCCCCTTGTATATGGGATGTACTTGGAAGTGCTGTGCCATTTCTAGTGCTTAAACGATCAGATTGAGATTTGGAGGAACCAGGTAGATGGCTTGTCCAAGGTCTGAGAGACAAGACCAAACCGGTGTCTCGCTTAGCTCCAAGCACTGATATGGAGATTAAGGAGAGGATCAATGCATCTGTAAGCTTATACACCATGGAGTCTGTCACGTCCTGCTTCCCAAAATATAGAGTATGGATACAGACGATGGCCAGTAGATACTCATGAAGAGTGTAATCTCTTCCACGAATACCTTAAGTTGTCAAATAATGAGCAAGATAGCAAACATATATGCATATAAAATCAAGCATAGGAATAAAAGCACATATATGAAATATTGTAACATGAACAATATCATCTATCATATCTGAATAAGACAAGTCAAAAAAAAGAAACTGAACTCACCGGAGGACAACTGAACTAGAATACATTCTATGATCAACTCTTTATACTGGCTTTCTGATCTAGATACTGAAAAATAATGAAGGTCCGTCAGAACCGGATCAGCAAGAGTACACGAAGGAAAAGAACAATAAAAGAGATAATATGAAAATGCAGTAACAGTGCAAGTAAGGCATTGAAATAATAAGAATGATATGGTTGACAGTATCGAGAACTGAAAGTAATAACAATACAAAAATAATTAGGATAATAGATCATGTACAAGAAGACCGTGCATGCATGCTGTGACATGAATATAATGAACGTGAGATGTCCTGAACGAGTAATTGTCGTGTAATATAATCACAAGATCACAAGAACACGAGATCACAAGTTAAAATAACATAATCAGTTCAGGAATATCATGCAATCAAGATAATGTAGGATATAATGCAAGTGCATATGTTTAGCATTTTATTAACCTTATACTAATGCAACAATCTTGTAACTTATCCTACAGGATAACTGCATATCAAATAAGTGGTGCGTTAGTGGATCCTGATAGCAGGGAGAAACACTTCACTGTACTTAGGTATCATGTAATATTTAATAATAAATGCGCGCATAAATCATAAGATCATAAGAATACAAGATCACGTGTGGCAAGGCCCTCGGAGGAGCCACCCTTCCAAGCACACCTCCCTAATCCCCCGCTACCATTCTCCCCCAGTTACCCCATCTTAGTTAATTTTATTAATCAATTCGAGTACAAAATGGTGTGTGACTCAGTGTAACAGGATCAGAAATCAGTATCAAGAATATCAATGTTAGATAGTGAATACAATGTGTATCAAGATCACATGACAATGTAAACGGTGGTAATACCAAGTGACAAATGTAAAGTAGTACAAGTGATGTCAGTGTCATCCAATATGTAATCCAATGGTCTTAGTAAATCTGTCACGATCATAACATAATTCAATAAAATATTCTCGAATAATTTCTTAGAATATAATGGTCAATTTCCTCGATATTAAATCCTTAACTGAAAATCTAAACGATCAAGATAGGCATTACATCCGATTATCATTATTCAATTATCCTCGAACAATCCAAGTCATAAAGGCTAGCCACAATCAATATAGGTTTACGTGTCAGGATCTATCACATACAAGCAAAATCATGTCAATTTTAGTTGAATGCATGCATGTACAAGAATGAGACGCAAACATGATCACAAGACAATACCGGTAATAATATTAAGAATACAATAATTAGTCATATGATCGAAGAAGGAAAAGCTGATATGTAAGCGTGATCACATGATAGTATGGTCGATCATGAGATATGATATCCAGAATTTATAATTAAGAGGCAGAATAAAATCAATACGAAAGTCAATGAGGAGAGAATCATAAATACTTATATGAAATGACGTGATTTTGGGTCTGAATTGCCATCGTGTCTGCACTGCATGAACAAGTACGGATCTCCAGATCATACCATTGGTCAGTTTTTGAATCGCCAGTGTATCGAGTCTATAACGAGCACAATCCGAATCTCTCGTTACTGAGTTTGGATTGCACGAACGAGTTCGAAATCGCTAAAACATGCAACCATACACAGAGAGGGAGGGGAGTTAACACGCACACATCACACATGTATATACCCATACATATATGCCACAGTGCATACACACATGTGTACACTCACAAACAAGTATACACATAGGCACATACATAGACTTATATACATATCCACACACACACACACACACACACACACACAAAACACACACCCGCCATGCAAACACTTTTTATATATTCATCCCCACACATGCATGTACTTTATAAACACACTCACGCCAACACCATGAATCTACACACTAAAATTAACACACACTTAAATACTCACACACCCATGCACATTATCATGCACATAAACTAAATAACACTCACTCACACAAATAATGCACACACACAAATAATGCACAAACACACAAATAATCCAACAGAGAGAGAGAAGAGGTATTCACGGCAATAAGGGAGGCACGACCATTAGCAAAAGCTCTGGAGGGATCGACGGAGAAGGCGGAGGACAACGGGGAACCGTGGGCTACTAGACGGTGGCCTGCGTGAGGAGATGCTCGGCCATGGGTGTTGGGTGTGCTGCCATGGGAGGAGGAGAGAGATCACGCATGGGTGATGTAGGAGGAAGGAGGTAGGCCATGTGCGGGTGTCAGCTGGTGCTCTGGCCAGAGAGGAGGGACAAGAAGACTCACGCTGGAAGGAGAAGAGGGGCAGGCGATGGCTCCTTGGGCTCAGTGGTGTTGCACAACCAGCGGGGTGAAGGAAGCTCCAACGGTGCACAAGGATCTTGGCGGAGGTGGAGGAGCCACGAATCCCTCCGGAGAATGAGGAGGGTTGGAGAGGATGTGCTGCTCGTGGATCTATAGGAGATCGGAGAGAGGAAGGAGGTCAGCCATGGTGGGCGGCTTGGACTTGGATGTATAAAGATGAGGGGGAGAGAGAGAGAGTGTGTGTGGGCGTGCGCGGTTGAAAGTGTGTGAGAGAAGGGAGAGAACAAGTGGAGGATGTGGGGGACGCTAGAGAGAGGAGAGGACAGGTGGAATATGTGGGGGAAAATGGGTGCAGTAGGTGGAGAACATGGGAGGAAAGTGGGGAAGATGAATGGGGAGTTAATGATGTTTAAATAATCTGGTTCCTCCCTTAAAGAAAAGGCCATGAAGGCATGATGGTTAAGGCTTTGGATTTGGGGTACATTGGGAAACGAGGGTTACAGAGTCAAATGAGAACATTTTCAACCAGACATAGTCTTCGAAAGTTTTCATCACCAAGCTAGGATTCTAATCTCCGATAAAGCTCTGATGGCTAGAATTTTGATGATATGGCTGAAGCGATTTGTGGTGCTGACACTCCCGTATGAGGTCATCGTCGCCGATAGGGTGTACCCGACTGTTTTATTAGCATTCGATTGATCTCTTACCTTGCTCCAAGCAATGGTGGGTTGCATTCAAAGCGGGCTACTGGTGCTAATGAAGAGCTTCTTCCATATGGAGACTCTTGTAGATAAAGAGGCAATGCGCTTGTGGATCAGGACGGTACACTCCAGTTGAAGATTCCTAACCTTAGGGTTGTACTGCCATACACCTACCTGGTGACATGGTATGCTATGCATTGCCCGTCCCTAATAACATCAGTGCAGGCATCAGAAGGCTTCATGCCTTTCATGCAAAGACTAGAACACTTGCATTGGAACCACTTCTATATGTTCTTCATTAGAAGAATTATTCAGAGTGGGATGAACTATCAGCTCGCCCGGTGCTTCCCTGAAATTCACAACATATCTTATAGGGATAGTTTCTTGGACTTCGCAGGTCTAGATGGATTCACTACCCTATCCACAAGCGTCTTTTGTTGGCTAATCAACATCCAGTCTAGATATTTGGTCTTTCATTTGGGTAACGTTTGCACGTTTGAGCCATACATGCCCAGTCGGTTCGCCAGACAGTTTGGATACGACCAGCTTTATATCAGCAATCTAAACTCCAACCTTCGTGATTGAGCCATACATGCTTAGCGGGAACCTTTTCGAAGGGGCGCAAGTGTGGTACTTTAGCTCAGCCGGAGAAACATGAGCTATCTTCAGTATCCCACAGAAGGCGCCCAACTCCTTTACCAGCCACAGCTTCTGTATGTGATATGTCATCACCAACACGGTGCCTGACTATAGAATAAATACTTTGTGTACCATGGCCATCAAGTCTGTATATAATATCCGTAAGGGTTCTAAGGCTACTTGCATGAAGGGAATGAACGTATATTTGGAGCTTGAGAGAGAGGCCGACGAGTATGAAGCGACCAAGAATCAGAGCGTGGTGCAGAGACTATCGAAGAGCGCTCAGTGAGACGAACCCGTTAGGCTGTGGCGAAGCATGCTCGGTCATCATCTTCTGAGGCTAGTTCGAGTCAGAAAAAGGCACATCGAGAACCAAAGTTGAAGTCCGTCGAGAGAGATTTTAAGATCCGAGATGGAGCCTAGACCAACTCATGTCAACTCCGATGAAGATGAAGTCCATCATCTAGTTGCATACGAGGATTCGTCAAATCCAAGGTCCTCAAGTTGCCACCGCGAGGAGGCGCCAGAAGGACTTGCAGAGGGGCAGGTGACCGAGAGCGAACCTGTGCCAACACTGTGACTGTTAAGACTTCTCCCTCTACTTCTCTTCAGAAGAAAGCGCCAGCACAAAGAACATTCCGCCAGGTTCGCTGATCGAAATGATGCCATCTATAGTGATGCCATCTACAGTGATGCCATAGCAGAGTCTGACTACTGGGCTCGTGGTGACTAAGCCTCTGGTAGTCGAGGTTCCGCCTACCCAGGTGTCGTCTTCCTCATCTAGTGAGAAGGTAGATTACTCCCTAGAGGATGTTGACTGGGAGAATATGCTTCCTGCGCCTGATCGTCACAAGTTCTCACACTTAGCTGTCGAGGACATGGAAGTCACCTCTGTGGAAGGTAAACTCTAGCTCCATTGTACCTTTTTTTGTAGTTTGTATAAACATGTTTCTGATATTTCCCCTTTTGGTACTTTTTTCAGGAACTCGGTAACCGATTCCAGCAAGGTGACCATCGGCCCTATTGATACTATGGCTGAACCACTCGGTATGAACTAGAGACTCCTGTGACCAACACTGAAGGGCTTACCACCAGTGCTGTCTTACTAAGGCAAGTCTTCCAACCTGGAGACTTGCAAGTTTCTGGAAACTGTTTGCTTCCATTGTCGAGACTTCTGATTGAGTAAACCTGCACAAAATACAAAAGTTTAGAAATGGTGTAAGGTTCTCAATTCTACCGCTATATCAAGTAGCTATCTATGGGGTTGTGATCCCAAGGAGGGACTTACGATGGAAGCGTTAGGTAAGTTTCTTTTAAAGTTTACAAAGCTGGTTAAAATTTCTTCTATGTTCTTTAAAAAGAAAAGAGAAAGAAAACTATGTTAATTGGAGAAAATGGAAGAGTGGAGAATATGGTTATTGTTGGTGTTTTGAAAAAGAAAAGAAAAACTAAGTTAAATTAAAGAAGAATAAGAGAAATATGCTTTGGAGATGTGTTTCTAACCTAACAAGCAAAGAAAGAAAGAATTTAAATAAATACTTACCTACTTGAAGCTTGTTTACCTTGAATCCGTTGCAACGATTTACCTTGACTTGAAGGCAATCAAAGCATGGCGTATAAGATCTTCCTCATTCCCATTCTAAACTACGAAATAATGGTGCAAGCTTAAACTAATTTAGAAATGGCTATCCATCACCATAAGCCATCAATGGCACTTGCAAGGACAAGACAGTTTCAAGGCTATAGGATTCACTTGGATTATCATCAAAACCAAGAAGAAAAAAGTAGAAGATATAGAAGAACATAAAAATGTAACTTTAGATTCAATAAAGTAAAAAATAAAAGGAAAAAAAGATTACTTACACGGAGTCACTCTCAGTACAAGCTTCACTCTCATTCTCTCATGAAACTCTTCTCTCTTCTAAGTTACATAAATAAATCTAAATATTACATAAAAAGAAAAATAAAATCTTAAACTAAACTAAAGTAAAAACCTAGCTTAAAATTTTCTCTGCTCAATGGTGCCCCTTTGCCTTCAGAAATGCAGGAATTTATAGTAAAAATTGGATAAGGGAGAGCGTACAAAGATCGGGGCAAATCTCTTGCCCAACAGAAAAGTCTTCTGATAAGGATGGGGATAAGATTGGAGATAAATTTTTACTTTTTTCCTTGATCTTTAGTTAGATTTGGTCTTATTTATCTGAATCTTCTGAATATACATCCCAATCCTTTAGATATCCCTTTGCATATTGATAGGGTTGCCTTTGAACTTTTAGATTTGCCTATATCTCCTTGACATTCCAGCTAATAAAATAAATCCAACTAAATCTAATTTAGTTGGATTAGATTTGTGACGATCTTCAGCTAACCAAATAGATCCATATAAATCTGATTAACCAATATTTATTTTGTATTATCTTCTCTCCCTTCATTAATCATATCCTACATGAATTAAATATTAAGACAATGTGATTAGCAGATTCACTACAAGATAAGTATAGGAATATACTAATAAAATGTAATATACGTGTACGGTCAACTTTCTCCAGCATCGTTAACATGATCGAGGAACTGTCCCGGCTGGGGCTCAGAGGTTCCTATGATCGAAGCAGGGGGAGCTTCTACAAGTGCTGAGGATGTGGCGGAGGGCCATCCCAGCCAGAGAAATCTCACAAAAGAGTCTCATCTCCCACTCTTCAACCAAGTGGGATATAGCAAAAGTCTTATTTCACATCTCTGATTGTTCAAGTTGATGTTAACACTGTTGTAGTGGTTACAAGAGAGCTCGTGCTCGCTCAAACAACCACTTCGATTGTGATCACTAGTGCGGAGGAAGGCTTTGCTGCTGCCTTAGTGGAGGAGACTTTGGTGGCCTATCCTACGCTTAAAGTTGTCACAACCCAAATTCTGCTCACACTTCAATATCTAAAACTCTTGTGGTAACTTAGGAGATGAGGAGCTCTTGGTCCAGCTTGTGCTGACAATCATGGAGGTGACAAGTGCACCTCCTTCGATCTCTGAGATCGTACTTGCTATAGTTGTGGAGACAGGGTCAATGAGAATGCCAGCCAAAACCTGCACTGGTAGTGGACATCTTGGAAGATCTGATCCTTCATATGATTGACCGGTTCTTCTCCATGATAATATAATGCACTGAACTGGTACATTCTAGATGTACCCCTTTTGAGTTCGTGTAGCCACTACTTGAGAAACATGTGAAAATAATAAGCAGAATTTGGCATCGGAGAAGAAGAAAATGAAGGAACTCAAGGACACCAGGGGTAAGGTACAACAGGAGATTAATGCTGAGTCTCTTGAAGTTGAAATCCTCTAGGCCAAGGTTGCCGCCAAGATGCTCTTGACTGAAGAAGAGCAATGAAATAAGGCCTTGACTGAGGTAGAAGAGCCAGAGGACATCCAAGAGCTTATAGAGCAGATAAAGTCTCTCTCTCTCTCTCTCTCAACTAGATTAACTTTCTCTTTTTGTAACACGTGTATCTTTTTTTGAATAAAAAACAAAGTGTTTCTATTACTCTTACTATTTGACTGGAATAAAAGTGATAAAGTTTGCTTTTTGAATCATATGTGTTTTTATTAGAAAATCAGACTGAATAAAGCAAGAAATTTTAATTGCCAGTGGTGTGATATTAACTTAGCAAGTAATGATTAGGTAACTTTGCTAGGGAAGTTGAATATAAAAGGCATACTTTTAACCAGAAATATCTCATTTTTATTGGAAAAATCGAGAAGGTTACTGTCAGCGGTATAGTTTTGAACTTAACAGTGAGATTTGCTAGGGTGCAATGTTAACTTAGCAATCGAAGGGGTATGGTATTAACCAAAGATCTCATTTTAATTTGAAAAAATTAAGAAGACCACTGCCAGAGGTGTGATATTAACTTGACAGGGATTGGATTTGCGATTTAAGCAAATTGAATTATCAGAGGTGTGATGTTTAACATGACAGGGACTTGTTATGCTTGCTAGAGGTGATGATTAACTTAGAACTTAAGATATAATCTCATCTTCGTTGAGAAAATCAAGAAGAATTACTTTTAGAGTTGTAATATTTAATGTGATAGGGACTTATTTACTACTAGAGGTGTAATATTTAACAAATAGTAACTGATTTTTGTGATTTGAGCAAGCTTGATTAGAGATGTAATATCAACCTGACTGAGATTGATTTTGCGATTTGAGTAATTTTGGTCAGAGGTATAATATTAACTTGACCAAGATTGGTGGACCTGTCATTCTATTGAAGAGATTGACTAGTGGAGTTTAATCTGTTAGGGATATATTGAAGTCTTACTGTTAAAGGTATAATGTTAAAATGATAGTTTCAATCTATAATCATTTCCCTGGGAAAAAATACAACCTTTTGTAGTTATACCATTCCATGGAAGGGAATTGGTAAAAGATTTTGGTGGGGTTAACGGGATCAGGTCCTTAGGATTTTTTTTGCAAACCCTCAATTATCAACGTATTTGGTTTGTTTTACCAACTACCATTTGAGTTGGGCTAGCCATGCTATTCCCCTCAGCATGATGAGTTATCGAGGATTTTTTATTGAACTTAAAAATTCAACTTTTTCCTCTATCTTTAGCCGTCAAAGACGTTGGATTGTTCCTATTACTTTAAGTAACATGGTGTACTTTTTGGTTCTCACTCCGCAGATGACTTCAAAAATCTTACTGGGGATTAAAGAAGTAAGTACAGACTCTGTGGAGAGTATATCAGGAGATTAATGTTCCTCATGAAATTCTCTCTAATCTTAAGTCAAGCACCACACTTTGATATGAATGTGAAAAACTGGAAAGGCTCTGCAAAAAATGCATTACAGATCTTTTTCAATGAGTTCGGTTTTATAAGTCATCAGATAAACTCATTTCATCCACTATAGGAACCGATCGATCGCCACATCTTGATATGAATGTGGAAACACTGAAAATGTTTTGCAAAGATGCATCATGAGCCTTCTTCAATGAGTTTGACTTAATAAGTCATCAGATAAACTCATTCAATCTGTTCATCTAACTATTTGGATGCTCTATTGTTGAATCGAGCTTCGATCGATCGAACATGAGAAGGGAGACATGCCACCGTTACATATGAAAAAGTCAGACTATATGAGTCATTGTAACACGTCATCACCGGGATACATACCCAGACATGTGTCCCAAATTTTTGATCATATTTTCCCATTTCTCCCCGTATTTATTTTTATTTTGGGACATTTATAGTCTTATTTGGTGCTGGACCCGAATCTTTGGACTCAGAGTCAGCCTGAGCCTAAACCCGCGACTTGATCCCAGTGTACTACTTGATTTGACCTTTCTGGTAGTACAATTTGATCAATTTTAGTTTCTATATTATTTTTCAATATTTTAGATTTTTCATGATTTTTTGGAATTTTTTGAAATTATTTTGCAAAATCTTCAAAATCGGTATCGACTGGTATCACCGATCGATTCCAAGATTGTTAGATTACAAACGAAGTTGAATTTCTGATTTACTTTAACATCGTTTCTTAAAATCATATTTTCTACTTTAGCGCATTTTTTGAAGATTTTTCTGAATTTTTTTAGAATTCGACCGGTATCATCGGCTGATTCTAAGATTTTTAATTTGAAAACCATATTTAATTTCTTGAATCAAATTTTACATTCTTCCTTAGGATGACATTTTCTACTTTTGAGAATTTTTGAGAATTTTTCTGAGTTACTAAAAAATTAACCTATTATAATCATCTATTTATTTTGATTTTTATTCCTTTTCTTTTCTTTCCTTTCTCTTTCTTTTCTTTCCCCTTGTCAGCTGACCAACATGTCCTCTTTCTTATCACCTGCCACCCTCACCCCCATTCCCTCTCCCATCACTTTATCTCCTTCCCTCTCTTTATCTTTTTCTTTCTTTTATTTCTCCCACACTTTCACTCTCCCTCAACCTCTCTCCTTTTTCTTCTTGGCCGGCCATCACCAACACCACCGCTGCCACCCGCCGCCATGCCTCCCCTTGGCCGTCAGACAGCTAGCCCGACCACCACCTCCATCACATCTCCCTCCTCCTCCATCTCCTCCTCTCAAACCACCACCTTTACCCACCACTTCTACCACCATTTCCACCACCCCCACCATCTCCTTCCTCCACCAACCCACCACCACTACAACACCTACACCATCACCATCTCCTCCCCACTCTCCTCCCAAACAACCACCAACAACCACCCACATCTCCACCTTCACCCACTACTAAATCCCCCCACCAACACCATCCACCTCTTCCTTCTTCTCCTCCTCCACCCAGGAGGTCGTCGACCTCCGACCGTCGGTGACCACCCCCCTCTACAGTCGAAGGCCAACCCTGGCCGTCGTCCTCTAACCGTGCTGCCCTCCAGGCCGGCCAGCTCGGGCCCCCTCTCCCTCCTCTTCTTCTTTTTTTTTTTTCTCTCAGATCTGATTCTTTCTACTCTCTCTACTATTCCCTTTCTCCTCTTTCTAGATCTGGTTATGGTTTTCTCTTTAGCTCTCTCTCCTCTCTCTCTCCTCTCTTTCAAACTCTCTTTCGCTCTAGTTCCCTTTTTATTTTCGTTCGCTACGTGCTAGACCGGGCTCCGCCATTGTCCACTGCGTCCCGGGTATCCGATAGGCGAGTACCATTCTTTAGTTCTGCGAGTATTTCTCTTGAGTTTTGGGTGTATACCTGATTGTCTCTAAAATTGCATGTTTCATACCACATCTTTACATTTATTTAATATTAAATTCTATTAATAACACCTATCTTGTATGTTTCTAGGTCCATGGCATGAAATGAAGAAGAAGCCCAAAATCCCATTAATTGGTGATTAAAAGCCTACAAAAATAGCCATTAACCTTGGAGGGTGATTTTGTTAAAATCGGGTGCCCAAATCAGGAATCTAAGAAGTACAGCTGATAGGGGACAAGCGGGAAGCACGCAGCAGGCGGCGCCGTGAGCGCGACCCCAGAAGTGCCACAAAAACGTGATAGAAGTCACGTTTCCACGACAAGAGTTTGGAGCCGCGCATCATGGTTTGATGCGTGCCTCCCTAAATGCTCCCTTGTGCACCCTTTCGCCTATATACCCCCTAACGAATCTAGAGAGTACAGTTCTTGAAGTAGTTTTTAAGGTAGTTTCTTCTCCTTAGGGTAGTTTAGGTTAGTTCTTCTTTTTCTTCCTCTTTTGTTTTTTTCATTTTTTTTTGTAGATCTTGTAATAGGAAAGAGAGTAGTACATGAGTGGAAAGAAAGAGTGCTTGAAATGGAAGGTGATAATCTATGAAAGTTTCTCTTTTTATCGCTCGTTGTTTTCTTCTTTCTAACTCCTTTTCCATGTTTAGCTAATTTTCTCTCATGGCAGCTAATTACTAACCACTAACTTGCTAACTTCTTACTTGATAATCCACATGAATCTAATAGCCTCTACTTGGCCTTGCTCTTGCATGAGCCATTGATGGCTCATAATGATGGATTCTAACACTCTAACATCTTAACTCTCTAACAAGCTAACATACTTTATTCCATACTTGCTCTTGTTTAGTTTTGATGGTTTAAGTGTAGCTTGCACTTGTTTGTTGAGTTTGGATGTGATGAGTTATCTTACGGGTCATACTTTGAAACGCTCTTGAACCAAGGACTAGCGATTGGCGAAGGATACTGTTGGTCCAGAGGCCTTCCACTCTAGTTTAGAAGATGATTAACTCATGTAGTTATAGTTTACTAATAATCTTGTGATATTTAGTTTCAGATATTTAACCAAGATATTAGTAGGTGATTAACTTTAACAAAGGTATTTTGGAGCTTTCACATGGTGATTCAAGAGCTCGAGCGTCACATTCACATCTAGCACTCGGATGGAGTCAAGCTTGTTGGATCGCGTTCGGATCGAGTCGGCTTGGAGACGGCATTCTACAAGAAGGCTTCAGTTTGTTTAGTTAAGATTTAGTTTAGATCTATTATAAAGATTAAATAGTGTGATATGCTCAAGTTCACAACATACACACGTTTCATGTTTTGGTTTTGTTTTCGCTTTAACCGATCCTGGTTTTCATGAATAGATAGAATCGAAACAAGTTTACATGGTTTAATGTATATTAGATTTGATCTATATACATATATACTTTATCTATTTAGAAAAACTTATTTTGATACACTATTCATGTGTTTGGAGTTTTGTATTTAGACAAAACTAATTTTTGGATTTAATGTCAAAAACATAGATATATTACCTTTCATGTATATTGGATTCTATCCATATACTATATACTTCAAAGTTGTTTAAATATCATGTTTTTGTATTTACATGAGTTTTAGAAAAATCGGATTTCCATTTCAAAAATCTTAGTTTTGAAAAATACAGAATTTGGTTTAAGACAAATTTTCTATCACACAAAAATGGTTCAATTAGTTTGAAATATGTGTTGAATTTTTGTCACACATGTTTGTATTTCAAAGATAATACAAGAACTGAATTTTGTGAAATTTATGTGATTTTATGGAATTTAATTGAAGTTAAAAAGACTAGTTTTTAAATCCTGAAATTTTCCCTGCCAGGCTCTGGCAGTCGACCGGGACGGTCGACCGGACCAGTGGTCGGTCAACCGGACCGGTCGACTGATGTGCACAAGACGTGCACAAAGGCCAAGTGATTTGGCCGGTCGACCGTGTGGTCGACCGATTGAAGTCACCCCACTCTCGGGTGGGGCCGGTCGACCGGGCGGTCGACCGGCCAGAGAGCAGTTGCTCTCTGGATCTAGCACGGTCGACCGGGCGGTCGACCGGAGGGCTCAACGGTCAAAAATTTGACCGTTGGCTGGTCGACAGGCCGGTCGACCGGAAGGGCATTCTGGCCCTTTTCAGCTGCCAACGGGCAGATTTCTAATGGGGCTATAAATACCCCATTTGAAGTTGGTTTTCAACAAGATTTTCAAGAGTAAAATTTCTCTCATTTACAAGTGTTTTAATACAAGTTTTCAAAAGAGTTTTTAAGGCAAAAAAATTCATCTTTATTTGTTTTCAAGGGTTGGAAAAATCAAAGAAAAATAGAAATTTGGGATATTTGTTTTGTTCTTCATTCTACATCTATTCTAGTTGTTTTCCCAAGTATTTTTCTTTGTTATTTGATTTCCAAACACCTTGATTTCTCACACTTGAGCTTATCTTCTATCCTATCTATATGATCTTTATTTTAGTGAGAAAATTGGTTTGTGGTGTTTGACCACCAAGTTGTAAACCTTCCATCTTTGTGATATCCCTCTAATGAGAGGTGATTGAGTTGTTATCCCTCAAGTGTGAGGTGATCTTGGAAGTGGTATTTGGCTCCCTTTAGTGAGAGGTGAAGATTGTGTTGGAATCCCTCAAGTGTGAGGTGATTGTTGTTTGTGTGGCTAAGTGCCTATCCCTCTATGTGTAGAGGTGATTTATTTTGTGCCTTGCCTCTAAGAGTAGAGATTGTATTGGTTGAGAGAGGAGTTGTGTACTCCCAATTGTATTTACCCCAAATCCTCAGTGGAGGTTCCCTGTGTGGTAAGTCTTGTGTGAACGAGTTAGTGGAAATCCTTCTGTGTGAAGGCGGGGACGTAGAGTTGGTATTTGCGTTTGATCCACTTTCTCTAACTCTCTTTCTCTTACATTGTGCATTGATTCATATTGTCATATCATATACATGCTTGGTTTGTTTGTGTGCCGCACTTATGTTTGACCAAGAGAGTTTCATATAGCACCTTAACTCTTATTCAGAGGAATTCAGAGGAGTTAGTCCAAAACCCTTCACCGGGAATTCGGCTGCACTCTTTGGTTACACTAAGTGTGTTGCATTTAGTTTTTAATTTTGCATTATTGTTCATAGATTAGCCGTACACCTATTCACCCCCCTCTAGGTGTACTTTCAGATACATGTGAGGCAACCATCCCTAAGAGGTTAGCATGGTTAGTGGAGTCATTAGTAGTTAGTAGCCATGAGTTTTCTTTCCTTTTTACTTTATTTTAGAAATAATTTTAGAAAACTAAAAATATCTTATCTTCTATGTTCCTACTTCTTCGTGTTTCACTGTACTCTTTTCTTTTCACTTTTTCTTTTCTTTTTTTTCATTCTTTAAAATGTTGAAGAAACTTTAGCACACACGTAAACATACCGTGAAAGCTTCTATCGCTTCTCGTCCCTGTTGATTCGACCCATTTAGTCTCTATGCTATAATGGAAGTATCAAGGAAGCCAAACCACACACTTTTAACTCTTGATTTCAAAACATGCACTTTTCATGCGTGATTTTCCCCTGATCAAAATTTGGCGCCATTATCGGGATGGGAACAGTTTGATTTCACGTTTTTGTTAACTTTTCTTCTTTGTTTTTGGTGTGCAGGTCAAATTTTTAGCATTACAGAGTCCACACTTGCTTTGGTGTGGTTGGATAAATTCTTATATATTATTATATTCTGTTACTAGTTTCTGTTACCTGTGCCCTATAATAATTTAAGAACTAAAATACGAAAATTGAATGCTTTAAAACGGTTTAGACATTTGCATCTAGGCACGTGTTGATTTCAATTCCAATATACTATATTTTATTCTTGCATTGTTGTGATCTTGACGGAGGTGTACATATTGCATTGCATATAGTTAGGACAAACACGTGGGTGATTTACTCTCTTTGTGTGTTCATTCTTATCTATATTGCACAATTGTACGAATTGAACTTAAGGGTAAAACCCAACACAACATAAGGCGGGGAAGTCGTTACCCTCCCTTAGCACAAAAATCACCTTCCCATTCACACAACCCAAGCCTAAATAAAACTTGCTAGATGTTGTCCGCTAGGGACATCTCAGACTCATTTAGGAGATTGACCTAAGTTGGAAAGTTGTTAGAGTTTGACTTTTATCAAATCGTTATCAAAGGTTAGGGATTGAGAGGCGAAACCTCGAAGAACAGTGGTTTGGCATAATTAGGCCCGTTGCTCCAGTACGGATACCTCCCACTGGTCTTGCCCCTACTTGGCCGATTAACTTGTGGTTAGATTACTATAAGGTACCCCTGTGGACAGTTTAACTAGTTAGGAGTCATCTAGGTCTAAGTCAACCCTAGCATGAGCTTGTTTTCTTTTTCTTTTTCTTTATTTGTTTGATAATTTGTTTGCTTGTTTTTTGTTTTGGTTTTTTGACATCTTTGTGTTATGGATTACAATTATAATTATTTTAATGCATATAGTGATCCATACTTCACTTCGACC
This sequence comes from Agave tequilana, assembly GCA_038442645.1. NCBI lineage: Eukaryota > Viridiplantae > Streptophyta > Magnoliopsida > Asparagales > Asparagaceae > Agave > Agave tequilana. The sequence continues at coordinate 218,653 of JAVJIF010005319.1, forward strand.
TCTTTTGACTCAGATATTATCAACTCGACATTTCATAACTTGAACCATCCAAGTATGACAGATTGGTTTTATCTAAATCAATATATGCCCCAGTCTCCAATACTATGAACAAGACTGAAATACTCATCACCACTCTTCAAAGAGTCAGTGGGGATACAACTCTCCCGAGTACTATGGTCAACCACCTTACCAACATCCAGCTTCTTATACTCCTTTTCCCGAACAACCTTTAGAAGACCAATTGATTAGGAAAAGAGGATGGAAGCCTTAGAGGAACTCGAGTGACAAATTCAAAGTCTAGAAGACTCAAAATTCCATCAAAGTTTTCAAATCCAAAATCTTACTTCATTTTCCAAGTCCCACAGTAAGAAAAATTTGCTGACTTAGAAAAGAGTTCGGAATTCATGATTCAATTCCAAAGCGATCCTTTCAATATAATAAAAGCAAGACTTAGTCGATTGGAAAACATGTGTAGGAATAAGAAAACTCCCCTATCCAATCTTTGACTGTTCCTAAATCTTCTAATCATATTGATGAACACCAAAAATCATGAAATCTTGAAGACTTTGACCAAAATTCAATTTCACCACAAAATCATGAACTTGATCAATATCAACCCATAATAAAATTGGCAAGTTTTCATTTTAATGAAATTGAACTTGAATATGAATGTGAGCTAGACCCACCACTTTGTGATTCAATTCCAATCTCTGAATCTATGTTGACTCTGGCATCCTTACTCAAGTTATACCTTTGCCCAAGCCAACATTGATTTCTATATCCATGAATTTTGAAATTGAACCATTTCTTTTGGATAGTCACATTTCATTGATGGGAATAGAATGTGAAATTAAATTTTTGATTTGGACTCAACTCTTGAATCTAAACCGAATCTAGATCTCAAAGTTGATTTTCCCGAGTTAGTATTGGCTTCCGAACTTTTCATTTCAAAGCCCAAATCATCCATTATACAGAATCACATTCTATTGTTGGACAAGTTATTGACCAGAATGACTCAATGATGATCTTTCAAGATTAGTCATGTAAAGGGAATAATTTTCATGATAAGATTTTGCATGATCCTATTAAAATTGGGAATTGTAAATATGTAAATAAAAAAGAGGTCAATAAAGGTGGATTCCGTGAGCTACCACATTATCTTGATTGGTTAGCAATGCTTGGCCCAGTCAGACCACCACCGGAGCCACTACCATGAGGAAATTTTCCATCCATTTCTATTTGTTTCATGTATATACACATTCACATGCATTGAGGACAATGCATGAGATAAATGTGGGAGAGGGTTTACTAACGTAGGTTGTTTTAAATTTTTTTCTTTTACACTTTTTTTAGGAAATTTTAAAATTTTCTTTTGTATAGAACTCTTTTCTTTTTCTTTTTACAAAACTATTTGAAATAAGCGAAATAGTTTTGATTTATTTTTAAGAAAATTAAGATTATCTTAGAATTTGGAAAACCTAAAATTATGAATTTTTAAACCAAGTCAAAATAATATAGCTTATTTAAATTTTAGGATAAGAAAGTAAGGTTGGAAAGATAATTTGATCTTGAACTTTTACCTTAGATGTATGCACTTACATAATTTTTTGGGATTGAAACAAAGACTAAAACTGCCATAAAAATATTAAAAAATGATGATAATAAAAATCATTTATTGAAGCTAGGTAATTATGTCTCAGGAAGCATGATTATTCATGCCTAAAAAGATGGGCAAAATTAAAATAATCTCCTTTAGTTTTGTGACCTTATTTACTCGAGTCCTTAAGTTTGAGGGATGTTTTCTCATCTGGTGCCATAAAATCGTCTGGTTTGGGAGTCACCGGCTAAAGGCTCACTACCCGGGTAAATAACAAAGTCTAAGAAAATTAAGAGAAGAAAAAATAAATATATACAAATAAATGGCATGAAAGTTAGAGTCAATATCCCAAAAATCTTCACAGTTCACAAAGTACATATTCTTATAAAAGTTTTATGAAAGATCAAAGAATCAATTCTATTTTAATTCTTACATTTAATTTATAACAAGATTTTGCATTTAGACTTAGTTTAAGGAAGAATAATTTCTGGTTAACCTATGACCTTATATCACTTAAATTTTCGCAAAATATTTTATCACTTTTCTCTATTTCAAAATGCATTTTCAAAATGCTAACATTTGATTTCTTTCTTTATGGATTTTGTGGGTGTAATCCGCTAAAAACCCTCAGGAGACAAAACTCCTCCTCTAAGGAAAATCTAGAGGTGTAACGGCTTGTTGCACATGCTCAGTGTAATCGCGTCACATGCGAAAGTGGTGCAATAATCTTCTTAGTTAGTTTTTTTTGTTTTGCTCGGGATGTACAAAAAATAAGTGTGGGGGTGTGATTAGTCTCTAAAATGCCTATTTCATACCACATCTTCACATTTATTTAATATTAAATTCTATTAATAATACCTGTCTTGTATGTTTCTAGGTCCATGACATGAATGAAGAAGAATCCCAAAATCTCATTCAATTGGTGATTAAAAGCCTACAAAAATAGCCATTAACCTTGGAGGGTGGTTTTGTCAAAATCCGATGTCCAAATCCAGAATCCAAGAAGTATAACTGACAGGGGGACAAGCGGAGAGTACGCAGCAGGCGGCGCCGCGTGCACGTCCCCAGAAGTGCTGCGAAAACGCGGCAGAAGCCGCATTTTTGTGGCACGACACGCGGCTCCATACATACTCCCTGGTGCCCCCTTTCGCCTATACATACCTTGAGGAATCCAGAGAGTAGAGATTTTGAAGTAGTTTTTAGGGTAGTTTCTTCTCCTTAGGGTAGTTTAGGTTAGTTCTTCTTCTTCTTCCTCTTTTGTATTTTTCATTTCTTGTAGATCTTATAATAGGAAAGAGAGTAGTATATGGGTGAAAAGCAAGAGTGCTTATAATGAAAGATAACAATCTATGAAAGGTTCTCTCTTTACCTCTCCTTATTTTTTCTCTCTAACTTCTTTTACATGTTTAGCTAATTTTCTCTCATGGCAGCTAACTACTAATCACCAACTTGCTAACTTCTTACTTGATAATATACATGAATCTAATAGCCTTGCAAGAGCCATTGATGACTTATGATGATAGATTCTAACACTCTAACATCCTAACTCTCTAACAAGCTAATATTATTTTATTCTATACATACTCTTGTTTAGTTTTGATGGTTTAAGTGTAGCTTGCACTTGTTTGTTAAGTTTGGATGTGATGAGTTATGGGTCATACTTTGAAACGCTCTTGAAATAAGGACTAGTATGACCAAGGATAGATGTAAGGTACTATCACTAAGAGGTTAGCATGGTTAGTGGAGTCATTAGTAATTAGTAGCCATAATTTTTCTTTCCTTTTTTACTTTGTTTTAGAAATAATTTCAAAAAAATCACAAATATTTTATCTTCTATGTTCCCACTTCTTCGTGTTTCACCGTACTCTTCCCTTTTCACTTTTTGTTTTGCTTTCTTTTCATTCTTTAAAATGTTGAAGAAACTTTAAAACCCACGTGAACATACCGTGAAAGCTTCTATCGCTTCCCGTCCCTGTGAATTCGACCCGTTTAGCCTCTATGCTATAACGGAAGTATCAAGGAAGTCAAAGCACGCACTTTTAACTCTTGATTTCAAACATACACTTTTCGTGCACGATTTTCCCTCGATCAATAGCCCATACTATATTTGGGCATGTCGTGTTGTATATTGGCCATGTACTATATTCTGTATCTGGGTGTTAGATGTATATTGTATACATGTATATTTATATGGCCAAGTGCCTAGGACTGTATATGTAGTAGATCTGTGACAAATTCCTGTAGTAGTGTAGTTTAATACTTGTACATATACACTGCCTGTGATATTTCTTTATTACTGCTTTATTATCATGCGTGGCTGACCTTTCGTGGTCGTTTAGCCTCCGGGCTTAACCGCTTGGCGGTCTCTTTCTTGTTACTTATACCCATGCATTGATACTGGCACTAGTGTAGGTTGCAGGTATAACCCACTTCCCAGACTGGCTACCCGATAGATTATATCTCTTGCCCCCTCTGGGTTTCATGGTAGCTACCGGCAGTGCGTTTAGACCTTATGGTCTCTCTCAGCCCTTTGGGCACATAGACCGTCAGGTCTCTCAGCCACACCTGGTAAGCGAGTTTAGCGTTCAGTGTTTTATCGCTGGATTCGCCCGAGCGAGAGTTTTGCCATGGACTATGTATGTAGTGGTTAAACACTCTTTCCCGTCATACATGTATGACTCTGCCGTGCGCTTTAGCGATTAAATGTTGCTCGCTGACCTTATCCTTGCATTGCTTAGCTCTGCTTGTTTGTGCACTTGATTACTATTCTCTGTAGTGTCCTTTTACCGTATATGTATGCATGTTTGGTAGTAACACTTATGCAGGTACCTACCCAACCTTTGGGCTTCCTTTGGGTTCTTCGTATACTCTGCATGGCAGGCGAGTTATAACCCAGTGCTTTACCACTAAACTTACCTGAGCGTAACTCTGACGTGTACGATAGATGTAGTGGTTAGACTCTCATCTCGTCACATGGGTATAGCTCCATCATGCGATTTAATGACTATCACTGTTTGCTTGTTTGATTTTAGTTTCGAGTTCAGCCTTCGGGTTTTTTATATAGATTCTCCAGGAGAGACCTTAACGCTCAATACTTTATAGCTAAACTCATTCGAGTGTAGCTCCTCCACGTGCATAGCCAAGCGTATATATGATGCTTTGTTGCATGTGTTTGGCTCCACCACGAGCGTGGCTTCGTCACGTGTTAGCAGAGCGTTCACACGCTGCTTCATCGTGTACGTCCAGCTGCACTGTGAGTGTGACTTGACCATGTGCATTAGCTTGACGTTCATATGTCTGCTTTGCCATGAGCATAGCCTCGCCGAATGAGTTAGCGTCTAGAGCTACAAGTTAGCTTCGTTAGGAGCTAAGCTCCGCCGTGTGTCGAGCATATGCTGACACGGTATAGCTTGCTCCAGCTTAATTAGCCCCGCCTGGAAATTCCTTAATAGATTAATTAACAATTATTATTGGTATGGTTATGACAAGTTTGAAATGTTTGCCCATACTGTTTTCTTGTGCTTGGTTGTACGATTTGTTCCAGCATGAGATTAGGATACTACTTTTAATTGTACTATTGTATCGTTGTACTCACCCGGTGCTTCGACCCCTGAACTGTTACCTATATCCCGTCATATAACATTCATGTAACTAAAACATGATGGAATGGTGTGAGGAGCCAAGTACCAAACCACACTCGTGGTAGGTGTACCCTAGAGTCCCCACATCGTATCCATAATGCCCCTGCTATAAACATTCCTATTATCAGTAAGCACATGGTGTGTGGAGCTAAGTGCGACGCGGAGCTAAGTGCCACACCACACTTACACGCGTGATGGGGAGTATCTGTGGAGTCTGTGAAGGTATACCTCTGGAGTCCAACACCGCGTTACCTAGTACTCCTACCATCCTGACCCAGCACTTGACACAAACAATAATAATATTAGGAACATGTGATATTTGATCTCTCCTTTGTTTGGATACTGGTACTCACATATTGGATCCAATGAGTTCTACCAGAGTACACGCTGTGGTATGGACTATCAGTGGTGTGAGACAATGATAGAGAGATGATTAAAATATCAGGCGGTACTGATTCTATTATTATATAACTTAACATACAATACATCATCATGCACCTGACATGTTACCCTGCCCCAGATATAACTTAATTACCAAATAATAATAATATCAGGAGTGGGTGTTATTGAGTTATTTTATCGTTCAAATAATGGTATCCATATATCAGGTTCAGATGTATTCTGCTAAAAGTGCGGACTTCAGTATGAACTGCCAGTAGTATATGACACTGAAGGGGAATGATTACAATAGCAAGTGACACTGGTTATTACTATTATTATATAATTAAGTTATTCTGTGCTACTGTGATTGATTGAAGTTTTTACATGCACAAAAAAATACAAATTTTAGAACTTAAGAATGGATAGTGCCAGGTTCTCAATACTATCGTGATAGCAAGTGGCTATGCGGGTCGTGATCCACAAGGAGGGACTTGCGATGGAAGCGTGTTGTAAGTCCTCTTTTAATTCACTTGAAATGGTTAAAAGTTCTTCTCTTGTTCTTGTAAAGAAAAGAAAAAGTATCAATTATTAAGTTAAGAAGAAAGTGGTAGATTGAGAAGGTGGAGAAAATAGAAAATGATTTTGTACAGAGAAAGTGAAAATATTGAATAGAGTTAAGGCTTGGTAATGATTGTAATTTAAACTATAAATTAAAAGAAAAGATGAAAAACTAAAAGAAATACTTATCTCCTTTGATTGATGACTTACCTTGGATTCGTTGCATGTTTATCTTTATCTAGAGGTGATCAACACATAACTCATAAGATTAAACTCAGTCCCAGTTCACATTACATCATCCAGGCTTCTTTGAGCAAACATGAAATGATACAAACATAGGGAGGAATCCATTGCCATGAGCTATCGTTGGCACTCGCTAAGGCAATGCAATACCGATGCTATTCGATTCACTTGGATTGTCATTAAAACTAAAAACAAGAAGAAGGAAAGTAGAAGAGAAAGAAGAACATAAAAATTTAACTATTATTTGATTCAAATAACAATGAAAGAAAAGAAGAACTACACCAGTGTCACCCTTAGTACAAGCTTCACTCTCATTCCTCCATGAAACTCTTCTCTAGTCTCATTTACATAAAGGAAAACAAAAATTATATAAAGAAAAAGTAAAAAAACTAAGTTACAAACTAAAGTACAGTCTAGCCTATACTCTCTGCTTAATCGTTCCCTCTGGCCTCAGAATTTGCTGGTATATATAGCAAAAATGAAAAGGAGAAGAGCGTTTGAAGATACGGGGAGCAAATGCTTCCCCATATTAAAATATTACGGTGGATACGCAAGAAATGCGGCGAGTCCACAACATTTTTGTGGCCAAATGGCCAGAATGGGGGGGAGGCTGTGTTAGATTTTCTGTTTGTATGTATGTCCTCTTGGTTTTTTCGTTTGAGCTCTAGATTTGACGATATCCTCCTTAATCTGAGCTAACTAAATGGATTCATAAAAGTCCAAATTTAACCGATTTTCATTTGGTGTTATCTCTCTAATTTGCTCTGATCTTCAGGTAGACATTTGCCCTAATCCTTGATTTTGATTTATTTTGCATTTTATTGGGTTTTTGAGCTTGTTTTCTTTTCCATCTCTTTTAGTAAAGGCTTGCATTAATTTAGATAAAAAGATAATTAAATAGCAGAGCTTATTAAACAATAAATATGAGAATGTGATGATAAATATACAATATCAGTGATCGACTAAACCCCCACACCGATCTTTTGCTTGTCCTCGAGCAAAATAAATAAAAAGTAAAACAAAGCTAACCTAGTCTAACTCACTTTCGTAGGAATCACAGTTGCACTGAGCATGTGCAATAAGCCATTAAACCTCTAAGTGACCCCTAGAGGACAAGTTTTATCTCATGAGAGTTTTTAGCGGATTACACCCATAAAATCCATAAAGAAAGAGAAACAAAGTGTTAGTATTTTCGAAAAGCATTTTGAAAAAGGGAGAAAATATTTGAAGTATTATTGTAAAACTTCAAGTAATCTACAAGTTATAGGAAAATTGAATTTTTCATTCCTAAACTTAGTCTCTATTCAAAAACTTGTTTATCAATCAAGATAAGGAGTCGAAATGTATTTTTCATCTAGTCTATTATTTTACCCTAAGTCATATGCAACTTTATGACAGTGAAATTTTGACTCGGGATTCTTTAACTCTAACTCTTTTTCCTTATTTTTCATATTTATGGTGATATTATCTCTTAGTTCTATTAGAATTTCTAATCTGCCCATATAATGAGCATTTATTCGGTGACTCCCAAGCCGGACGATCTTAGGGCACCGAGTGAGAAAACACCCCAAGGACTTAAGGAGTCGAGCAAAACAGACCACAAAACTAAGAGTTTTTATTTATAAGATGGATCGCTTTTAGGAGTGAATACTTATGCTTTATGAGGTACAAATATCTAGCTTAAAAAAGAATTTTTGATATATATATAATAATTTTTTCTCTTTTTTTAAAAGGCATAAGAGTCTTTGTTTTTGAATCCTAAGTGTGTAAGTGTATAAAACATGCATATTTCATTAAGATAAAAATCAAGACTAAATTACTTTTTTAAATTTTTTCCTAACCCTAGAAGTCAAACAAATAATTTTATTTTAATCAAGTATAAGAAATCCTAATTAAGATTCTCCTATTCCTTAAAATTAACTTCATTTCTTACAAAAATATAGGTAAAAATAATTTTTCTCTTTGCAAAAAGTGTTTAAAAGCAAATAATTTTTTTTATTTTTTTAACTAAAAAAACCTATGTTATGTTAGAACCCTCCCCCACACCTATCTCATGCATTGTCCTCAATGTATGAATGAATGCATAAATGTATGAAAAAGAAGAAAGGAAAAGATATCTGGTGGTAGTCGGATGGGCCAAACGTTACTACCTAGTCAAAATAATATGGTGGTTCACGGAACTCATATTTATTGTCCTTTTTTTCATTTACATATTTACAATCCCCAATATGAATAAGATCATGCAATATTCTAACATGAAAATTATTCCATTTACATGATCGGTCTTGAAAAATCATTACAGAGTCATCATGGTCTATACCTATGTCAAACAAAAGAATGTGACTTGGTGAAATGGTTGACTTAGGTTGAGTGATAGGTTCGAAAACCATTACTAACTTGGAAAAATCAACTTTGATTTCGAGAGTTGGTTTTGGTTCAAGAGTTGAGTCCAAATCAAAGAATTTAATTTTACATTCTTTTTCCATCAATGAAATGTGACTATCCAAAAGAGGTGGCTCAATTTCAAAATCTATGGATACAGGAATCATCAGAAAATGAGTCCAACTTGGGTAAGAATACTAGAATTAACATAGATTCAAAATTGGAATTGAATCACAAAGTTGTGGATCGGGGTCACATTCATTTTCAAGTTCAATTTCTTTAAAATGAAAACTTGCCAATTTGTCAATGGTTTGGTATTGATCAATTCAAGGTCATGTGATGAAATTGAACCTTGGTTGAAGTCTCCAAGATGCCATGATTCTTAGTTCCTATCAATATGGCTAGAGCAATTGGGAATGGTTAAAAATGTGATAGGTAGAGTTTCCTCATTCCTATCATTTACTTTGTTGATTAAGCAACTCATTTGAGCTTCTAATCTATTGAAGAAATCATTTTAGCACTGAATATAATCCTTTTGGGATTGAATCATGGATTCCATACTCTTTTCTAAGTCAGTAAGTTCTTCTTATTGTGAGACTTGAAAAATTGAGCGAGGATCTTGGATTTAGAAGTTTTGTGGGAATTGTGAGTCTATTATTTTCAACTTTTGTTCTTGAGACTCAATCATAACTTCTATACTCTTAATCACCTCAGATTTTCTTCTATAGGTTCATTATGACTAGGAAAATTTGAAGCTGAATGTTAGAATGGTGGTTGATAATATGACTCGGGGGAATTGTATCCCCATTGACTTTTTGAAGAGTAATAATGAGTGTTCCAGTTTTGTTTATAATATTGGGACGGGGCATGTATTGATTCGGATAAGACCAATCCAGCATACTTAGTTGATTAAAGTTATGATATACCGAGTTGGTAATATCCGAGTCAAAAGAGGCCAGGGTGAAGTATGAATCATTATATGCATAAGAATAATTGTGACTATAATCCATATCACCGAGATATCAAAAACAAAACGAAAACAGCAAACAAACAAAGAAAAATCTAGCCTAAGTTAGGGTAAATCTTAAACCTAGACGACTCTTAACTGGTTAGATTGTCCATGGGGGATATATTGCAGAATCTGATCACAAGTTAGTCGGCCATGTGAGGGCAAGACCAGTTGAAGGTATTCGTGCTTAAGCAATGTGCCTAATTATGTCAAACCACTGTTCTTCAAGATTTCGCCTCTCAATCCCTAACTTTTGACACTGATTTGGTAAGAGTCAAATTCTAATCAACTTTCCCCTTAGATCAGTCTCCTATTTGAGCCCGAGATGTCCCTAGGGCCAATATCTACTCAGTTTTAGTTAGTCTTGGGTTAGTGAGTGAGGAGATTGTAAGCTAAGAGAGGATAATGACTTTCCCACCTTATCTTGTTTATAGGACAAACCCTTAATTCAGTTTAGTGCAGTGTACAAGTATATAGCAAAAAAGTAACACTCAAGCAATATTTCATATAAGAATGATCCCTATACTTAATGATATGCACACATGCCTTGGCTCCAGCACTCTTCAACAATAAATAGAAAATGTAGCGAAATAGACACATGCCTAAATGCAAAGTCTAAACTATTTTTAGCATTTACAAACACCAAGTCACTGTTGATTTAGACAGTATGTGTAGAGTATATTAAACGAGAAACTAAAGCATGTAAAAGCTAATATTTGAAGTTCAGTCACCGTGCAAAAAAGTTAGGTGAGTAGTCCTCTCAGATTGCCATGTTTGCGCGACAATACTGAGATCTTCTGGGCTCTGCTTTTAAAGTAGAGTTCAGAGACACTTAAATGTCCATTATAACTCTTGTTTCCTTGATATCATTCACTATACACAAAGAATAAAGAAGAAACTTAACCAATAAAGTAAATAAAGAGAGAGTTACTTACCGTCCCTCCCCGAAAACGGTGCCAAAAATTGATTGAGGTGAAACATGCACAGAAAAATACAGAATTTTAGAACTTAAGAATGGATAGTGCAAGGTTCTCAATACTACCGCGATAGCAAGTGACTATGCGAGTCGTGATCCACAAGGAGGGACTTGCGATGGAAGCATGTTGTAAGTCCTTTTTAATTCACTTGAAATGGTTTAAAAGTTCTTCTCTTGTTCTTGTAAAGAAAAGAAAAAAGAATCTATTGTTAAGCTAAGAAGAAAGTAGTAGATTAAGAAGGTGAAGAAAATAAAAATGATTTTGTATAAAGAAAGTGAAAATAGTGAACAGAGTTGAAAGTTGGTGATGATGGTAATCTAAACTAAAGATTAAAAGAAGAAAAAAAAACTAAAAGAATATTTTCCTCCTTTGGTTGATGACTTATATTAGATTCATTGCATGTTTACCTTTAGCTAGAGGCGATCAGTGCATAACTCATAAGATTAAACTCAGTCCCAGTTCACATTACATCATCGAGGCTTCTTTGAGCAATCATGAAATGATACAAACACAGGGAGAAATCTATCGTCTGAGCTATCGGTGGCACTCGCTAAGGCAAGACAATACCGATGCTATTCGACTCACTTGGATTATCATCAAAATCAAAAAGAAGAAGAAGGAAAGTAGAAGAGAAAGAAGAATATGAAAACGTAACTATGATTCGATTCAAGTACCAATGAAAGAAAATAAGAACTTACACCGGTGTCACTCTTAGTATAAGCTTCACTCTCATTCCTTCATGAAACTCTTCTCTAGTCTCAGTTATATAAAAAATAAAAATTACATAAAGAAAAAGTAAAAATCTAAGTTACAAACTAAAGAACAGTCTAGCCTATACTCTTTGCTCAATCATTCCTTCTGGCCTCAGAATTTGCAGGTATTTATAGCAAAAATAGAAAAGGGAGAGCATTTGAGCATACGGGGAGAAAATGCTCCCCTAGATATTAAAATATTATGGCAAATATGTAAGAAATGTGGCGGATCCATGGCAGTTTTATGGCAGATGGCCAGATCCGGGGGGAGGCTACGTTGGATTTTCTGTTTGTATGTATTATTCTTTTGGTTTCTCTGTTTGAGCTCTGGATTTTGATGATGTCCTTCTTAATTTTTGAGCTAACCAAATGAATTCATAAAAAATTAGAATTTAATCAATTTTCATTTGGTGTTACCTGATCTTCAGCTAGACATTTGTCCTAATCCTTGATTTGATTTATTCTGCATTTTATTGGGCTTTTGAGCTCGTTTTCATTTACATCTCCTTTCATAAAGGCCTCCATTAATTTAGACAAAAAATAATTAAATAGCAAAGTTTATTAAACAATAAATATGAGAATGTGACAATGAATATGCAATATCAGTGACCAATCAGTGATTATAACTGATATTTTTGAAACCAGACCATACCCGCCATACTCCATCTACAAGAATGATGATATACCTTATTATGTTCTTCTATTATGCTGTTTCAGGCAACTTGGGTTGTATACACTCAGATTATGGAGGCATGAGGTATAAGGTATATATATGAGGGTTTCCTTATTTGGATTATCCCCTCGATGTACTAATTTCATAAAGCCGTAGACTGGGCATGTACAGTTGGTTTTGCCCACATTTGCTTTCGTCAGATTTAATTCGGATTTCGTATTTAGATTTTGAATTTGGATCTCGAGTTTTATTACTATTATTATCATGACTGTTATTATAGCATCTTGCTTACTATTTGTATAATACTTTGCTCATCTCTTATTGTTTCACCCCAATATACTGTTTGACACCTGTTGCATATTATGCTTGAGTTACTATATTTATCTCTTGGCTTGTTTCACTGCCTGATTCAGTGCAACTCTTATACTTAGCATTTACATTTATTTTTCACTGTTTGTTGCTTGACTTGATACCACAACACACTATAATCCTTGTTACACCATTTGCTTGCTTGTACACGCCACTTGACACTCATCTTATCACTCATTGGGTTTCTTCTGATAACCCTGGACTTGTATATCTAAATTTCAGAGCTTGGAGCTTGTAGATTCTCTCAGTTGTTAATCAGAGATGCGCAGCGAAAGCCTGGATTATCGGCGACTGACTGGAGTCCTTTTCTTCCAGGGCCCTTGCTCGGCTCTCGAGTTTCCCTTCTGTAACTCATGAATATCTTTTGTACTATTCATATTTGTATATTTTCTTATATTCTCACTTTTGCGCTTATCGATGATGTAATCCTTGTAATATTATGTACATCCTATGATAACTTTATAATTGTACTATATATTGGAATGTATAATGCACCATATACTTTCGTAATCTGATTCTTGCATATATTGATGCTTAGCATATGTATGTAAGGGTATTACCACCCTGAGTTTGTACATTACAGTAGCGTCTCTATATCCACAGGATCGGGGCGTTACAACCATTCTTCTAGATCGAGAGAAACAATCAGGAAGAAGAGTGCCTAAAACTGTTGCTTAGCCATGCTCGACTTTAAAATATGACATATTCTTCTACATTGAAGGTTCATACTGATTGCACACATTTATTGCATATTCTTTATTACATTTTCACATTTATCATGTAATAAATCTGCTTAATTTCTTATCTTAAATGTCTAATTAAATGTCTAATTTGCAGAAGATAATCATGGGGAGAAAGAGGATAAAATCAAATAAATATCAGTTAAATTCAGATTTAACTAGATCTATTTGGTTAGAGGAGGATGATCCCAAATCCAGTTGGTTAAATTCAGTTTTTGATGAATCAAGTGGTTACAGCTAAAGATCAACCGAGGATAACATCAAATATAGAGCCCAAATTCAAAGGGATAAATGGATAGAGAGAAGATCAACAGATGAGATAAAGCAATTTGACTAAGATTCTAACTGGATACATTTTAATATTTGAATCATAACTTCCGCTACTAAAACTCAAATCTGATTATTCAAGATGATCCATAAAGAAGACCTAAATGGCTACAACTCTTAAGTCGATTACTATTTTTAATTCTATCATTTGATAAATTATATTCAGCAATCAATACGCCAACAAGCTGCAGATCAGAACTGAATATCCATATCAAATCAAGTTTGGAGATAAGGGGAGGATTCAAATTCAGAAATAGTCAGCTCCCCTTATTATTAGACTCATTTCCTTATCCATTTCTATCCTATAAATACCCCACACATCAGAGGCAGAGGGGAATGACCAAGCAGAGATAGATTTTAGGCCAGTTTTTCATTCTTTTTATTGTAGATTTTTATTTTCATTTTATGTAATTTTTATTTCTTTGTAAGCATATGTTAGATTGAGATTCATGTAAGTAAGAGAGAGACTTATGTTAAGAGTGACACCGATATAACCTCCTCCTTTTTTTTTTCATCGTTTCTGCAAGTAATCAAAGGTAACATCTTTATGTTTTTCTTGTTTATATGTTCTTCTTTTATTTCTACTTTTTCTCTTTTGGTTTTGATGAATATCTAAATGAATTTAGAAGCATCAGTATAGCCATGTTTGTGTGAGTGCCAACGATATTTCATGATGATGTTCTCCTCCTCAAGATTCTATATCATTTCATTCTTGTTTGTCTTGATGATGTAATGCGAATGGGGACTGAGCTCAGTCTTATGGGTTATGCGTTGATCGCCTCCGAAGCAAGGTAAAATATGTAAGGGTTCCAGGTAAGTCATTAACCAGAGGACGTAAGTATTTCTTTTAACTTTTCTTTCTTTTCTTTTAACTTTTAGTTTAGATCACCAACACCACAATCTTCCAACTATTTTATCACTCTTTTCAATTTCTTTGTATATATCATTTTCTATTTTCTCCACCTTCTTAATCTACCACTTTCTTTTTAACTTAACTTTAACTTATTTTTCCTTTTCTTTTAAAGAACTAAAAGAAGATCTTTAACCATAGAATGTAACTTAAAAGAGAACTTGCTAAAAAAGCTTTCATCGCTAGTCCCTCCTTGTGGTTCACGACCCGCATAGCCACTTGCTATTACGGTAGTATTGAGTACTTGTACTTTTTATTCTAAGTTCTGAAATTCTATATTTTTCTGTGCAGGTAAAATCTCAATCAAATTTTAGCACCGTTGTCGGAGAGGAACGGTAAGAACTTAAGTTTACATTTTTTGTTACACTTCTTCTTTGTTCTTGGTGCACAAGTTTAACAACAAGAATTTTTTTTTACTACAGTGGACATATAAGTGGCCCCTGAACTCTGCTCAAGAAAGTAGAGCCCAGAAGCCCTCAGATTTGCTACATTCCAATGGCAATCTAAGTGAACTACTAACCTGTATTTCTGCAGGTTGACTGAATTGCAATGCTAAAATTCTGTGGCTATTTATTTTCTTATTTATCTCATTGTATATACTTTCTAACCTTAATAGTAATATGATGTTTGTTAAATGCTAAAAATGGTTTAGACTTGCATTTAGGTACGTGTCTAATTCGTTTACATTTTTTTATTACTGTTGAAGAGTGCTGGAGCAAAAGGTACTTATGCATAACATATAGTTTAGGAAACATTCTTGAGTGATTATTTGCTTGTTGAATGTTACTTTTCTATATCCTGCACACTTAGCACAATTAATGTTAAGGGCTTGTTCTATAAACAAGATAAGGTGGGGAAGTCATTACCCTTCCTTAGCCTACAAACTATCTCCAAGCACGCACTAACCCTAGCCTAACTAAAACTGAGTAGACGTTGGCCCTAGGGACATCTCAGACTCATATAGGAGACTGACCTAAGGGGAAAGTTGATTTGAATTTGACTCTTACCAAATCAGTGTCTAAGGTTGGGGATTTAGGGGTGAAACCCTGAAGGTTGGAGGTTTGACATAAATAGGCCCGTTGCTTATGCGCGGATACCTCCCACTAATCTTGCCCATACCTGGCCAATTAACTTATGGTCAGATTCAACAATATACCCCCCGTGGACAGTCAACCAGTTAGGAGTCGTCTACGTCTAAGGTCTACCCTAACTTAGGTTAGATTTTTTTTATTTGTTTGCTTATTTTGTTTGTTTTTCTTTGTTTGTGTTTGACATTTCTTGTGTGATATGGCTTATAACAATAATTTTTCAATTTTAATGGTAATCCATATTTCACCCCATTTGACTCGGATAATTCCAACTAGATTTTTTACAATATGAACCAACCAAATACACCGGGTTGGACTTATCCGAATCAATATAACCCATGCCCCCAATCTTATGACCATAATTTCTAAAATAATTCCAACTCTTCACAAAGTCAATAGGGATTCACCTCCCCTGAGTCTAATTTTCAACCAATTTGTCCTCCTTATCCACCTTGTCCATAATTTTTATAATATTCATTCCCTGATTTTGCTTCCTATACTCCTTTTCTACACCAACCCATTGAAGAGAAATTCGAGCTAGAAAAGAGTATAGAAGCCATGTAGGAGGCCGAACGAAATTTTAGGCCTCCCCAATTTCACAATATTTCCAAGATTTATACTTAGTTCCACCAGTTCAGAATAGAAAATCATCAATCTTGGAAATGAGTATACGTGAGTCCGAGCAACAATCACAAAATATTATGGACTCGTGATTTCACCACAAATTTCAAAACAAAACTTCATCTTTTCAAGTCCAATTGCAAACGATGAACCAATCGATTATGAAAAGCTGCTTGAAGCCATGACTCAGGCTCAAATCATTCATAATCATGACATAGGTATAATGGTCAAAACTCTCAATTCTCACCCATTGACCATTCTTAAGATAAGCATTCTGTTAGAGCAAAAAAATCATGTTGTTTTAGAAAACAAGATTCCATTTCAGCACACCCATTTGAACTTGCCCAAACTCCAAATTTTAAAAACCACATTGATATTTTGGCAAGTTATCCCTTTCCTGAAATTGAACTTGAAAATGAATATGATCCTGAGCCTCAACTTGATAATTTAATTCTACTTCCTGATTTAATAATGACTCTCGTGTTTTCACCTGATTTCAATCCTTCTCCAAAATTCACATTGGATCTGTGCCTGTCCATTGGGAAATTGAATCACCAATCTTTTATGATCACCATATTGAACTTGACCAATTTCATACTTTTGAAAGTCCTATTGACAAATTGGCAAGGTGTCATTTTATAAATTGAACTCAATGAGAAATGTGACCTTGAGTCTCAAATTTGTGATCCAGCTCAAATTTCTGAATCAATATTGACTCCTATTTTGCTACTTGATTTGAATAATATTTTAGAGTCAGTTTTGATTCCCATACTTATCATTCTTGAACTTAAATCACCAATCTTAGAAAGTTGCATTCCATTGTTGGAAAATGAATGTGGACTTGAGTTTCAACTTCTTGATTTGGACCCACTTCCTAAACAAATTTTGACTCCTAAACCTTTACTTGACTTCAGTCATTTTCCTGAGTCGATTGTAGTTCATGCCCTTTCTGATTCCAGATCAATCATTCCATCTTTTCATACTCAATTTTGGGACAGAGGTGTTGATAATAATGACTCTAAAATCAGTTTGAAAATTTAAAAATTAGATTGGGTAAACTTCTTTATAAAAATCATTCATATATACATCATTTTAGTGGGTTATAGTAGAGAGGTTTCTGATGGGTTCCTCCTAACTCCATGCAAATTAGACTGGGCCGCATTTCGTGGACCAATCAGACTACCACTGGAACCATCACCTTAAGGTAATATTTTCCATTCCTTTTTTCTTTTTCATGCATCTATGTATTAATTCATACGTCGAGGACAATGAATGAGATAGGTGTGGGGGAGGGTTCTAACATAACTTAGGTTTTTTTTTAAATTTTTTTTAACATTTTCTTAACTTTTAAAAACTTTTTGAAAATAGAACTAATATTTTGACATATTTTTTGTAAGAAATTAAGTCAATTTTAAGGAATAGGAGATCATAATAAGAATTTCTTATGCTTGGTCAAAATAAGATTATTTGTTTGATTTTCAAAGTTAGGAAGGAAATTTGAAAAAGTAATTTAGTTTTGATTTTACCTTGATGATATATGCATGCTTTAAATACTTACACACTTAGGGTTCAAAAATAAAGATTCTTATGCCTTATTTATAAAAAAAAGAGAAAAAGAAAAAGAAAAAATATATTTATATAAAAATTCTCTGATTAAGCTGCATATTTGTGCCTTATAAAGCACAAGTATTTACGCCTAAAAGCGGTTCATATAATAAAATCTTTAGTTTTGTGGCCATGTTTACTCGCGTCCTTAAGCCCTTGGAGTGTTTTCTCACCCTGTGCCCTTAGACCGTTTGGTTTAGAAATCACCGATTAAAGGCTCGTTATATGGGCATATTAGAAAGCCTATAGAACTAAGGAATAATATCAAAAAATGAAAAATAAGGCATGAGAGTTAGAGATAAAGAACCCTTAGTCAAAATTTCACGGTCACAAAGGTACATTTGACTTAGGGTAAAATAATAGATTAGATGAGAAATACAGTTTGACTCCGTGCCTTGGTTGATAACAAGTTTTTGAATTAAGACTAAACATAAGAAAAAAAATTCGGTTTTCCTATAACTTACAGATTACTTAATTCTTACAATAATACTTCAATATTTTTCTCTTTCAAAATGTATTTTCAAAATACTAACACTGTTTTCTTTTCTTTATAGATTTTGTGGGTGTAATCCACTGATGTCCTCACGAGACAAAACTAGTCCTATAGGGGGAACCTATAGGTTTAACGATTTGTTGCACATGCTCAGTTCAATCGCGTGACCCACGAAAGTGGTCTAATAATCTTTGGTTTAGTTTTATTGTTTTGCTTGAGGACGAGCAAAAGATTGGTGTAGGGGTGTGATTGCACATATTTATTGCATTATTCTTTATTACATTTCCATATTTATCTTGTAATAAATCTGCTAAATTCTTTATCTTAAATGTCTAATTTGCAGAAGATAATATGGGGAGAAAGATGATAAAATCAAATAAATATCAGTTAATTCAGATTTAACTAGATCTATTTGGTTAGAGGAGAATGATCCCAAATCCAGTTGGTTAAATTCAGTTTTTGGTGAATCAAGCGGTTAAAATTAAAGATAAACCGATGATTACGTCAATACAGAGTTCAAATCTAAAGGGATAAATGGATAGAGAGAAGATCAATGGATGAGATGAAGCAATTTTGACTAGATACATTTTCGTATTTGAATTATAACTTTCGCTATCAAAACTCAAATAACTCAAATCTAATGATTCAAGATGATCCATAAAGAAGACCTAAAGGGCTACAACTCTTAATTGATCATTATTTCTAATTCTGTCATTTGATAAGTTTTATTCAGCAATCAATACGTCAACAAGCTGCAGATCAAAACTAAATATCCACATCAAATCAAATTTGGAGATAAGGGGAGGATTCAAATTCAGAAATAGTATCATTAGACTCATTTCTTTATTCATTTCTATCCTATAAATACCCCACACATCAGAGGCAGAGGGAACGACCAAGCAGAGATAGGTTTTAGGCCTGTTTTTCATTCTTTTTATTGTATGTTATTATTTTTATTTTATATAATTTTTATTTCTTTGTGAGCTTAGGTTAGACTGAGATTCATGTAAGTAAGAGAGAGACTTATATTGAGAGTGACACCGATATAACCTCCTCCTTTCTTTCATCGTTTCTACAAGTATCAAAGGTAATATCTTTATATTTTTCTTATTTATATGTTCTTCTTCTATTTCTATTGTTCCTCTGTTAGTTTTGATGAATATCCAAATGAATCTAGAAGCATTAGTATAGCCATGTTTGTGTGAGTGCCGACGATATTTCATGATGATGCTCTCCTCCTCAAGATTCCGTATCATTTCATTCTTGTTCGTCTTGATGAAGTAATGCGAATAGGGACTGAGCTCGGTCTTATGGGTTATACGTTGATCGCCTCCGAAGTAAGGTAAAACATGTAAGAGTTCCAGGTAAGTCATCAACCAGAGGAGGTAAGTATTTCTTTTAGCTTTTTTTTCTTTTCTTTTAACTTTTAGTTTAGATCACCAACACCACAATCTTCCAACTATCTTATCACTCTTTTCAATTTCTTTGTATATATCATTTTCTATTTTCTCCATCTTCTCAATCTACCACTTTCTTTTAACTTAACTTTAACTTATTTTTTCTTTTCTTTTAAAGAACTAAAAGAAGATCTTTAACTATTGAATGTAACTTAAAAGAGAACTTGCTAAAAAAGCTTCCATCACTAGTTTCTCCTTATGGTTCATGACCAACATAGCCACTTGCTATTGCAGTAGTATTGAGTACTTGCACTTTTTATTCTAAGTTCTAAAATTCTGTAATTTTGTGTGCAGGTAGAATCTCAATCAGATACATGTCTATATACTAGAAAGAGTGATAAGGCTAAAACTGATGGTTTACCTTCGTCATGTCTTCGATGTTGACATCCATGCTTCACTGTCTCTCGAAGTTCGGTTAGCTAAATCTCAGCAATAGAGAAGAGTGATGATTGAGCTTGAACCTGTACAAAAAATACAGTATTTCAGAACTTTAATAGAGATGTGCAAGTGCTCAATTCTACCGCAATAGCAAGTGGCTATGCGGGTCGTGATCCACAAGGAGGGTTAGCGATAGAAGCGTTCAAGGTTTGTATTGAAATCTTTGTGAAGAAAAACGAAGGTTCTTCTTTGTTTTAAGAAATGAAAATGAAAAAGAGTTAGGTTAAGGTTAAGTGAGGAAGAAAGTGTAGAATGAGAAGGTGGAGAAAATCAGAAAATGACTATGTACAAATGAATTGAAAAAAGAGTGAAAAAGATTTAGAAGATGTGGTGTTGGTGATCTAAATTAAAAGTTACAAGAAAGAAAAACTTGAAAGATCACCTAGAGGAGGGGGGGTGAATAGGTGATTATGCTAATCTAGTCAACTCAATGCGGAATTTAGAACTAAATACAATACACTCAAGTGCAATCAACAAATGATGCACACACAACCAAGCCAAGCAATTATGAATGCACAATATGAATATTTGCAAGGCACAAAGTAAAGAGAGAGATAGAGAGAGTCAATGGATCAAGCGCAAACAACAAGATGTGTTTCAAGGTTCGAGCACCCAGCTCTACATCCCCGCCTTCGACACACGAAGGATTTCCAATCCACTAGCTAGTCCACCTAGGACTCTCACAAGGAGTACCCAACTCCTCTCTTTACAACCACAACCTCCTTCTTGAGGCAAGCTCCAATCCAACTAAACAATCACCTCACAACCCGAGGGATTAGCACAAAGCAAACACAAGGATCACCTCACAACTTGAGGGATACAACCAAGGCACAAAGCCAAACAAAGATTGGGTTTTTAACTTGGTGGTCTAAACAACAACCACAAACAATCTCTTTCTCACACACAAAGATCCTATAGAAAAGATAGTAGATTTTTGCTCAAGTGTGGAGAAAACCAAGGGATTTGAAACCAGCAACTCAAAGAAAATCTTTGAGAAAAAATAGAAATGAAGATAGTGAAGTTTCAAACAAAAGCTTTTCCCAAAATCCCTTTTCTTTGTTTTTTCAAACCCTAATAAAAACACCAAAAAGATTGTTCAATTTGAATCCAAAAACCTCTTTTGATTGTTGTGAAAACACCAGAGAGTAAGGAAAAATTCGCACAAAAAATCTTGGAGAAAACTCTTGCCAAAGGGGTATTTATAGGCAATCTGAAAACTAGCCGTTGGCAGCAGTTTTTGCCAAATTAACCCTGCCGGTCGACCGGACGGTCGACCGTCCAACGGTCAATTTTTACCCGTTGGCAGCAACCGGTCGACCGCCCCGGTCGACCCAAACAAACAGAGAGCTCTGCTCTCAGACCCGGTCGACCCGGACGGTCGATCGTCCCAAGTCTGCCAAACGTGCACAAATCTGTGCACGTCGGTCGACCGACCTGGTCGACCGACTTCAGCCAAGTCGACTTGGTCAGAAGACTAGTCGACTGGTGAAGCCTGGAACAGAAAACTGAATTAAAAACATGTTTAAAAATTCTTTTAATACTTCTAAAAAATCACCAAAAATAGTTTTATCATTTTGCATTGATATATAAACATGTGGTAAAAGGTTTAGCTCAAATATCAATCAATATGAACTATTTTTGTGTCATATCATTTTTACCAAAAACCAAAAACTGTATTTTCTAAAACTTGGATTTTGAATAGAAAATGCGTTTTGTCAAAAACTCTTCCAAATACAAAAACATGATATTTAAACACTTTGAAGCATGATGCATATGGATAGAAATCCAATATACATGAAACAAATATATATCCATGTTTTTGTCATTAATTCCAAAATATGTTTTGTCAAAAATACCAAAACATAAAACACATGAATAAGTGAGTCAAAACTAAGTTTGTCTAGGAAATTAAGCATGTATGTATATAGAACAAATCATATATACATTAAACCATGTAAACTTGTTTTGAATCTATCTATTCATGCAAACCAAGATCGGTTAAACTTAAAACCGAAAAACCGAAAACCAATATTCAAACATGAAACGTGTGTGTTGTGAACTTGAGCATTATCATACTATTCTAATCTTTACAATTTGGATCTAAACACAAAACTAAATTATGGTACCGAAATCTTCTTGTAGAGCGCAATCTCCAAGCCGACTCGATCCAAAACTCCTTGATCCACCGAGCAAGTGCTATATGTGATCTTTGACGCTCGGGCTCTTGAATCAACTTGTGAAAGCTTCCAAATTATCTTGTTGAAGCTAATCACCAACTAATAACTTGATTAATGATCTGAAACTAAAAACACAAGATTATTAGTACACATAACTACATGAGTTAATCATCATCAAAACTAGAGTGGAAGGCCTTTGGGCCAACAATCTCCCCATTTTTGATGATGACAAAACTCATGGAGTTATATATGCATGGATTAAAGTTAAGCTTCAAAGAAGCTCCCCCTTACTCATGCATAACCAAATAAACATAATGAATGTGCAATGAAGGCTCTTAAACATGAAACATGAAACATGCATATCTATGCATAAACAATAAAGAGTTCTAGATACCAATGAAATGTTCAAAAACAAAACATGCTCTAGATAACAATTCTAATGAAATGTTTAAAACAAAATTTAAAACAAAACATGCTCTAGATACCAATTACACTCTAGATACCAATTACTAAACATCCAATTACAAAACATGCTTTAGATACCAATTAAAATTAAACTAAATTAAACTTAATATATGCAAAACAAAAACATGCATATATAAACCCAAATTCTTCTCCCCCTTTTTGTCAATCATCAACAAAAGGGTAAAAATCAAACAAAACAAAATCTTCTTTCTTTTAATACAAAGAATCAATTTCAATAAGGGGTAAAAGCAAAACCAAATCCATAAATTTTTCTCCCCTTTTAGTTCGAAACAACGAATCAATAAAAAATAATATTTTCCCTTCTTTTTGTCTAAAACAAAACCAATTAGAGGTGACAATCAATTAAGGTACCAATTGAAATATGTCAAAGAATAGCATTTTGATACCATTGAAAGGAAACAAACAAAAAAATATTGATACCAATTTTAAGTAAAACACAAGAAGATCTTGATACCAATTGAAATTAAACATAATAAATTTTGAATGTCTAAATACAAATGTTTTGATTCCAATTGTAAATAATCTTCATTTTGAACATATGATACTAATTTGAAATTTTCAATCATAAAGTAAGGGAGTGGGAATCAAATACCAATTGAAAAATCACCAATTGAAAGACAAAATCAAATTTTCTCCCCCTTTATGAAATACCAACTAAAATGATGCAAAGGCTTGATATCAATATAAAAATAATCAATTGAAACAAAATTGAAGCTCAAGCACTAGCATAAACAAGTTTTTGTGCTTAAAGATATAGGGATATAATAAGCACAAATAAAACATATATATGTTGAAAGATAGATACCAATAGAAATTGATATTCTTGGAATGAAAGCATACATACATACAAAATATATATGAGTATACAAGAAATGTCAAGATTGATACCAATTGAAAGAATTCAATGATACCATTGAAATAACAATAAGATCAAATGTATACTTCATATTACTATACCTCCCAATCATGGTTCAAGTTTTAAATGATTTTCAATATAAGGCATACATGAACATGATCTCCCATCCATCCTCCCATTGAAGGTAGGGGTTTTCAAAAATAGATTTAAAAATGTGGTATGTTTGAAAATCTCTACCATAGTGAAGAATACGAACTAGTTATAGGAAAAACTTTTAGAACTAGTACGAAATCCTTCAAGTAAGGAATAAAACAAAATTGTTTTTCATGAAACACATGTAAATCACATGATCACTAAACACTCAAAATCCATAAAGTCCATTCAAATTCTCATGAAAACAAATCATGAGTAAACTAATAAAGTGAGTGTACAAGTATAATGTGACACATATCGACATGAAAATATTCAATTAAGCTCATATGAAATTCCTTGAAAACATGAAATTCATCTAAGATGTGAAATCACCAATTGAAATCATCTTAAAAACAAGAGATTCATTATAATGTGAAATCACTTAGTAAACATGAAATTCATCCAAACGATTTAAACTTCAAGGCATATGTATGTCATGTACAAACTAAAGTATACATACATATCCTAAACACAATGAGTCCACAAAAGTATATGCATGAAGGCAAGTGGCTCAAGGATGTACATGTATAATCAATAGTTTGGACAAGATACACATATACATGAAGTTAACAAATAAACACGAAATCAAGAAAAACAAAATTTTCACCAAAACTAATTTCATTTCAAGGTATATATGAATTGTCAACACAATAAGTATACATACATATCCCTAAACACAATCGAGTCCATATATGTAGATTTGCATGAAAGGCAAATGACTCAAAGGGTATACATGTATATCTTAAGGTTTGGCAAAGTAAACATATACATGAAATGAAAACTCATACACATAAAACAAATCCAAAAATAGGAATACAAGTTTAAAATGCATGAATCATCAAAACTAGGCTATACTAACACATTTAATGGGTACAAATAAGCATCTAAGCACAAACATATATAAAGATTTATTTGTGTCCCACTACATGTGCAAGTATAAATTCTAGTCTTAATGAAAACTAACACCTAAACAAGTAATCAAATCATTAAGCATAAACGGAATATGAATCAACATGAAAGACATAAAAATGATCATGAAGAACATCCACATGCTATTAGAATCAAGAAATACATAATAGCCTATAAACATCAAAACATGTGGCAAAATTAGAAATCATACAACACATCATCATTGTTAAACTATTACAACACAAGTTATTTATCAAACATGAATCATTAAAACAAAAAGTCATAGTCAACCATATGATTTGCATGACAAAGACATGTGCATTAAACTTATGATAAACATGATAGCTAAAATATAAAGAGAACACAAAATATGGGTCCATACTAAACATGGGTGTCTCAACAACTAATCATGTAAAGCATAAGTCTAATAACATGGCGAATATCATACTAATCATGAAACAATAAAACAAAACGAAAATCATAAACATCATAAACATCCAAATGGTCATAATGCATATGCATGTGCATTAGAACTAGGGCATATATGTTAGTTTAAACAAGGTGAGAACACTAAATATAGATCCATATAAAACATGGGTGCTCAAGTAACTAAACATGTATAACACTAATCTAATCAACATGACAAAAGCATAATGAACAATAAAACAAGACATGCTATAAATAGATAAACAAGATAAGCATGCAAATAAAAATGGAGTTAGAGAATGATACCAAAACCGATGAAGGTGCATCTCTAATTCTCCAAACCACGGTGGTCCTCCCACTAAATTTCCTTAAGAGTGAAGCATCCAAATGGTTCTCTTTTAGGCTTAGAACGCATCCACCTCAAGGCACCAATACTCTCACGTGATGCGAGAGCTCCCACCTACATCAAAAGTCAAGGAGGTGGTTTTTGGTACCCATTTTCTTTTGGGTCCACGTGGGTTAGTATCTTTTCTAACCCAAACAAGGTTAGA
Source organism: Agave tequilana (assembly GCA_038442645.1). Classification (NCBI taxonomy): domain Eukaryota; kingdom Viridiplantae; phylum Streptophyta; class Magnoliopsida; order Asparagales; family Asparagaceae; genus Agave; species Agave tequilana. Next base: position 244,511 of record JAVJIF010005319.1, read on the forward strand.
TGCTAAATTTTCATGATAAATGCGATCATAACAAAATCTAGCAAGATGGCCTTTTCGGCCACAATGTGTACATGTGTACACATGAGCATACGTGTGATGGTGGTGACCGTGGGAAGCACGTGTATGTCGTGAAGGGTGTGCATGCAAAGATGGACCTTGTTTCTTGCGAACCAAGGTTTCCAAACGTGAATGATTCAATGTGCATTGGCTCAAAGTGGAGCCCAAACATTCAACACTTTTCTTCAAAACATTTATATCATTTTTAATAGAGGAAGATAAAGTGGAGCATGCAATAGGTGTGCAAAAAGAAGAAGAAGCTATACTAGCATGACACACATGAGAATCAATATAAATTTTCAAAGATTCATTTTTCTTTAAAACTAAATCCAATTCTTTTGAAATAGAATCAATTTTATTTTTCAAAGAAAGGTTATCTTTAAAAGTAAAATCCAATTTTGAAGACAAAATCTCATTGTGCTTCACAACATCATCACAATCATTTTTGCTTTTCAACTTCAATCTCATTAAGGGCAAGGTCTAGTTGAGATCTTAGTGAGTCACGTTCACTAGTGATCTCTTCCTTCTCTTGCAAAACCAATTCAAAATTAGAGCATAAATCCTTTAATTCATTTTTCAAAACAAGATTGTCCTCTTTCAAAAGATTGTGTTTTTCCAATAAATTTTCAAGCTTTTGAGCAAGTTCCAAATTTAAAGTTTGAACTTCAAAACAACCATGGCAATAGGAATTAGAGCTATTATCTAATTGAGAATCCGATTGTACCTCAAGGGAGTTATTCCCTTGACCATGAGGCAACGCTCTTTGGACTTTTCTCTCTTTGATCTCCTCATCTTGTTGATAATCCTTGGAAGCTCGGGAGACGTCAATAAGCTCCAAACTGCAAAAGCCGAGTCATAATGATTAAACACCGGTAAAAGATGTTCACTAAGAGATGCTCTAAGTGTTCTAAGTGCTAATGCATTTGCCTTCTTATGCTTGCTACTATTGGGGAATGATTCCATAGTGGAGGCTTGATAAACTAGGTGTCCTAGTCTTTTCAAATGGCTACTCATATTGGCCTTCCAAACATCAAGTCTAATATGGTCAAACATAGGAGGGCTATCCATGAGTGCAAACTAAATGAGTGCAAAAATGCAAATGAAGATTAGCAAACTAAGATCTCACTCCTAGGTGGTTAAACCTAAATATCAGGAGCACTAGCTCTGATACCAATTGAAAGATCACCTAGAGGGGGGGTGAATAGGTGATTATGCTAATCTAGTCAACTCAATGCGGAATTTAAAAACTAAATGCAATACACTCAAGTGCAATCAACAAATGATGCACACACAACCAAGCCAAGCAATTATGAATGCACAATATGAATATTTGCAAGACACAAAGTAAAGAGAGAGATAGAGAGAGAGTCAATGGATCAAGCGCAAACAACAAGATGTGTTTCGAGGTTCGAGCACCCATCTCTACATCCCCGCCTTCGACACACGAAGGATTTCCAATCTACTAGCTAGTCCACCTAGGACTCTCACAAGGAGTACCCAACTCCTCTCTTTACAACCACAACCTCCTTCTTGAGGCAAGCTCCAATCCAACTAAACAATCACCTCACAACCCGAGGGATTAGCACAAAGCAAACACAAGGATCACCTCACAACTTGAGGGATACAACCCAAGGCACAAAGCCAAACAAAGATTGGGTTTTTAACTTGGTGGTCTAAACAACAACCACAAACAATCTCTTTCTCACACACAAAAGATCCTATAGAAAAGATAGTAGATTTTTGCTCAAGTGTGGAGAAAACCAAGGGATTTGAAACCAGCAACTCAAAGAAAATCTTTGGGAAAAATAGAAATGAAGATAGTGAAGTTCAAACAAAAACTTTTCCCAAAATCCCTTTTCTTTGGTTTTTCAAACCCTAATAAAAACACCAAAAAGATTGTTCAATTTGAATCCAAAAACCTCTTTTGATTGCTGTGAAAACACCAGAGAGTAAGGAAAAATTCGCACAAAAAATCTTGGAGAAAAACTCTTGCAAAGGGGTATTTATAGGCAAATCTGGAAACTAGCCGTTGGCAGCAGTTTTTGCCAAAATAACCCTGCCGGTCAACCGGACGGTCGACCGTCCAACGGTCAATTTTTGCCCGTTGGCAGCAACCGGTCGACCGCCCCGGTCGACCCAAACAAACAGAGAGCTCTGCTCTCAGACCCGGTCGACCCGGACGGTCGACCGTCCCAAGTTTGCCAAACGTGCACAAATCTGTGCACATCGGTCGACCGACCCGGTCGACCGACTTCAGCCAAGTCGACTTGGTCAGAAGACTAGTCGACTGGTGAAGCCTGGAACAGAAAACTGAATTAAAAACATGTTTAAAAATCTTTTAATACTTCTAAAAGATCACCAAAAATAGTTTTATCATTTTGCATTGATATATAAACATGTGGTAAAAGGTTTAGCTCAAATATCAATTAATATGAACTATTTTTGTGTCATATCATTTTTACCAAAAACCAAAAACTGTATTTTCTAAAACTTGGATTTTGAATAGAAAATACGTTTTGTCAAAAACTCTTCCAAATACAAAAACATGATATTTAAACACTTTGAAGCATGATGCATATGGATAGAAATCCAATATACATGAAACAAATATATATCCATGTTTTTGTCATTAATTCCAAAATATGTTTTGTCAAAAATACCAAAACATAAAACACATGAATAAGTGAGTCAAAACTAAGTTTGTCTAGGAAATTAAAGCATGTATGTATATAGAACAAATCATATATACATTAAACCATGTAAACTTGTTTGAATCTATCTATTCATGCAACCAAGATCGGTTAAACTTAAAACCGAAAATCGAAACCAATATTCAAAACATGAAACGTGTGTGTTGTGAACTTGAGCATTATCATACTATTCTAATCTTTACAATTTGGATCTAAACACAAAACTAAACTATGGTACCGAAGTCTTCTTGTAGAGCGCAATCTCCAAGCCGACTCGATCCAAAACTCCTTGATCCACGAGCAAGTGCTATATGTGATCTTTGACGCTCGGGCTCTTGAATCAACTTGTGAAAGCTTTCAAATTATCTTGTTGAAGCTAATCACCAACTAATAACTTGATTAATGATCTGAAACTAAAAACACAAGATTATTAGTACACATAACTACATGAGTTAATCATCATCAAAACTAGAGTGGAAGCCTTTGGGCCAACAAAACTAAAATAATTACTTACCCCCTTTTGACCAAAAGCTTACCTTGAATCTTTGGCTACGATGTTACCTTGAAGTGGATGCAATCAGCGCATAGCCCATAAGAGTTGATCATTGTCTCTTCCACATTACATCATCAAGACAAAACAAGAATGAAATGATATAGAGAGACTCAAATCCATCGTCATGAGCTATCGGTGGCACTTACAAAGGCAAGGCTCTTTCGATGCTTTTAGACTCACTTGGAGAGCAATTGGTACAAGAATGAGTGAAGTAGAAAAGAAAAAGAAGAGAACACTAAAACGAAGTACATAAAAGGTAATACAGATTCGATTTCATAACAATAAAAGAAAAGAAAGAAACCTTACACCGGTGTCACTCTCAGCACAAGCTTCATTCTCGTTCTCCTATGAAAGTCTGATCTCCTCTGAATTACATAAATGAAAACTAAAAATTAAATGAAAAGAAAAATAAAAACCTACACTAAAAAAATGAAAAACTGGACTAAATCCTATCTCTGCATGGTCGTCCCCTGGAGGCTCTGAAAATCCCAGTATTTATAGGCAAAACCCACCTATAGGAGCGTATGAAGATAGGGCGAGCAATCGCTCCCCCTAACTCTTTGCCAAAGCCGCGAAAACGCAGATTTGGCTGCGTTTCCACGGCCAGGGTGTGGCCAGGTGGCCACACCCTATTGGTGGGGCTTCCCGGTTTCTCGATTGGTCTTTATCTTCAGCTGGATTTGCAGTTTAAATCGGGATTTTGATGAAATGGCCTTTGATCTTTGGCTTCAACCGATCGATTTGTAGGGATTCGTTCTAACTGATTTTCAACCGATCTGAACCGATCTGATTTGCCCTGATTCACTGAGTTTGAATTAATTCTGATTTAATTAGAATTTGATAGGCTTTTGGGCTCATTTCTCTTCACTCTCCTTAGGAATGGGCCTGCAAATAAATTAAACATTTAATTAGGGTTTATTCTATAATAAGTAGGAGAATATGATATTAAATGTGCAATATTAGTGATCAATCACACCCCCATACCTATCTTTTGCTCGTCCTCGAGCAAAACAACTAAACTATACTAAGGATTATTAGACCACTTTCGCAGGTCACGCGATTGCACTGAGCATGTGCAACAAGCCGTTAAATCTCTAGGTTTCCCCTAGAGGACGAGTTTTGTCTCGTGAGGGTTTTCGGTGGATTACACCCACAAAATTCATAAAGAAAGAGAAACAAAGAGTTAGTATTTTTGAAAAGCATTTTAAAGAGAAAAATATTTGAAATATAATTGTAAGACTTAAGTAATTTATAAGTTATAGGAAAACTGAATTTTTCATTCCTAAACTTAGTCTCTATTCAAAAATTTGTTATCAATCAAAGTAAGGAGTCAAATTGTACTTCTCACATAGTCTATTACTTTACCCTGAGTCATATGCACCATCGTGACTGTGAGTTTGACTAAGGGGTCTTTAACTCTAACTCTTATGCCTTATTTATTTATATATATATTTTTGTGGTATTATTCCTTGTTCTATTAGGCTTTCTAATCTGCCCATGTAACGAGCCTTTAATCGATGACTCCCAAACCAAACGGTCTTAGGGCACCAGGTGAGAAAACACCCCAAGGACTTAAGGACTCGAGCAAACAAGGCCACAAAACTAAGGATTTTATTATTTGAATCCCTTTTAGCGTGAATACTTATGCTTTATTAGGCACAAATACCCAGCTTAATCAGAGGATTTTCATATATATATATATATAATATATATATATATATATATATATATATATATATATATATATATATATATATTATATTCAAACTTATCTAATCATCTTTCGCATAAATACTATGGCTTGCTTAGGCCAAAGCACCTAGCTAACAATAATTAGATTTGTTCATATTTTTTAATTTTTTATATAAGGCATAAGAATCTTTTGTTTTTGAACCCTAAGTGTGTAAGTGTATGAAGTGTGCATATTTCATTAAGGTACAGATCAAGACTAAATTACTTTGACAAATTATCTTCCTAACCTTAAAAATCAAACAAATAATCTTATTTTGACCAAGTTTAAGAAATCCTAATTTTGATTTTCCTATTCCTTAAAATTGACTTAATTTCTTACAAAAAATATGTCAAAATTTGTTTCTATTTTCAAAAAGTTTTTAAAAGTAAAAATTTTTTTAATAAAAGAAAAAACTTAAGTTATGTTAGACCCTCCCCCACACCTATCTCATGAATTGTCCTCAATGTATGAATTAATGCATGGATGCATGAAAAGACGAAAGGGAAGGAAAATACTACCTTAAGGTGGTGGTTCCGGCGGTGGTCTGATTGGTCCACGAAATGCGGCCCAATCAACTTTTCGTGGAGTTCGGAGGAACCCACCAGAAATCTCTCTAATATAACCCATTAAAATGATGTATCCATAAGGATTTTTATTAAAAATTTAACCCATCTAATTTTCAAATTTCATAATAATTTCGGAGTCAAATTTGTCAACCGCCTTGTCCAAAATGGAGTGTCAAAAATAAAATGATTGACTTGGACTCAGGAAGTACAGGAACTAATACCGACTCAGGAAGGTGACTTAAGTCAAGTAAAGGTTCAGGAGTCGAGACTGGTTCGGGAAGTGGGTCCAAGTCAAGAAGTTGAAACTCAAGTCCACATTTATTTTCCAACAATGGAATGTGACTTAATATTGGTGATTCAAGTTCAAGAATAATAGGTGTGGGAATCAAAGCTGACTCTAAAATATCACTCAAGTCGGGTAACAAAACAGGAGTCAATAATGATTCGAGAATTTGAACTGGATCACAAACTTGAGAATCTAGGTCACATTTCTCATTGAGTTCAATTTCATAAAATGAGAACTTGCCAATTTATCAATGGGACTTTCAAAATTATAATATTGGTCAAGTTCAATAAGATGATCATCAAAGATGGGCGATTCAATTTCATTATGAATTGGCACAGGATCCAATGTTGACTCGGGAAAAAGATTGAAATCAGGTGAAGACACCGGAGTCATAATTGAATCAGGAAGTAAAATTGAATCACTAAGTTGAGGTTCATGATCATATTCATTTTCAAGTTCAATTTCAGGAAAGGGATAACTTGCCAAACTGTCAATGTCACTTTCAAAATTTATAGTTTGGGCAAGTTCAAATGATTTTGCTGAAATAGAATCTTGTGTTCCAAACAACATGACTCTTTGGCTCTAACAGAATGGTTACCGACATTAGAACTGGTCAAACGGTAAGAACGTAGAGATTGGACCATCATATCTATGTCGTGATTATGAGCGTTTTGAGCCTAAGTCATGGCTTCAAGCATCTTTTCATAGTTGATAGGTTCATCGCTTTATTGCGATTGGTCTTGAAAAGATGAAGTGTTGTTTTGGAATTGGTGATAAAATTGTGAGTCCATCAGATTTGTGATTGTGGTTTGGACTCACGCATACTCATTTCCAAAATTGATGGTTTTTTATTTTGGACTGGTGGAACTGAGTATGAATCTTGGAAATATTGTGGACAAGGTGGATAAGGAGGACAAGTGTAGGATCTATATTCAAAGCAATACAAACACTAGAGGGGGGTGAATAGTATTTATAAAAATTTAAATCAAACTACTTGCAGGAAATAAAATATTCACAAGATAACTCAGAAAATTCAAACGCAAAGACAAGAGAGTTATCCTGGCTCGGTCCTTGTGACCTACATCCAGTCTCCAAGCAAACCGCTTGAGATTTTTCTTTCCTGATTTGTGTACACCCACAACCAATACCTTGTACACCACTTGACAAACGCCCTTTGTCAAATGTGCACAACTCCTCTTTACACCAAGAGAACAACACCTTGTACAACTTTCTTCTACACCAAGAAGACGCCCTTGTACAATGATCTTCTTTGAATGATTACAATAATCCTATAAGCCTTGAATTTGAATGTGCTTGTGGACAAGGTTTTTTATAGAAGGAATTTCAGAAATCTTCACAATAGAGTTTGGAATGTGGTGAAGAAACTGAAAGTGAAACAGGTTTTCAGAAAACAGATTTTTTGGACAGAGTTTTAGGCTGAAAACTTTGGATTTGAATTGGTGATTTGACCCTAGGACAATACCCCTATTTATAGGTGAAATCCATAGTAAGTTAGGGTAGTTATCAGGCCAAATTTGAATTTTGAAACGTTAGTTAACACACCAGAATTCACCAACTGCACAACAGTTATCAACTGCTATTAGTCAACTTGGATAGGAGATTAGTCGACTAGAAGAACAAAAATTTCAAAGGTTAGTCAACTACTATAAGGGGTATGTCGACTATCTATTGACTGATACAGATACTTAGTTTCTGGAAAACTGAATGTAGTCGACTATACAGGCATTGTTAGTCGACTAGATAAGGTGTTAGTCGACTATACATGTTTGGGAAGTCGACTAAGTTTCATGTCAGACAGAAACAGAGAGTAGGGAAATTTTTGTATAGATGATTAGTCGACTTGGAAAATACTATAGTCGACTAGAGTATCTGTTAGTCAACTATACATGGAGGTCAAGTCGACTAAGTTTCATGACAGAGAACAAACAGAGACTTGGGTCATTTGTTTTAGAAAGATCTAGTCGACTAGGGGTTTTCGCAAGTTGACTATAGAAGGGGTAGTCGACTACTCTAGGAAGGAAAGTCGACTTATAAAGGTATTTTGTGTGTGTTTCAAGGATTTTCACAATATTCTAAAATTACACAAAAATACCAAAATTTGCAACAGAGGTAGAATAACCATAAGTGCTTGTCCATCATCAAAATCTCTATCACCTTGGTAGGCTTCAATTCTCCCCCTTTTTGATGATGACAACTTGTGTTTATGATAACTCCCCCTGCAATAGATAGGTTATAACAAATGATATATATATATATATATATATATATATATATATATATATATATATATATATATATATATAAAATCAAATATTCTTGTTGCCCCTGCAGAAAGTGTTAAGTGTCCCCTGCATTGCCATATGTCAATATTCATAACATATATATATTTGCCATAACACACATAATGTCAATTTCTTGTGTTAACACAGAATTTTTCAGATATGGAACAGAACACAGAACAACAGAACACAGAAACAACAGAACACAAACACAAATGTTCTCCCCCTTTGTCATGAACAAAAAGCAGAAAACATTCAAAAAGTCTTAAAACAGAAAAATACATAAAGATGCAAAGTGCAAAAAAACAAAAACACGTAGAAAACGCCAACGCCATAATCTTCACATGTTGGATCCGGGAGGAGGAGGTGGTTGAAAATGAGTCTTGAGGATGTTCAGAATCTCCGTTTGAGTGGATGCAAATGAGTCCATCTTGATGTGCATATTCTCAAACTGAGTCATCAGGAAGGACTGATTTTCAAGCAATTGAGTCTGAGAGTCTTGAATAACTTGTTATTTGCATGAAGAGATTCAATCTCAACTGACAGAGAATTGTAGAAGGCATCGGTAGAAGATGGAGGTGGTTGGGATGAAGGTGGTTCAGTGAAAGGAGGTTGTGTAGAGGAAGAAGGAGGTTGAGTGGAACTTTGTGGAGGAGGAGAGTGTGGTTGTGGAGGAGGATGAGGAAAATCGTGAAGTTTCATACGGTGAAGAACGGCACGATCAAAAGGTTCGAAGACCTTGATAACACTAGTTTCGGAAACAAGATCAATGTGAAATTTCCGAAACACGTGTGATAAAAATGCTCCATAAGGAAGGAAGGAAGTATGAGGCTTAACCATAGTATCAAAGATATTTTTTGCCCAATTGACTTCAAGACCAGCCATAATGGCATAGACACAAGTGGCTAACTCTCGGGAATAGTAATTATAGCTCCCGGTTTTAGGGCAAATATTGTAGGCAAGGATACGACCTATAAGACGGGGAATTGGTTTCAATTTGTTGTTCGTCATAGGTAATCCTTGTTCAGGAAGAAAGATACTAGATAAGACATCCTCATCATCCATATGAATATCATTTATCAAGAGACCGTTATAAGGAATGGAAAGGATACGGCCTATGGATTTTGGAGATAATTTTATGTTAATACCTTTAACCAATGAATAATATGGACATCATCCTCATTATCTTCAAAGGTTAAATTAGTATAAAACAAGTGTATCAAGAACGGATAATATCCTTGCCTAGAATCCGTAGAAAACATGTGAATAAAACCATAATTTTGTAAATATGAGACAATATCATAATCATAGAAGTCTTCATATTTAACAAATCTACCGGGTAGAATTTCTAAGGAAGAAACTCTAATGAAATCCTCTTCTAGGACAGGATTTTTTAAAAAGCCCTAAATCAACTTGTGAGGAGGAAGATGATGGTGTGAACTTGGTTTTCTTTGACCTAGACATGTTTTAGAAATGAAATTGAAGGAAGATAAACAAGATATGAAAGGGAATTGCAGAGATTGAAAGAGGGTTACCAAGAATTTAAAGTGGAAGAGAAAAGATCAGTGAAGGGTTCACTGCTGCAGTCTGCGGCTGCTGGCACTCCTTGCAGTCCTGTAGTCGACTGGAAGCAATCGGCTGGGAAGAAAGAAATTGGAGAAGTCTAAGGTTTTGATAAGTGAACGGTTAGAATTAACGGTTGGGATCAAACCTAGAAGGAGATCAATGGTGAGGATTAAATTAGAGTGATATCGGATCCACAACTTAAGTATACGGGTCGGGTTTCGAAAAATAAAAACTGAAAACAGAACACAGACTTTCACAGAATTAGTCGACTTGAGGTTTGGTACTAGTCAACTAAGACAAGTAATAGTCGACTAGTAAATCAATATAGTCGACTAACTTTTAAAAAATCAAAAATCCATGTCTCTGTTGATGCAAATTAGTCGACTGGGTCACTGTTAAGTCGACTAGGTTCTGTATAAGTCGACTAATAAGTATTAGTAAGTCGACTAATTATGTAAAAAATGCCTTTGAAAAATGCTGAAAAAATATTTAAAAATCAGAAAAATTGCAAATACCCAAATCTCTTCGAAATTTCATAAAGTATCTTCTTTAAGAGGCTTTGTGAAAATATCTGCAATTTGATTATCAGTTGATATAAAATTTAAAGAAATATCACCTTTTAAAGCATGATCACATAGAAAATGATGTCTAATATCAATATGCTTAGTACGTGAATGATGAACTGGATTTTTAGATAAGTTAATAGCACTGGTATTATCACACATAATAGGTGAGTTTGTGATAGACATGCCATAATCAAATAAAGTTTGTTTCATCTATAAAATTTGAGCACATGCAACACTAGCAGCGTATATTCTGCCTCGGTTGTTGATAATGATACAGAATTTTGCTTTTTACTGAACCATGATACTAGTGAATGTCCTAAAAAGTGACAAGTACCACTAGTACTCTTCCAATCAGATTTACATCCAGCAAAATCAGCATCACTATATGATAGTAAATCAAATGTGCTTGATTTTGGATAAAATAAACCATAATTGATTGTGTTATTTAGATATCGAAAATCCTTTTCACTGCTTTAAGATGTGATTCCTTAGGATTTGACTGATATCTTGCACATAAGCATATACTGAACATAATATCAGGTCTACTTGAAGTAATATATAGTAATGAACCAATCATACCTCGATAGAGTTTCTGATCATATTCTTACCATTTTCATCTTGTCTAGGAATGTAGTAGTACTCATGGAAGTATTCTTATGACCAGAATTTTTCATGCCAAATCTTTTTAGAAGTTCCTTTGCATACTTGAACTGGGAAATGAAGATCCATCCTTCATTTGCTTTATTTGCAGACCAAGAAAGTAAGTAAGTTCGCCCATGTGGCTCATCTCAAATTCACTCTGCATGGTCTTAGAAAATTCTTGACAAGATTATCGTTAGTAGATCCAATTAAAATATCATCAACATATATCTGAATGATTAAGATATCTTTATTAACATGTTTAATAAAGAGAGTTGTATCTGCTCTTCCCATCTTAAAATCAGAATTTAAAAGAAAACTTTTTAATCTATCATACCAAGCACGGGGTGCTTGTTTTAAACCATATAAAGCTTTCTTAAGTTTAAAAACATGGTGTGAAAATTTTTCATGTTCAAAACCTGGAGATTGTTCAACATAAACAGTTTCCTTAATAAATCCATTTAAAAAGGCACTTTTAACATCCATTTGATAAAGTTTGAAATTCATAAAGCAAGAAAAAGCAAGTAAAATACGAATAGATTCAAGCCTAGCTACTGGTGCATAAGTTTCATCAAAATTAATACCTTCTTCTTGATTGTATCCTTGTGCTACTAACCTTACTTTGTTCTTAATGACTTGACATGATTCATCAAGTTTGTTCTTAAAGACCCATCTAGTACCGATGACTGGATGATCAGTAGGACGTTGTACAAGATCCCAAACATCATTTCTGACAAATTGGTTCAACTCTTCTTGCATGGCAATTGTCCAAAAATCATCCGCACATGCTTCTTTGATATTCTTCGGTTCAATGAGTGATATGAAGGCAATTTGTGTCATGTAGTTCAACTTGGATCTCGTCTGAACGCCTTGATTTATATCTCCAATAACAAAATCACGTGGATGATTTCTTACTTCAACATATGCTTTTGGTAACTCGGTAGGAGTCTCATCATCCTTAGAAATGTTAGTTTCAACAGAAGATGTAACAATATTATCAATAGGAGTATCTATGATATGATCATCATCATGTGGAGAAGTATTAGAAATAGGCTTAGTCAAGGATTCATCAAATTTAACATGTAATGATTCTTCAATAGTAAATGTTTTCTTATTAAATATTCTATATGCTTTACTTTGAGTAGAGTATCCAACAAAAATACCTTCATTGGATCTAGCATCAAATTTATCTAAATCATCTTTTGTATTTAAGATAAAACATTTACATCCAAAAATCTTGAAGTAAGAAACTTTTGGAATCCTGTTATAAAACAATTCATAAGATGTTTTGTTTAAAATAGGTCGAATAAGCACACAATTTAAAACATAACATGCAGTAGCAATAGCTTCAGCCCAAAAATATTTTGGTAAATTACTGTCCATAAGCATAGTTCTAGCACATTCTTGCAAAGTCCTATTCTTTCTCTCTATAACACCATTTTGAGGAGATGCTCTAGGAAATGCAAAGTTATGTGTAATACCATACATATCACAGAAATTTGCAAAAGATTCATTTTCAAATTCTCCTCCATGATCACTTCGAATAGTGACTATGTTTAGAGACTTTTGATTTTGAATTCTTTTACAAAAACTTGCAAATTCATCAAAAGTATCATTTTTATTTTTTAGAAAAATTACCCATGAAAAACGTGAATAATCATCAACAATAACAAAAACATATCTACTCTTGTTTAAGAAGCAACACGAGTAGGACCAATAAATCCAAATGCAACAATTCCAAATGTCTATTGGTAGAAACTAAATCTTTAGATTTAAAAGATGATTTAACTTGTTTTCCTAATTGACAAGAATCACAAAAATAATCCTTTTTAAAAGCTATTTTTGGAAGACCTTTAATTAAATCAAATTTAGAAATCTTAGAAATAGTTTTCATATTCAAATGACCAAATCTTTTATGCCATAAAAAATAATCATTATTAGAAGCAAGTAAACATAAATTATCATTAGATGATATGCAGGTTATTGATAACTCATAAATGTTATTGTTACGAAAACCTTTAAACAAAATATCTTTCATGTTAGTATCATAAATAAGACATGCATCTTTTCAAAGACAATTTTATAACCCTTATCACATAATTGACTAATACTTAATAGATTTTGTTTTAAATCTCTTACCAAAAGAACATTTTCAATAAGGGGTTTTGAAATATTACCAACTATGCCGGTACCAATAACCTTTCCTTTGTTATTGTCTCCAAATATCACTGTACCTCTCTTTTTGATTTGAACGGAAGATAGTAGTTGAATGTGTCCGGTCATGTGTTTGGAACACCCACTATCAAGTATCCACTTTTCTTTAAAAGGTACCTATAAGATAAAACAATTTGTATGGTACCCATTATGATAGGGTCCGAAAAAGATTAGCCTTTAGGAACCCAAATCCAATTGGAATTTGGTTTCCACTTGTTAGTATAAACATAGTTATCAGAATTACACACATCATGTATAAGATGCAATATAAACATTTTTATCAACATTATTTAGATTCTTAGGAACCCATATATATTTGCATCTAATTCTTTTTGAAATAGTATTTCTTTTCACAAAGAATTATATGGATTATTATTATAAAGATGTGTAGATTTTACAAAATTGGTTTTTGAAAATCCAAGACCAACATGAGTAGGTTTGTAAATCTTATCGTTTGAAAAACCAAGACCAAAATGATTGTTAGACATCTTTTGATAAGATAATAAAACATTTAAATTCTCTTTTCCTTTATTAAATTTAGTTACATTTTTTAAAAGATCTTCATACTTAATTTTGAAACTAGTTATGTCTTTATCTAAAATAGTAATTCTAGAATTTAAAGAAATAGTTTCCTTTTTAAGTAAAGAATTCTCTTTTAAGAAAATTTCATTATCCCTTTTTAAAGATGAAATAACTGTTTTAAAATCATCTTTTTGAGAATTTAAAGAAGATGTTTGAGAAACAAACAATGCATTTTCATGATTGAGTCTTTCATTTTCTTTTTTTAAAACTTTATTTTTAATCTTTTCATTTTTAAAATTATTAAAAAATTCATTAAAAGCTTCTAATAATTCATCATAATCTTGTACCTCATCTTCTTGGGCCATGAAGCAGATATTGGCGGTTTCAGTTGCTTCTTCTTCGTCAGAGGAAGATGAGTCGCTATCATCCCAAGTTGCTTGGAAGGCTTTCTTCTTCTTGTTGAACTTATTGAAATTCTTGAAGTGTCCTTTGATTTCATCAATGGGCGATCCTTCTTTATGTGGCCTAGTTTGTTACACTTAAAACAAGTAGGATTATCATTAGTATCTTTATTCTTTTTAAACTTACCTTGTTTTAAGAACCTTTTGAACTTTCTTGAAAGCATCGCCATCTCTTCTTCATCGTCATCCGAATTGTCCATATCTGAGGTTGTATGGAAGGCAAGTACTTTCTTCTTGGAATGTTGTTGTTCGTCCTTCTTCCTATCTTCTAACTGCACTTCATATGCCATTAGATTACCGATTAGGTTTTCTAATATCATAGTTGAGAGATCATTCGCCTCTTCAATTGCGGTTGTCTTCTTCTCCCATTCTGGTGTGAGTGCACGAAGGATCTTACGAACTCTTTCAACTTGGGTGTAGTCCTTTCCAAGGGATGCTAATGAATTGGTAATGTCGGTGAATCTTGTAACCATTTCGGATATGGTTTCATTCTCCTTCATTTTGAATAATTCAAACCTGTGGACAAGAACAGATATTTTAGATTCCTTAACTTTATTTGTGCCTTCGTGTGTTACCTGAAGAGTATGCCATATTTGATGTGCAGAAGTGGCTGTTGACACACGGTTGAACTCTTCTTTGTTTAAGGCACAAAATAGAGCATTCATCGCTTTGGCGTCAAGGTTCGCATTCTTCTTTTGATCATCAGTCCAAGCGTTGTAGTTGGTTGTTGGCTTGGTGTACGATGCTTCTACGATGTTTCAAAGTTCGTAGTTGAGCGATTGCAAGTAGATCTTCATTCTACACTTCCAATAATTGTATCCATCAAATAGCGGTGGACGTTGTGTAGAATGTCCTTCTTTGAATTGTGACGAAGGGAACTCCGTTGCCATCCTTGTATGGTTGTTGCCTTGAACCTGCTCTGATACCAAATGTAGGATCTATAATCAAAGCAACACAAACACTAGAGGGGGGTGAATAGTGTTCATAAAAATTTAAATCAAACTACTTGCAGGAAATAAAATATTCACAAGATAAACTCAGAAAATTCAAACGCAAAGACAAGAGAGTTATCCTGGTTCGGTCCTTGTGACCCACATCCAGTCCCCAAGCAAACCGCTTGAGATTTTCCTTTCCTAATTTGTGTACACCCACAACCAATACCTTGTACACCACTTGACAAACGCCCTTTGTCAAATGTGCACAACTCCTCTTTACACCAAGAGAACAAACACCTTGTACAACTTTCTTCTACACCAAGAAGACGCCCTTGTACAATGATCTTCTTTGAATGATTACAATGATCCTATAAGCCTTGAATTTGAATGTGCTTGTGGACAAGGTTTCTTATAGGAGGAATTTCAGAAATCTTCACAATGGAGTTTAGAATGTGGTGAAGAAACTGAAAATGAAACCGGTTTTCAGAAAACAGATTTTTTGGACAGAGTTTTAGGCTGAAAACTTTGGATTTGAATTGGTGATTTGACCCTAGGACAATACCCCTATTTATAGGTGAAATCCATAGTAAGTTAGGGTAGTTATCAGGCCAAATTTGAATTTTGAAACGTTGGTTAACACACCAGAATTCACCAACTGCACAGCAGTTATCAACTGCTATTAGTCGACTTGGATAGGAGATTAGTCGACTAGAAGAACAAAAATTCCAAAGGTTAGTCGACTACTATAAGGGTAAGTCGACTATCTATTGACTGATACAGATACTTAGTTTCTGGAAAACTGAATGTAGTCGACTATACAGGCATTGTTAGTCGACTAGATAAGGTGTTAGTCGACTATACATGTTTGGAAAGTCGACTAAGTTTCATGTCAGACAGAAATAGAGAGTAGGAAATTTTTGTATAGATGATTAGTCGACTTGGGAAATACTATAGTCGACTAGAGTATCTGTTAGTCGACTATACATGGAGGTCAAGTCGACTAAGTTTCATGACAGAGAACAAACAGAGACTTGGGTCATTTGTTTTAGAAAGATCTAGTCGACTAGGGTTTTTGCAAGTCGACTATAGAAGGGGTAGTCGACTACTCTAGGAAGGAAAGTTGACTTATAAAGGTATTTTGTGTGTGTGTTTAAGACTTTTCACAATATTCTAAAATTACACAAAAATACCAAAATTTGTAACAGAGGTAGAATAACCATAAGTGCTTGTCCATCATCAAAATCTCTATCACCTTGATAGGCTTCAACATAGTTGGTTGAAAATTGGACTCGGGGGAGGTGAATCCCCACTAACTCTGTGAAGAGTTGAAATTATTATGAAAATTATGGTTATAAGATTGGGGGCATGGGTTATATTGATTCGGATAGGACCAATCCGGCACATTATGTTGGTCAAAGTTATGATATGCCGGGTTGGTAATATCCGAAAAAGAAGTTGGTGTGCAATATGGATTACCATTAAAATTGAAAAATTGTTGTTATAAGCCATATCACACAATAAAACACAAACAAAAAACAAACAAATAAGCAAACAAAAAAAATTCTAAACTAAGTTAGGGTAGACCTATGACCTAGACGACTCCTAATTGGTTAGACTGTTCACGGGAGGTATAATGCAGACTTTGACCACAAGCTAATCAGCCAGGTTAGGGCAAGATTGGTGGGAGGTTTTCTGTCAAAGACGTTCCTTAATTAAATAACCACCAACCTTCAGGCTTTCGGCCCTTAATCCCTTTCCTAGACACTGATTTGGCAGGAGTCAAATTCCAACACCTTTCCCCCTTAGGATAATCTCCTAATTGAGTCCGAGATGTCCCTAAGGCCAACGTCTACTCAATTTTAGTTAGGCTCGGGTTAGTGAGTGTTTGGAATCTGATTTTTGGGCCAAGGAAGGGTGATTAAATCCCCACCTTATCTTGTTATGGGGTGGTGCCCTTAAGATCAGTTTGTGCAAGTGTACAAGATATGCAAACAAGATTCACTCAAAGCGATGTAAATCAACCAAGAAATGAGTCCTATTCTAAATGCAATGCGAACGTACCTTGCTCTAGCACTCTTCAACAGTAAAGTAAATGAATTAAAAAGACACGTGCCTAAAATGCAAACGTCTAATCAATTTTTTTAACTTTTCAACAATTGTTTTACTGTTGGTTTATTAGCAGGCTTCTGGTGATGGCATATAAGAAATAAAGTTTGCAGAAAACTATAATTTTGCAAAGCAAGCAGCCCTGCAAAAAAAGCCAATCAGTAGTGAACTCTTCCTTGCTGCGGAAACGCGGCTAGAGCCGAGCAAACGCGGCAATTCAGAGGGTACTTGGTCTCTGTTTTCTGGAACAGAGGCCCAAGACCACTTATATGTTACTGCAATCTTTTTTTCCTGCTTTTCCTGCCCTATAACCTGCAACAGAGAAGAAAAATTCGTTTTAGTTCCAAAAATTTAATAAAAATCGTTACCCTCCCCGGCAACGGCGCCAAAATTTTGATTGAGCTTGAACCTGCACAAAAAATACAGTATTTCAGAACTTTAAATAGAGATGTGCAAGTGCTCAATTCTACCGCAATAGCAAGTGGCTATGCGGGTTGTGATCCACAAGGAGGGTTAGCGATAGAAGCATTCAAGGTTTGTATTGAAATCTTTGTGAAGAAAAAACGAAGGTTCTTCTTTGTTTTAAGAAATGAAAATGAAAAAGAGTTAGGTTAAGATTAAGTGAGGAAGAAAGTGGTAGAATGAGAAGGTGGAGAAAATCAGAAAATGACTATGTACAAATGAATTGAAAAAGAGTGAAAAAGATTTGGAAGATGTGGTGTTGGTGATCTAAATTAAAAGTTACAAGAAAGAAAAACTAAAAATAATTACTTACCCTCTTTTGACCAAAAGCTTACCTTGAATCTTTGGCTACGATGTTACCTTGAAGTGGAGGCAATCAGCGCATAGCCCATAAGAGTTGATCATTGTCTCTTTCATATTACATCATCAAGACAAAACAAGAATGAAATGATACAGAGAGACTCAAATCCATCGTCATGAGCTATCGGTGGCACTCGTAAAGGCACGGCTCTTTTGATGCTTTTAGACTCACTTGGAGAGCAATTGGTACAAGAATGAGTGAAGTAGAAAGAAGAAGAAGAAGAACACTAAAATGAAGTACATAAAAAGGTAAATACAGATTCGATTTCATAACAATAAAAGAAAAGAAAGAAACCTTACACCGGTGTTACTCTCAGCACAAGCTTCATTCTCGTTCTCCTATGAAAGTCTGATCTCCTCTGAATTACATAAATAAAAATTAAAAATTACATGAAAAGAAAAACAAAAACCTACACTAAAAAAATGAAAAACTGGACTAAATCCTATCTCTGCATGGTCGTCCCCTGGAGGCTCTGAAAATCCCAGTATTTATAGGCAAAAACCCACCTATAGGAGCGTATGAAGATAGGGGAGCAAACGCTCCCCCTAACTCTTTACCAAAGCCGCGAAAACACGGCTTTGGCCGCGTTTCCGCGGCCAGGGTGTGGCCAGGTGGCCACACCCTGTTGGTGGGGCTCCCCAGTTTCTTGATTGGTCTTTATCTTCAGCTGGATTTGCAGTTTAAGTCTGGGATTTTGACGAAATGGCCTTTGATCTTTGGCTTTAACCGATCGATTTGTAGGGATTCGTTCTATCTGATTTTCAACCGATCTGAACCGATCTGATTTACCCTGATCCACTGAGTTCGAATTAATTCTGATTTAATTCAGAACTTGATGGGCTCATTTCTCTTCACTCTCCTTAGGAATGGGCCTGCAAATAAATTAAACATTTAATTAGGAGAAAGCGGAGTTTATTCTATAATAAGTAGGAGAATATGATATTAAATGTGCAATATTAGTGATCAATCAAGTGACAAGGCTAAAATTGATATTTTGCCTTTTTCATTTGCATTGCTGTCTCCCGTCATTCGATTGCTCGATCTTAGCAATAGAGAAGATGACAAGACTAAAATCGAAGATTTTATCTTTGTCATTTCTTTAATATTGACATCACGCATTCTAATGTCTTCAATGTTAGGCCGGCTCGATGTCGGCCAACCGCGGTGCGATCTTTTGATGGAGCAAAGTCTTCGTTGGCGCTCTCCCAAACATCTTGGATCTCAAACCCTAATCCATCTGATTAGTCAATGTCTATCTTTGATCAGAGGTGTAGTGTTAACTTAATCATGAGAAGAGTGATAATGCTAAAACTGAAGATTTCATCTTTGTCATTTCTTCAATGTTGACATCATGCATCATAATGTCTTCAATGTTCAGTTGGCTCGATGTCGGCCAATCGCGTGCGATCGCTTGAGGGATGCTATGGTCAAATAATTTGACTTAATGATTAGAGATGTAGTGTTGAACTTGATCAGGGATAGTACTTCTTTAAGTATTTGTCATTGATGGGCATCATGAGCTAATCACCATTTGGATTTGTAAAACGATAGGCTCCGTTTGAGTAGATTGACTCTACTACAAACGGTCATTTCCATTTGGGATTGAATTTTTATTTCATCTTATGCGTCATGACCATGAGTTGTCTGACAGCTAAGATAAGATCATCTTTCCTACAAATCCATTTATTGACTTTCTTATCGAAGGCTTTGGCAATTCGAGCTTGATGAAGCATGATCTGTTGTTGAGCTTATAGGTGTTTATCGTCTAAAGCTTCTAACTCTTGGAGGCACAGTCGATGCTTCCCTCATTCGTCATCTCTATTGCCAAAGCAACTCATAGAGATGAAATTTGAATTTTCAATAGGAGTACCGTCTTGAAATCACCTAGAGGGGGGTGAATAGGTGATGGCTATACTAAGTGGCAAATAATGCGGATTAAAAACTAATTAACAATAAACAATAACAATATTAAAACTTGCAAGGAAGTAAACAAATAATAGTGCAAGTAAAGTAGAAAGAGAGAGTTTAGAGATAAGTTGACAATCGCAAACACGAGAATATGTTTCGAGGTTCGAGCCACTGCTCTACGTCCCCGCCTTCAACACGATGAAGGATTTCCACTATGCTTGATCCCACCGGATCGTCAATACAAGTTCTCACTAGAACTCTTCAGACACACTTGTCCTCTCTCACGGTGCCGCAACACCGACTTAGAGCTCACTAGCTCGCTTGAGGCCGCAACCTCTACAACTTCTCAATATGAGGAAACGGTGATCAACACTTGACCACAAATAAAGCTCACATGCACAATCCTATAACCAAGATGAGGAGATGAAACTTTAGGGATTGTGTGGTGCCAAAACAAGTAGAGAAGTGGAAGAGAAAGCTTCAAGTTAAAACACAAAGGATTGAGAATTTGGCTCAAGGAAATTCTTTTTGCTAAAAGGCTAAACTTTAAGAAATTTTGATTTTACTCTTGTAAATGTTGTATTTTAGTTGTATAACACTCCACTAATTATAGGGGATGAAAACAGGGTTAAACAAGCCAAAATATTTGTTGGGAGAAGCCCCAACAAAAGACAAACTAAAAAATAGCCGTTGGAATCTGTCAGCAGACTCTGACTGCTGTCGGTCGACCGGGCCGGTCGACCGCCAACGGTCGGATTTTGACCGTTAGGAAAGCGGTCGACCGGGCCGGTCGACCGAAGTCCCAAACAGAGAGTGACCACTCTCTGTCGGTCGACCGGACCGGTCGACCAGAACAAACAGAGAGCTCTGCTCTTTCTACCGGTCGACCGGGACGGTCGACCGATGTGCACAATGCACATTAGTGCATGTCGGTCGACCGCCCGGTCGACCGACAGAGTAGTTTTGCTCTGCCAGCGGTCGACCGTTCGGTCGACCGGACTAAGCCAAAAGTCAGGTTTTTGAAAACTTTTTGAAGTCTAAATTTTTCCGATAAAAATTTCTTTAGATGGGTATATACAAAATAAGTTTCTAGGATTTGGAAAGACCAAAGTGTGATCATAGATCAACACCAAAAAAATTTGAACTATATTTTGTTAAAATTTTTTTTTCCAAACTAAAAACCGTTTTTCTGAAAACTTGTTTTTCCAAAAATCGAATTTTTCAAACTTCGTTTTTCTGAAACTTGATAAGAAATTTTGTAATAAAGTTTTGTTTGAAAGCATGAAGCAATATCAAATGTGTGTGTGTGGCAATCCCAATGTTATCAACCTCTATCATCTCGGTTTTGACAAATAGACTATAAATCCTAACTAAAATGAAAAATGTAAAGATACAAATCTTGTATTAGTCTTCTCAATCTTTGTTTGATCCTGGAGCTCTTCTAGTGTGCTAGGCTCTGGGATCTAAATCCTCGCGGCTTCCAAATGTGTGAGTCTTGTGTAGGAGCCGTCAATCAACCTATGTTTTTACCTGAAACTCATTTAAAACAATCTTGTTAATTCCTAATTTCATATGGTTTGTAATCATCAAAACTTAGGGCTAATGGCCTTTGGGCCAACAATCTCCCCCTTTTTGATGATGACAAAACATATGGAGTTATTACAAATTTTTGAGTGGAGACTTCAAGTGAAGCTCCCCTTAACATATGCATATAAAAGAATATGATATAAAAACTCTAAATGCATAACAAGGGCATGTATATGATATGTTAATAAACATATATGCCAACTATCTATGCAAACCAAAGATACATAAATAAAAATGTATGCATATCTGGTTACCTCCATCCATCCATAAATACCTCCAGCCTCCAAAGTGAGTGGTAAAAGGTTGGAACAAACATAAAACAATAAGCAATAGACAACCAACCATTTATATATATACCACATGGAGATAACAAAAATAACTGCCATATCATAATAATAAAAAGGTGTCCATGCAAGATAGGAGGTTCATGCCAACCTCAAAACTAAAAACATAACACATGTCCACAAATAACACATGTCCATACAGAAAGCCAACTATTATCCAAATACTGCATAGATAAACCCAGAAAACATAACACATAACACATGTCCATAACACATGTCCAAAATAACATAACCCAGAAATAACTCCCAGAAATCTCTCCCCCTTTTTGACATCATCAAAAGGGGTCAATGTCTCCCGAAATTTGTGTCCTCCGGGAAAGTAGGTGGCGGAGCAGAAGTAGGAGGAGCAGAAGAAGCAGGAGCCCAGGCGGCGAACGGAGGGCCGAAAGTAGGAAGTGGCTGAGCACGTTCACTAGGAAGAGGAGCCGGCCAATTAAACCTGTTGTAGATGCCGCCGAGACAGGCATGCATATAGCGCATGGAGTCACAGATATGGCTGAGATCATTGTCCAAACGCTGCTCCATCTGCTGATAGTGTGCGGTCATCGCAGCGAAAAGCTGCTGGCGATGATCGGTCATCTCAGCTGAAATCTGCTGATGGTGCGCGAAAATCTCAGCAGAAAGCTGCTGGTGGTGCTCCCGAAGCTGAGAGGATAAGGCCAAATAGGGGTCGAAGGGAGCAGAAGAGCCAGAGGATGATCCAGGAATAGCAGGAAAGAAAGGCTACGGTTGAGGAGCTGGATGACGCTTCCTAGGACGCATCCTCTTGAGGAGGGTACTGTTGATATCTACTGACGGTTCAATTGACCGTTCAGAGGAAAGATCAAAATTTAGCTGCTTCAAAAGACGTGTGATGAGCATCCCAAAGGGCAAGTGTCGATTTGGGACAAGAAGATGATCAGAAGTCATGGAATTGATGATGAGTTTAGGTATATTGATTCTAATGCCTTTCAGAAGGCAATAGATGACAAGAGGAGCAGAATCCCTGGAGTGACTACATTCTCCTGATTTTAGCAGGAGGTTATAGAACATGATTTTGGCCAGGACCTGGGCGGTAAGAGTATAATACTTTACCTCCTCGTTCCTAACTAAACCGGGGTTATCATCATCATGAAGCAGTGTGGAGGCGGTGTGGGCAGACTCACTATCAGGATACTCAAAATCATGCAGATCGAAGTTATAAATGTCTACCCCCTCATAGGAGAGGTGTAGGTGACATGCAAATTGTTGAAGTGAGATATCTATATGTTTACCCAAGACTCTGGATTTGATGTGATTATGTTCAAATGTGAGATTTGAATAGAAATATTGCACTAAAGCAGGATAGACAGGTTCTTTAATAGTGACATAATTTTCTAAGGAGCTAGATGCTAGGATAGATGGAAGATTAAGGTGCTCAAAATCACTAAGCACCACAGTTCTACCAGAATTCACATTTTTAGTGGAGATTATGACATGCCTATAGGATGCATTTTGAGATACAAAAGGAGAGGATGAAGATTGGGGGGTTTTTCCCTTTTCAGAACGGGTTCTTTTAGACATGATGATATATTAGCAAGATAGGCACGAAATATAGCAAGATCTAAACAATAGAACAAGGAAAATAAGAGATTTGGAGGAAAAGAGATTATACCTTGAAATAAGATGAAAATTCCAAAAGTGAGAGTAGATCTGCAGCCTGAAAACAGATTTCCCAATTTTTGTGGAAGAAATTTGAGATTGGGAGGGTAGAGATGGATTGGGATAGGTTTAGGGTTGAGAGAATAGAGGAATAGGAGTGTTGGGGGCGGTGAAAGATGAAGGGAAAGAATTTGGGGGTTAGGGCTTTATAAAGAGTCGGGTAAATTAACAGCTTACCCGATTCCCGGTCGATCGCCCGGTCAACCGGTGGAAACTGAGAGCAATCTCGGTTTCAGTCGGTCGACCGGCTTCGGGCAAAAAAAAATTTTCTTGTTCCAGGCTATATCAGTACACTGGGTCGGTCGACCGGGCCTTATGCCAGGCCAAATCAGCCAACCGGACCGGTCGACCGGTACAGCTGAAACCAGTAAAAACTGTGTTGAAAATTTTGAGTTTTTTTAAATTTCTTTTTTTTAAAACAAAGGATATATTATATAAAAATAACATTAAAAATCTTATTTGGCATGAAAAACTCAGTAGGAGGTTTTATTTTCATTTTCATGTATATTTATTAACAATATATTTTTATTTAATAATTAAGCGATAAACATGAGATGTTGAAGCCGAATACCCCGTTAAGGGTTCTGAACTTCTCCTCGAAATTTCTCTAGATAAGAGTTGAGGCGCGCAATTGCCATCTCTATTTATTTGCTTAATTTGGTTAAATAAATTTTTATTTTGACAATATTCATATAAAACATTAAGTTAACAAAATATTGATTTATGGACAAACAAAAAAAACATGGCAAGTGATTGAAATCTAAACAAATTGAATACACAATCCAATCATACAAAAATATGGATATGCAAGTTTACACATGTAGGCATATTATCACAAAGATGCAACTAACAAATCATATATATATTAAAAGAAATATTAGGTGGAGAAGTTACCAAACCATGGGTAATCTCCAAAAATGGGTGCCTCTTTGATAGCGATGCAAGCGACGATGTATATGTTGAGCCTTGATGCATCCACCACTCAGGCACCATCTCCCCCTAAGTCTTGGAGGAGGATGACGCACCTGCATCAATTAAATTCGGTGTGTCTTTTGGTACCCAAATCTTTTTGGGTCCTATAGGGTTAGTGTTTTCTCGAACCCAAACACTTTTATTTGACAAGTTTAGCTTAGCATAACAAAATTTAGTTAAATGACCTTTGTGGCCACAATGTGCACACATATAAATTTTACCATACATAAATGCATCTTGTGCGTGTATGCATGCATGTGTGTGTTAGATGCATGATGATGAGTATGTTTCCCTTAGGATTTTCCTTTAGGAAACATAGATGCAAATTTAGTCATGTCAAAAGCACATTTCTTTAAAGTTGTATCCAAAACTTCAATACGTTTTTGAATTTCTAAAAATTCATTTTTATTACAAGTAGAAATAGGGCTTTTTCCTTTACAAGGTGTTTTATATTTTTCAAAATCCTTTTTCATTTTCCCAAAAGAATTTGATAATTCATTTTTCTCTTTTAAAACAAGCTCAAATTTATTCTTTAGGGAATCATTCTCCTTTTTCAATTTTTTATTTTGAGCTAGTGATATTTCATACCTACTTTGTAATTCTTCAAAAAAATGTGCAAGTTTATCTATGGTTAAGTCTTCATCATCTAAAGAGTTTTTTAGACATACCTTGGAAGCATCATCGCCATGTGCCATGAAGCACATGTGAGCGGCGTCGACCTTCTCTTCGGATTCCGACTCCGAGTCATCCCACGTGGCCATCATCACCTTTTTCTTCTTTTGCCCATTCTTGGAGGTAGTAACTTGTAGAGAGGGGCAATCGACAATTAGGTGTCCCGTCTTCTTGCAATGAAAACATGGACCCGGTTCCTCTCTCTTCTTTTCAAATCTTCCTTGAGGTCTCCCTCTTCGGAAGTTACTTTGTCTACCTTTCTTATAAAATATTTTTCCCACCTTCCTTATGAGCATGGCAAAGTCTTCATCGTGGTCTTCCGATGAATCCTCTTCATCATAGGAGGATGAAGCCGCCTTGAAAGCAAGAGCTTTCTTCTTTGGTGCCTCCCTTTCTTCTCTTACCTTCATCTCCATCTCATGGGTTTTGAGATTACAGATGAAGCCGGAGAAGTCCATCTCCTCCCTATCATTTAGCTCTTTCAGGGTGGTTGCCTTGACTTCCCAAGACTTGGGAAGAGCTCTAATGACCTTCTGGATCTTTTGGTCATTGTCGATGTTGTCACCTAAAGAAGATAAGGCGTTAGTAATCTTGGTGAAACGAGTGAGCATATCATCTATGCCTTTATTATCAAGCATATAGAAATTCTCATATTGAGAACAGAGCAAGTCAATTTTAGATCTCTTGACTTGCGACGTCCCCTCATGAGTAACAATAAGCACATTTCAAACTTCATAAGCAGATTTGCAATTTATGATGCGGGAAAGATCATCTTCATTTAATGCTTGAGTGAGTGCATATTGGCTTTAGCATTGGCCTCATAGTCCTTAGAGGTTTTTTCGGACCATGTTTTCTCATCAGTGAGAGGTTCAATAAACACGAGAATATGTTTCGAGGTTCGAGCCACTGCTCTACGTCCCCACCTTCAACACGATGAAGGATTTCCACTATGCTTGATCCCACCGGATCGTCAATACAAGTTCTCACTAGAACTCTTCAGACACACTTGTCCTCTCTCACGGTGCCGCAACACCGACTTAGAGCTCACTAGCTCGCTTGAGGCCGCAACCTCTACAACTTCTCAATATGAGGAAACGGTGATCAACACTTGACCACAAATAAAGCTCACATGCACAATCCTATAACCAAGATGAGGAGATGAAACTTTAGGGATTGTGCGGTGCTAAAACAAGTAGAGAAGTGGAAGAGAAAGCTTCAAACTAAAACACAAAAGATTGAGAATTTTGCTCAAGGAAATTTTTTTTGCTAAAAGGCTAAACTTTGAGAAATTTTAATTTTACTCTTGTAAATGTTATATTTTAGTTGTATAACACTCCCACTATTTATAGGGGATGAAAACAGGGTTAAACAAGCCAAAATATTCGTTGGGAAAGCCCCAACAAAAGACAAACCAAAAAATAGACGTTGGAATCTGTCAGCAGACTCTGACTGCTGTCGGTCGACCGGGCCGGTCGACTGCCAACAGTCGGATTTTCGACCGTTGGGAAAGCGGTCGACTGGGCCGGTCGACCGAAGTCCTAAACAGAGAGTGACCACTCTCTGTCGTCGACCGGACCGGTCAACCAGAACAAATAGAGAACTCTGCTCTTTCTGTCGGTCGACCGAGACAGTCGACTGATGTGCACAATGCACATTGGTTCATGTCGGTCGACCGCCCAGTCGACCGACAGAGCAGTCCTGCCCTGCCAGCGGTCGACCGTTCGGTCGACCGGACTAGGCCAAAAGTCAGGTTTTTGAAAACTTTTTGAAGTCTAAATTTTTCTGATAAAAATTTCTTTAGATGGGTATATACAAAATAAGGTTCTAGGGTTTAGAAAGACCAGAGTGTGATCATAGATCAACACCAAAAAGATTTGAACTATATTTTGTTAAAAATTATTTTTCCAAACTAAAAACCGTTTTTTTCCAAAAACTTGTTTTTCCAAAAAGCGAATTTTCCAAACTTCATTTTTCTGAAACTTGATAAGAAATTTTGTAATAAAGTTTTGTTTGAAAGCATGAAGCAGTATCAAAAGTGTGTGTGTGTGTGGCAATCCCAATGTTATCAACCTCTATCATCTCGGTTTTAACAAATAGACTATAAATCCTAACTAAAAATGAAAAATGTAAAGAGACAAATCTTGTATTAGTCTTCTCAATCATTGTTTGATCCTGGAGCTCTTCTAGTGTGCTAGGCTCGGGATCTAAATCCTCACGGCTTCCAAATGTGTGAGTCTTGTGTAAAAGCCGTCAATCAACCTATGTTTTTACCTGAAACTCATTTAAAACAATCTTGTTAATTCCTAATTTCATATGGTTTGTAATCATCAAAACGTAGGGCTAATGGCCTTTGGGCCAACAAGTCTTGCATCCGTACACCAAGGAAAATGGTGTAGCCTTCTTCAGAGTTCTTACATCATGCAGTAGGCCCAGAGGTATTCGCCTAACTTCTCGTCTCAGTCGTTTTTGTTGATCTTTTGAGACGAATTTCTTGAGAAGCTTTCTAATAGTCTTATTGAAAGCTTTTACAAGACAGTTGATAGTTGGACAATATGCCATTAAAGACACACTTTGGATTCTAAACTTATTGCAGAATCTTTGGAATGCTTGACTGACGAATTTGGGTTCATTATCGTGGATGATTCATTAAGGTATGTCAAAGTAGTATACGATGTGATGCTTGATAAATTTGATCATGTCTGATGTCTTTACTTTAGAGGGACAACCTCTACCCATTTTGGAAAAGTAATCGGTTATGGCCAAGATGAACCGATATTCTTTAGATGTTGGGGGCTTATGGGTCCAATGATGCCCATTCCCCACATCTCAAATGCCCACAAAGAAGACATTGGATGAAGATGAGTTGGTGCTTGATGGATAAAGTCACCATGGATCTGACGGGCATGACACCATTTGGCGTAAGTGATGGCGTCAGGAATCATCTTCGGCCAATAATAGCTGAGTCTTCGAAGTTAGTCTCCAAGCTTGGGTCCGGGTTAATGAGCTTCACACATACCATCGTGAGCTTCTCTGAGTGCTTCCTGTGCCTCTTTGTGTGAAAGGCAACGGATAAAGATTCCATTAAAGGATTGGCGATACAATGTTCGTGTAATCGCATTGTAATAGAATCGATGAGCTTTCCTTTTGATTGCAGCTACCTCCTTGGGATCTCAGTCAATATGTCGTATAAGATGAAGTTAATGAACGAGAATCGCCAACCCCTGGGTTTTAGAACTGTTGAACTCTCAAGAACCTCTTTAACTTGAAAGTCTCTTCTTGGAGTTTCACTATCTTCAAGGGCAAATTTTGGACAACACAAGTCATGATTGTGGACAAGTACTTTTTTCGTTGTTCCAGCTGGAAGAGCTCGTGAAGTAGCAAGAGATGCCAGCGCATTTGCGTGTATATTTTGTTGCCGAGATACATGATCGATGTAAAAGCTTAGGAACTTCTTTTTCATGTTGATGGTTGCATTGTGGTAAGATACTAAGTCTTCATGTTTGACTTTATACTCTCCTCGAACTTGATTGACGCTGAGTTAGGAGTCACTGTGTGCTTCAAGATGCTTGACACTGATCTCTTCAGCAAGTTACATTCATATCAAAAGAGCATTGTATTTCGCCGCATTGTTGGAGCATGGCTTGGTTAATGAGAATGCGCGAGGAATTACGTAGTTATATGGGAAAAAAGTACCACCTCCACTCCAGCTATGATATTTCCTTTCAGACCCGTTCTTGATGCGCCGTCAAAGAATAGTTGTCATACTTGTTCTTCTTGGGATGTGTGAGTCATACAAACTTTCGCGATTTTATCTGGGAGATCGTCATAAATTCTGGAGAATCCTGGTACTGGATAATCAGCTAGAAAATCTTCCATGGCTTGGTCTTTCACCGCTTTTAGTGGCATGAATTGCATCTCATATTGGGAGAGCAATATAGCCTACTTTGTCAATCTGCAGTTCAGTGAAGATGGTTTTGTCATGAATAATCACAGAGGATTGACTCTAGAGATGATGTGAACACGCCGGCCCACTAGGTAGTGTCACATCTTTTGTATGGCAAAGACTAGGGCTAGACATTCCTTCTCGACCAGGTTGTATCAATATTCAGCCCCGACTATGGTCCTGCTCAGCTAGTAGATTACTTGCTCATGTCCTTGGTAATTATTCTGGGCCAGTAGAGCTCCTAGGGAAGATCCATGGCTTTTACATATAGAAGGAAAGGTTTTCTAGATACTGGAGCTACCAGAACAGGTAGATGCATGAGGTACTACTTGATTTTCTCAAATGCTTGTTGACAATCGCTATCCTAAATAAATAAGACTCCATTCTTTATCAGCTTGGTGAAGGGTTAGCAGCGTCCTGAAAGATTTGATATGAATCTTCAGATGTAAGAGAACCGTCCCTATAATCCTCAAGTTCTTAAAGATTTCATGGATGTTGCATCTCTTGGATGGCGCGGATTTTCTTTGGGTTGAGATAGATTCCTTTGGGAGTCACGACAAATCCTAGAAATTTTCCACTGGACAACCCCGTGAAGGACTTGGTTGGGTTCATCTTCAGTTGATGAGCCCGCATGATGTTGAACACTCTCTTTAGATCTGCAAGATGTTCGCTTTTGTTACGACTTTTCATTACAATATTATCAATGTAGCATCTATAGTCTTACATATATGCTCATGAAAGATTATGTTCATGGAATGTTAATATATCTCACCTGCATTCTTCAAGCCAAAGGGCATCATGGTCTAATAGTACACTCTCAGTGGTATTCTGAAGGATGTATACTTCTCATCTTCTGGATACATCTTGATTTGATTATATCATGAGAAACCGTCCATGAAGGACATTCTCTCAAATCTGCATGTATTGTCAATCATGACATCAGTGATCGGGAAAGAAAACTCGTCTTTGGGACAAACAATATTTAAATCGCGAAAGTCGATATAAATTCGGATCTTTTCCTTCTTGGGAACGGGAATGATATTGGACGCCAGTCAGGATGTTGTTCTTTCCTGATGAAGCTAGTGTCTATAAGCTTCTTGACTTCTAATTCAATTACGTCCATGATCTCTGGACAAAACCGTCATTGTTGTTGCTTCACGTCTGGTTGATGTTGAGGCAGTGCATGGGCATTTGAGGATCGAGTCCAGACATATCTTTATAATTTCAAGCGAAGACATCTATATATTCTTGTATAAGACATATTAGGTCTTCTATCTTGAAAGGAGACAAGCTTTCGCTTATAAAAATGGGTTTGGGATTGGCTTCATCTCCAAAATTCACTTGAATCACCTTATCTCTATGGGTGGTTCACATTGCTCAAAGTATATATCACAAAGAATGTTTAAGTGTTTGATCCAGGGATCGGTATCTGATTGGATCATTTTTTTTCATCTTCATCTTTCAGATGGCTAGTTGAAATCATGTTTACTGAAAGATTCTCAAAGATAGTGTCAACACTGATATCACTTCTACGATGATATGCCTGACGAGTAGTAGTGATATAGAGATTCTTCAAACTCAAAGTCTAAAGGAATTGGCATTAACACATAGCCTATTCCCCTTCGAGTTTTCTGATAGTAATCAAGGGCTTTCCCTTTTGAGACAAAAAATCGAAGCAATGCTCATTTCCCTTTTTTGAAGTTCAAGCCAAATCTTTTGGTAAAATTATACCCCATTCTTTCCATTATATGATGTGATTTTAGTCCATAATCAAATAATTGAGGAGTCGAAATCACCTCCTGAGCTTTTAGAGTCATTGGTTCGGACTCAATTCTCCCAAATAAGATTGGCTTTCGCTTGGGTGGCACTTCGAAGAAGGTTCCATAAGCGTCGCTCGTCCTTTGGTGTGTCATGAAGGACGACTTTATCGGGATATGCAATGATTTCAAAGTATCAATTACAAATATAGGATCATTATCTACATCGGTACTAGTATCTAACGACACAAAATCAGAAGCTAACACAGAAAGGTAAGCCAAATTTAAATTCTCAATGATGAACCACTCACCTTCAACATTGGTGGTGTTATCGAAATCGAGCTTAACAGCACCTGTTACAAGTGGGTTCAACTCCCAGAGGCATTCTTCTTCTGGCTCTGGTTCAGTGTCAGCTTCATTCCAGAGTCAGGGTCTTCGGATGGGTGATGTGAATCAAATGGCAAGTGCACCAATTGTTTACAAGTAATAAAGTAGTGAGTAGAGTATCGTCCCCACGAGTATTGATGTCTATTGAGTACCAAACTAATTTTTCTAATTTTATTTGAGCAATTAATTAAAAAGATGATTTAATTTAACTACTAACAAGAAACTAAAAAGAGTTGATTTTTATAAGATAAAAGTGCGAGGGCAATTGATTTCAGCAAATATAATCAAATTTAAAATTATGGTTCTGCTAGTGAATTCTAACTATTCATGTTAACAATCAAAGTTCTTAACCTAACTAGTATTCTCTCTCAAGCAATACTAATTCTATCTTCTAATTCAAGAACCTATAATCTCTCGATCTAGTAGATTTACAAGTTAGAAGAAGCATTAAATACAGTGGATTTTTCTATATGATTTCACAACCTCTCCGTCTCAACGTGCCAAGTTGTGGTTTCTATTCCAATGATGTTATACTAGCTTATCTCCTCTCGATCTCAAACCTAACCATTTGTATAATTGTTGGCAACAAATTAATAACAAGAAAATTGAGAATAAAAATTTAACATGCAAATATTTAAACTCGAAGAACAAAATAGTAGAATAATACAAAGCAACAAGATTATACATTATAATGTTTAGCCTACATCAATGCCCTAGCTATGGAGAATTAGTTCGTATTTGAAAAGATGCAAAATATGATAAATAATATTAACTTCATGAAATAATAAATTAAAAGGATAAAGAGATTAGAAAACACCAATTTAGAAACTCTAGATGATGCCTCATTATTGTTCTTCTTCAACTTTAATATGTAGAATTTATTCTCCAAAAGCTAAGAAATTGAAATCTAAGACTCTAATATAAAATTTATTTCTAAGATGAGAGTCATGAGAGATTGATGATTGATACAGTAATAAGAGATTGCAGCCCTTTATATAGACCTCAGATGCAATTCAATCAGGAACACATTAGGACTTCTGATCCTACTTCAGTTTGGTGTGGGAATTCAATCCTGAATTGATCTGCAAACAGTTGACATTAATTGATGAATACATCCTATTAAACAACTGAATTAGGAAATAGTGTCAACAGAAGAATCGTAGCCCTTTAAGTTCTCTTTTTATATCATCTTGAATCATTAGAATTGGATATTATAATGAAAGTTATGATCAAAATACTAAAACTTGTCTAGTCTGAATTCGATTCTGAAACATATTTCTGCTCTCTGTTGAACAATGGACGACCAGACAATCGAATATTTGGTAACCCAATTGAACTTTGACTTGATATGACCTCAAACTTTTGTTAGATGCTTCCTCATATTTTATACTCTTTTGACAAGTCTATTAGGTCTCTGGATGTCTGAATCTTGAAATGTACTGTTGCAATCATCTTTTTAACATCGATTTTCTACTTTTTCATCTCTTTTCTTTAATTTGTACTCTTGACCTAATTTCTGCATAAATTTAAATAAAAACACCCATGCTGTATTAAATGTATAACTAAAGAGGTATAAAAGTGGTATAAAATACACATGATAATCACAATTATCACACTCCCATACCTAATTTTTGCTGGCCCTGGAGAAAAATTCTAATCTAAAAAATTTTTTAAAATAAAATAAAAAATTTTAACTCACTTTCGTAGGAATCACGGTTGCACTTAGCACGTGCAACAAGTCGTTAAACCCCTAGGTTACCCTAGTGGACAAATGTTATCTCGTGAGGGTTTTCAGTGAATATACCCACAAAATTCAAAGGAAAGAATATAAAGAGATTAAGAAATAAGAATAAAAAAATAAGGATAATTGAAAAATAAAGAAAGAGAAAAATAAGAAGAAAAAAATTATTTTTGTTCAATAAGTATCAGTAGAAAATAAGATCAATAGTTTCCATAAGTAGTCATCTTCATGTTCAATCTGAAAGTACACCTAGAGGGGGGGTGAATAGGTGTAAGGCTAATCTAATGACAAATGATGCGGAATTAAAAACAAATTGCAACGCACTTAGTGTAACCAAAGAGTATAGCTGAATTCCCAATGAAGGGCTCTGGACCATCTCCTCTAAATTCCTCTAAATAAGAATTGAGGTGCTATATGAAGCTCTCTTGGATTAACACAAGTATGGCACACAATCAAAACCAAGCATATATATGATATGAACAATATGATGTAATGCGCAATAAGAGAGAGAGAGTTTAGAGAAATAGTGGATCAATCGCAAACACAAAGATATGTTTCGAGGTTCGAGCCACTGCTCTACATTCCTGCCTTCACACAGAAGGATTTTTACTATATCGTCCACACAGGACTCCCACACAGGGAACCTCCACTGAGGATTTGGGTAATACAATTTGGGAGTACACAACTCCTCTCTCCAATAAACACAACCTCTACACAAGAGGCAAGACTCAACAACTATCACCTCTACACTTAGAAGGGATGGGCACTTAGCCAAACAACAATCAACCTCTCAATAGAGGGACAAGGCTCAAAGCCAACAACACCACAATCACCTCGACACTTAGAGGGATATCACCACAACCAACCACAACCTCCACAATCACCTCTCACTAGATACCAACAGATACAAGGAAGGTTACAACACTCGGTGGTCTCAACAAAACAACAAACAAATTTTCTTACAAAACAAGATTCTAATAGATAGGATAGATATGATAGCTCAAGTGTGAGAAAATAAAGAGTTTGGAAATCAAAAACACAAAGAAAATACTTGAGAAAACTTCTAGGATTAAATAGAAATGAAGAACAAAACAATTCCCAAAGACTTCTCTTTTTCTTTGAATTTTTCAACCCTTTTTTAAACAAATAAAGATAAAATCTTTAAGCCTAAAACTCTTTTAAAAACTTGTTGTTAAACACTTGTAAAGGTGAGAAATTTTGCTCTCTAAAAACTTAGCTAAAACAGCTCAAGAGGATGGGTATTTATAATCCACCAGAATTCTGCCCGTTGGCAGCCAGGAAAGGTCAGAAATGACCGCCCGGTTGACCGGCCAACGGTTATTTTTATGACCGTTGTGCTCCGATCGACCGTCCGGTTGACCGGGCCTAGATACAAAGAGCAACAGCCCTCTTCCGATCGACCGGCCGGTGACTGGGACTGGATACAGAGAGCAACAGCTCTCTGCCGGTCGACCGCCCGGTTGACCGTGGCCAGTTCCAGAGAGCAAAGCTCTCTGGCGGTCGACCGGCCTACCAGCCCAATGTTGCCCTAAACGTTTGTGCACGTCGGTCGACCGACTTCTGCCTCGGTCGACCGGCAGAAGGCCAGGTCAAACTGTTTGGGGATTAAAAACTTGATTATTTTGACTTCAATTAAATCCCATAAAATTACATAAATTCCATAAAAATATGTTCTTTTATAATATTTGAATACCAAATATGTGTGACTAAAATTTAACACATATTACAAACATTTTGAACCATTTTTGTGATATTGAAATTTGACTTAAAACAAAAATGGTATTTTCCAAACTTTAGATTTTTGAAATGGAAAACCTTTTTCTCCAAAACTCATGTAAATATTAAAACATGATATTTAAACAACTTTGAAGCATACTGTATATGGATAGAATCCAATATACATATAAGATATATATATTTTTATGTTTTTGACATGGAACCCAAAATCGGTTAAACCAAAAAATCAAAACCAATAAACTTAAAACTTGTGTGTGTATGTGAACATGAGCATATCAATACTATCTAATCTTTACAATGATCTAAACATAACCTAAACACAAACTGAAGTCTTCTTGTCTCCAAGCCGACTCGATCCAAACGTGATCCACCTAGCTTGACTCCAACCGAGTGCTAGATGTGATCTAGATGCGTAAGCTCTTGAATCTACATGTGAAAGCTCCAAAATACCTTTGTTGAAGCTAATCACCTACTAATATCTTGAGCTAATTTCTGAAACTAAATATCACAAGATTATTAGTAAACTAAAACTACATGAGTTAATTATCATCAAAACTAGAGTGAAGGGCCTCTGGGCCAACAATCTCCACCTTTTTGATGATGACAAAACTTTTGGAGTTATATATGCATGGATTAAAGTTAAGCTTCATAGAAGCTCCCCTTAACTCATGCATGGCAATAAACATAAAGATATGCAATGAATGCTCATAAACAAAACAACACATATATGCATAAGTGAAGATACTTCTCCCCTTTTTGCATAAACAAAACATATATGCTCGATACCAATTATAAAAATAAACATACATATATGGTATCAATTGTAAGTAATCATGTATAAACTCAATTTCTAAAAATATGCATAAAAACTCAAAGTCATTTCTCCTTCTTTTTCTAAACATGCATATAAACTCAAAATCATTCTCCCCCTTTTTGTCAATCATCAACAAAGGGGCAAAAATAAACTTTCAAAAAAATCTTTTTCTCTTTTTTGACAAATCAAAATAAAGAGATATATGTGATATACATTCATGAAGAGGAGAGACTTGAAGTTAACTCCCCCTGCATACATGCATCTACATGAAAAGAGATGACTAAACTCTAATCACATAAAGCATAATATACAATGTATAAAAGGAGATGTGAAGCTCCTACTATACACGTGTACTACATACCAAAGAAAGGTCAATCACTTCAATATGAAATACACTCAACATAAATCTATATATAGAAAAGATGTTAAGCTTCCCTTGCATATAAGCAATACAAATCAAAACATTATGATACCAATTGAAAAATATATCAATTTATGATAAAGGTATATGTCAAAACATCGTGATACCAATTTATGATACTAATTGAAAATAAACAAAATTTTTTTAAGATACCAATTGAAAGTAAACAAAATTTTTAAGATATTAAAAGATACCAATTTGAAAATATCTTGATACCAATTTTAAAAAAAACCTTGTAAATTTTGATACCAATAGAAAATGAAACATTATATGTTTTGATACCAATTGAAATATATATGTGTGTGTGTGTGTGTGTGTGTGTGTGTGTGTGTGTGTGTGTGTGTGTCTATATATATATCAGAAATCTTGATACCAAATGAAAGTAACAATAAATTTCAAAGTAACTTGATACCAAAAGAAATGTCTTGTAAATTTGTGATACCAATTGAAAGTAAAAACTAAATTGATTTAGGTAAGCATAACTCATATCATTATAGATACCAATTTAAAATAAAATATGATACCAATATTGAAAATATTAGCATATACCAAAACAAAGTATTTTTCATCATAAAGAATGAGAGTAAGATATCAATTGAGAATAAAATCGATTGAAAGATACCAATTAAAAGATAAAACATGAATTCTTTCCTCCTTTATGAAATACCAACAAAAATAATGCATAAGCTTGTATAAGACACCAATTAAAAAATAATTGTCATTAAGGACTAAATCAAGTTTAGCATAAACATAATTTGTGCTTTAGGATGTAAAGATATAGTAAGCCAATCAAATCACATATATGTATAGAAATGTAAATACCAATAAAAATGTTGACCCAAAGGCCTTTCACTCCAGTTGTGATGATGATTAACTCATGTAGTTATGTGTACTAATTATCTTGTGATTTTAGTTTCAGATTATTAATCAAGATATTAGTTGGTGTTTAGCTTCAACAAGATGAATTGGAAGCTTGCACATGTTGATTCAAGAGCCCGCGCATCAAAGATCATACATTGCACTTGCTCGGTGAATCAAGAGTTTTTGGATCGAGCCTACTTGGAGATTGCGCTCTAGCTTGGAGATTACGCTCTACAAGAAGACTTAGGTATCCATAGTTTTAGTTTGGGTTTAGATCCTAATTGTAAAGATTAGAATAGTATGATAAGCTCAAGTTCACAACACACACACCTTTCATGTTTTGATTTTCGGTTTTAGGTTTAACCGATCTTGGTTTTCATGAATAGATTTTTTATCAAAACAAGTTTACATGGTTTATGTATATTAGATTTGTTCTATATACATGCATGCTTCAATTGTTTAGACAAACTTTGTTTGATAATCTATTCCATGTGTTTTATGTTTTGGTATTTACAACAAAACATATTTTTGGACTTAATGACAAAAATCATGATATATATATGTTTCTTGTATATTGAATTTCTATTCATATACAATATGCTTCAAAGTGTTTAAATATCAGATTTTTGTATCATGGATAAGTTTTAGACAATGTGTATTTTCTATTCAAAATACAAGGTTTTAGAAAATACGATTTTTGGTTTTTGGCAAAATTTCCATGACACAAAAATAGTCAAATATGTTTGAAATTTGTGTTAGGATTTTTAACACAAGTTTGTATTTCAATATAAAATGATAAAGCTATTTTTGTGAAATTTTAGAGATTTTGTGGGATTTATTATAATATTTTTCCCAGATTTCAGACCTGATTTTTGTCTGCAAGGCTTGGCCGGTCGACTGGTACGGTCGACCGCACCAAAGAAGCCAGTCGACCGTTCCGGTCGACCGACGTGCACGGATACGTGCACGCTGGCTGACTCTGTATCCGGTCGACCGAAGCGGTCGACCGACGGAGAGCTGTTGGCTCTCAGGAATTCTCGGTCAACCGAGGCGGTCGACCGGTAGCCACAACGGTTCAGAATTTGACCGTTGAGCGGTCGACCGGGCCGGTCGACCGGCAGGGTAAATCTGGCAAATATTCTGTAAACGGCTAGTTTTCTAAATTGCCTATAAATACCCCATTTGAGAGAGTTTTTCTCTAAGAATTTTTGGGCTAAAATTTTCTATCTCTCTGGTGTTTTTGCTGCAAGAAAAAAATAGGTTTTTGGATTCAAAGTGAACAATCTTTTGTGTTTTTGATTAAGGGTTTGAAAAATCAAAGAAAAGGGATTTTGGGAAAAGCTTTTGTTTGAACTTCTATATCTTAATTTCATTCGTTTCCCAAAGGTTTTTTCTTTGAGTTGCTGGTTTCATATCCCTTGGTTTTCTCCACACTTGAGCTAAAAACTACTATCTATATCTATAGGATATTTGTGTGGGAAAAGAGATTGTTTGTGGTTGTGTTGACCACCAAGTTGTAACCCAATCTTTACTTGCTTTGTGCTTTGGGTTGTATCCCTCAAGTTGTGAGGTGATCCTTGTATTGGTTTGTGATTGGGAGTTTTGAGTTTGCCTCAAGGAGGAGGTTGTATTTGTAAAGAGAGGAGTTGGGTACTCCTTGTGAGAGTTCTTTGTGGATTAGATAGTGGATTAGAAATCCTTCGTGTGTCGAAGGCGGGGATGTAGAGCTGGGTGCTCGAACCTCGAAACATATCTTGTTATTTGCGATTGATCCATTGGCTCTCTCTACTCTCTCTTTACTTTGTGCCTTGCATTTATTTGCATTGCTCATTCATATTTGCTTGGCTTGGTTGTGTGCATCACTTGTTGATAGCACTTGAGTGTAATTTGCATTAAGTTTTTAAATTCCGCATTAAGTTCACTAGATTAGCATCGTCACCTATTCACCCCCCCTCTAGGTGACTTTTCAATTGGTATCAGAGTTAGTGCTCCTGATATTTAGGTTTAACCACCTAGGAGTGATCTTGGTTTGCTAATCTTCATTTGCATTTTCATTTGCACTCATACTAGTTTGCACTCATGGCTAGCCCTCCTATGTTTGACCATTTTAGATTTGACTCTTGGAAGGTTGACATGATTAGACATCTAAAAGGACTAGGACATTTAGTTTATCAAGCCATCACTATAGAATCCCTCCCTAATAGTAGCAGGCATAAGAAGGCCAATGCATTAGCCCTTAGGACACTTCTAGCATCTCTAAATGAACATCTTTTACCTATTTTTGATCGCTATGATTCGGCTTTTGCAGTTTGGAGCATCTTAACGTCTCCCGAGCTTCCAAGGATCATCAACAATTTGAGGAGATCCAAGAGAGACATGTCCAAAGATAAATGCTTCATGGTCCAAGGGAAAGACTCCCTTGAGGTACACTCGGATTCCCCTCTTGATGATAGCTCTAATTCTTATTGCCATGGTTGTTTTGAGGTTCAAACTTTAAATATGGAACTTACTCAAAAGCTTGAAAAATTCTTAGAAAAACACAAACTTTTGAAAGAGAATAATCTTGTTTTGAAAAATGAATTAAAGGATTTATGTTCTAATTTTGAAGTGATTTTGCAAGAAAAAGAAGAGATCACTAGTGAACGTGACTCACTACAATCTCAACTTGAACTTGCACTTAAAGAGATTGAAGATTTGAAAAACAAAAATTGTTTTGATGATGTTGTAGAACACAATGAGGTTTTGTCTTCTAGATTGGATCTTGTTTTCAAAGAAAATCTTACTTTGAAAAATAAAATTGATTCAATTACAAAAGAATTGGATTTGGTTTTGATTAAAAATAAATCTTTACAAAATGAGATTGATATTCATGTTTGTCATGCTAGTGTAGCTTCTACTTCTTGCACTCCTATAGCATGTTCCACTTTGCCTTCTAGCATAGAAAATGATATAAACAATTTGAAGAAAAGTGTTGATTGTTTGGGCTCCACTTTGAGCCATTGTGCCATGAATCACACACGATTGGAAACCTTGGTTCGCAAGAAACAAGTTCCAACCTTGCATGCACACCCATCTAGGCATACGCATGCTTTTCATGATCACCACCATCATATGTATGCTCACGTGTACACATGTACACATTGTGGTCGAAAAGGCCACCTTGCTAGATTTTGTTATGTTCGCATTTATCATGAAAATTTAGCAACTAATTATGTTTGGGTTAGAAAAGATACTAACCCCCGTGGACCCACAAAGAAATGGGTACCAAGATCCACCTCTTTGATGTTTGATGTAGGTGGAGGCTCTCGCGTCACGTGAGGGTATTGGTGCCTTGAGGTGGATGCATTCTAAGCTAAAAGGAGAACCATTTGGATGCTTCACTCTCAAGGAGATTTGGTGGGAGGACCACCGTGGTTTGGAGAACTAGAGATACTCCTTCATCGGTTTTGGTATCATTCTCTAACTCCCATTTTTATTTGCATGCTTTTACATGTTCATCTATTCATAGCATGTTTTGTTTCATTATTCATTATGCTTATGCTATGTTAAGTTAGATTAGTGTCATACATGTTTAGTTACTTGAGCACCCATATTTCATATGGATCTATATTTAGTGTTCTCACCTTGTTTAGAACTAACATGTATGCCCTAGATCTAATGCACATACATTTGCATTATGACCATTTGGATGTTTATGATTATATGATGATTTGTTTTGATGACTCATGTTTTAGTATGATATTTGCCATGTTTATTAGACTTATGCTTTACATGATTAGTGGTTGAGACACCCATGTTTAGTATGGACCCATATTTTGTGTTCTCTTTATGTTTAGCTATCATGTTGATCATAGTTCTAATGCACATGTCTTTGTCATGCAAATCATATGGTTGACTATGATTCTTTTATTTTAATAATTCATGTTTTTATGCTTCATGTTTTGACTACCTGCTTGAATGATAGTTTTCATTAAGACTAGGATTTATACTTGTACAACTAGTGAGCTATAAATAGACCTTTATATATGTTTGTGCTTAAACGCTCATTTGTATTCACTTGATGTACTAGTATAATCTAGTTTTGATGATTCTTGCATTTGACTTGTATTCATCATTTTACATGTTTTGTTTTAACTTCATGTATATGTCTATCTTGTCCAAACTATTGAGTATACATGTACATCCTTGAGCCACGTGCATTCATGCTTATACTTTGTGGATCATCATGTTTAGGATATGTATGTATGCGTTGGTTTGTATATGACATACATATGCCTTGAAGTATAAATTGTGTTTTTATGAAAAATTTTGATTTTTCATGGTTTCATGTTTTTAAGGAATTTCACATGAGCTTAATTGAATATTTTCATGATTGATATGTGTCACACAACACTTGTACACTCACCTTATTTAATGTCTTCTCATGACTTGCTTTTCATGAGTACAAATTGTGCTATATGGATTTTGAGTGTTTTAGTGCCATGTGGTTTACATGCGTCTTCATGAAAAATATTTTTATTACTCCTTACTTGAAGGATTTCGTACTAGTTTACCCTCCATTTAACTAGTTGCGATATTCTTCATTTTGGTAGAGATTTTCAAACATACTATAATTTCAAATCTATTTTTGAAAACCCCTACCATAAAGGGTGGTTGGATGGGAGATCATGTTCATGTATGCTTTATAATGAAAATCATTTTAAACTTGCACATGATTGGGTGGTAGTGAATATGAGATATACACTTGATCTTATTGTTGTTTCAATTGGTATCATTGAATTCTTTCAATTGGTATCTAATCTTGACATCCTTTTGTATACTCATATATGTTTTGTTTTATATATATGTATGCATACACTTCATATAGTATCAATTTACAATTGGTATCTATTTCTTACATACATATATAGATGATTTATTTGTGCTTCAAGATATATGCACAAATTTTGCTTATGATAAGCTTGATTTTTTTTAATGACCATCATTTTCAATTGATTTAATTTTCAATTGGTTTCTTTATACTAGCATTATCATTATCTTGCTTATGCTAAGCTTGAGCTTTAACATTATTTCAATTGACTTAGTCTTCAATTGGTATATTATTTCTAGCTTAAGCATATGTTTAGTTGGTATTTCATAAAGGGGGAGAAAACTCACATTTCAATTTTTCAATTGGTATTTAGTTTACCTTTGGTTTTGTTTCCCACTCCCTAACTTTATGAGAAAAAAAAAAATTGATTTAAGAATGATTATTGATTTTTAATTGGTATCATATGCTTATAAAGATATATATCTTAAATTGATATCATTGTGTTTTTCAATTTGTATCATGTGTTTTATTTTCTTAAATGTTTTTATGATCACTTTCTATTGATATCATAATGCACTTCTTTGACACATTTTTTTAATTGGTATCATTTTTGGTTTCACCCCTTGAAGTAGTTTGTTTATTCTTTGTTTCATATATTTAGGGGGAGAAGAATTCATATCTTTTTGTTTTTACCCCTTTGTTGATGATTGACAAAAAGGGGGAGAAGATTTATTGGAGTTGATATGCATGAGTTTTCAGTTTTATGTTCATTTCATCTCCATTGGTATTGGTATCAAGAGCATTATGAGTTTTGTTTTTATTAGTATCCATTGGTATCAAGAGCATGTTTTGGTAATTTAGTTGTTTTGTTTTAATTGGAATCAATAGCATGTTTCATATGCATATTCATTTTATGTCAAGAACCTTGTTTATATGCATCTTATTGTTTGTTTATTCCTATGCATGAGTTAAGGGGGAGCTTCTTTGAAGCTTTACTTTAATCCATGCATATATAACTCCATGAGTTTTGTCATCATCAAAAAGGGGGAGATTGTTGGCCCAAAGGCCTTTCACTCCAGTTTTGATGATGATTAACTCATGTAGTTATGTGTACTAATTATCTTGTGATTTTAGTTTCAGATTATTAATCAAGATATTAGTTGGTGTTTAGCTTCAACAAGATGAATTGGAAGCTTGCACATGTTGATTCAAGAGCCCGCGCATCAAAGATCATACATTGCACTTGCTCGGTGAATCAAGAGTTTTTGGATCGAGCCTACTTGGAGATTGCGCTCTAGCTTGGAGATTGCGCTCTACAAGAAGACTTAGGTATCCATAGTTTTAGTTTGGGTTTAGATCCTAATTGTAAAGATTAGAATAGTATGATAAGCTCAAGTTCACAACACACACACCTTTCATGTTTTGATTTTCGGTTTTAGGTTTAACCGATCTTGGTTTTCATGAATAGATTTTTTATCAAAACAAGTTTACATGGTTTATGTATATTAGATTTGTTCTATATACATGCATGCTTCAATTGTTTAGACAAACTTTGTTTGATAATCTATTCCATGTGTTTTATGTTTTGGTATTTACAACAAAACATATTTTTGGACTTAATGACAAAAATCATGATATATATATGTTTCTTGTATATTGAATTTCTATTCATATACAATATGCTTCAAAGTGTTTAAATATCAGATTTTTGTATCATGGATAAGTTTTAGACAATGTGTATTTTCTATTCAAAATACAAGGTTTTAGAAAATACGGTTTTTGGTTTTTGGCAAAATTTCCATGACACAAAAATAGTCAAATATGTTTGAAATTTGTGTTAGGATTTTTAACACAAGTTTGTATTTCAATATAAAATGATAAAACTATTTTTGTGAAATTTTAGAGATTTTGTGGGATTTATTATAATATTTTTCCCAGATTTCAGACCTGATTTTTGTCTGCCAGGCTTGGCCGGTCGACTGGTACGGTCGACCGCACCAAAGAAGCCAGTCGACCGTTCCGGTCGACCGACGTGCACGGATACGTGCACGCTGGCTGACTCTGTATCCGGTCGACCGAAGCGGTCGACCGACGGAGAGCTGTTGGCTCTCAGGAATTCTCGGTCGACCGAGGCGGTCGACCGGTAGC
The DNA here is from genome assembly GCA_038442645.1 of Agave tequilana. Lineage (NCBI taxonomy): Eukaryota > Viridiplantae > Streptophyta > Magnoliopsida > Asparagales > Asparagaceae > Agave > Agave tequilana. The sequence goes on from JAVJIF010005319.1 coordinate 288,330, forward strand.
CACAACGGTTCAGAATTTGACCGTTGGGCGGTCGACCGGGCCGGTCGACCGGCAGGGTAAATCTGGCAAATATTCTGTAAACGGCTAGTTTTCTAAATTGCCTATAAATACCCCATTTGAGAGAGTTTTTCTCTAAGAATTTTTGGGCTAAAATTTTCTATCTCTCTGGTGTTTTTGCTGCAAGAAAAAAATAGGTTTTTGGATTCAAAGTGAACAATCTTTTGTGTTTTTGATTAAGGGTTTGAAAAACCAAAGAAAAGGGATTTTGGGAAAAGCTTTTGTTTGAACTTCTATATCTTGATTTCATTCGTTTCCCAAAGGTTTTTTCTTTGAGTTGCTGGTTTCATATCCCTTGGTTTTCTCCACACTTGAGCTAAAAACTACTATCTATATCTATAGGATATTTGTGTGGGAAAAGAGATTGTTTGTGGTTGTGTTGACCACCAAGTTGTAACCCAATCTTTACTTGCTTTGTGCTTTGGGTTGTATCCCTCAAGTTGTGAGGTGATCCTTGTATTGGTTTGTGATTGGGAGTTTTGAGTTTGCCTCAAGGAGGAGGTTGTATTTGTAAAGAGAGGAGTTGGGTACTCCTTGTGAGAGTTCTTTGTGGACTAGATAGTGGATTAGAAATCCTTCGTGTGTCGAAGGCGGGGATGTAGAGCTGGGTGCTCGAACCTCGAAACATATCTTGTTATTTGCGATTGATCCATTGGCTCTCTCTACTCTCTCTTTACTTTGTGCCTTGCATTTATTTGCATTGCTCATTCATATTTGCTTGGCTTGGTTGTGTGCATCACTTGTTGATAGCACTTGAGTGTAATTTGCATTAAGTTTTTAAATTCCGCATTAAGTTCACTAGATTAGCATCGTCACCTATTCACCCCCCCTCTAGGTGACTTTTCAAAAAATTGATACTATTTGAGTTTGAAGCATACACATATAGAAAACACATATGAGTATAAAAAAATATCAATTGAGATACCAATTGAAAATATGATGAGGATCAAGTGTATAACTCATAATACCTCCCTTTCATGCACATGTTAAAAAGGTTTTCAATTTGGCTCACAAGGTATGGTCGCCCATCCGTCCACCCTTGGATAGTGGGGTTTTTTAAAATAGGATTTGAAAATAGTTTAACATATTTGAAAACTCTACTAATTGTAGAATAATGACTAGTTTAAAGAGAATATTTGAAAACTAGTGCGAAATCCTTCAAGTAAAGAATAAAACATGAATATTTTTCATGAAAAACATGTAAGTCACACGATCATCGACACTCAAGGTCTATAAAGCACATATATGCTCATGAAATAGAAATCATGAGTAAACAAAAATAATGTGAGTGTAGGAACTATGTAATCAATAAAATCATGGGAATAGGCAATTTAGCTCAATAAGAAATTCCTTTATAAACATAAAAATAATTCATACTTCAAGGCATATGTATGTTATGTCTAAACTAGAAGTATACATACATATCCAAACACAATTGAGTCCATAAAGAAATTTTGCATGAAACGCAAATGACTCAAGGGTATACATGTATATCTTAAAGTTTTGACAAAATTAACATATATATGAAGCTAAACATATGGAAATATGTACAAAATGGGGAATACAAGTTTGAAATGCACGAATCATCAAAACTAGGCTATACTAGTATATCTAATAGGTACAAATGAGCAATTTAGTACAAACATATAATAATCAATTTGTGGCTCACTAGTTGTACAAGTATATAAAAGTTTTAATGAAAAACTGTATTTAAACAAGTAATCAAAACATGAAGCACAAAAATTATAAACAAAGAATCAATATGATCATTATGTAAACGTACAAGCCTTAAGGTTATGATACACACAATAGTTAAACTAAAGTAAGAACACAAAATATGGATCCATATGAACATGGGTGTATCTCAATTACTGTACATGTATGTCACAAGTCTAATTATCATGACATTTAACATAATATCATAAAACACTAAAACATCCTAAAAATCAACAATATGAAAGCATGTAAATTAAATGAGAGTTAGAGATAGTTACCAAAACCACTAGGGCTTATCTCTAGGTCTCCAAACCATGGTGGTCCTTCCACCAAACTCTTCTTGAAAGTGATGCATCCAAAATTGTTACCATATAGCTCGGAACACATTCACCTCAAGGCACCATTACTCTCACGTCAAGAGAGAGTCTACACATACATCAAATAAAATAGGAGTGGCTTTTGGTACCCATACTCTATTGGGTCCATGGGGGTTAGCACCTTTCCTAACCTAAACAAATATATTTACAAAATTTGAATCATTTATTCTATCAAAGCAAAATTTTGCAAGGTGGCCCTTGCATCCACAATGTGTACAAGTGTACACATGAGCATACTTTGAATCATGTGAGTGAGCATGATGAGCATGTGTATGCCGTGTATGGTGTGCATGCATATGTGGAACTTGTTTCTTTCGAAACATTGATTCCAATCGTGTGTGGTTCATGACACATTGGCTCAAAGTGGAGTCCAAACAATCAACACTTCTTTAACATACATATATCATTTTCAGTAGTAGAAGAAGAGGTGGAGTATGCAATAGGTATACTAGAAGGTGAGGCTACACTAGCATGACAAACATGTGAAGACAAATCATTTTTCAAAGATTTATTTTCATTAGAAATTAAATCCAATTCCTTGGAAATAGAAATGATTTTTTTTCAAAGAATCATTTTTTTTAAAACAAAAATAAGTTTTGAAGAAAGAACTTCATTTTTCTTCAAAACTTCATCACAATCATTTTTACTTTTTAAGATTTTGTTTTATTTAAGGCAAGATCAAGTTGGGATTTCAATGAGTCCCTTTCATTTGAAATCTCATCCCTTTCTTGCAAAGTCATGTTTGTTGGCCCAAGGTTACAATCACCCGTTTTTAGTGTGTTTTGATGATTACAAAACATATTAGTTATTTGTACTAATAATATTTGTTGTTTGAGTGTGTTTCAGGGTTCTAATAAAACTAGAAGTTTTCTTCCCTACAAGAAGGTGTTTTGACTCAAGTTCGCCTCAATACGGGCTCAAGTATCAAGCTTGCAAGATCATATGGAGAAGCCCACTTGAAGAACTTATAGTCTTTTAGAACCAATGTAAGAAATAGTTTGTAAAGTTTGAGTTTTGGAAAATTGGCTCTAGGATACACACACACATTTTTGTATACAAGTTTTTCATGTTTAAGCTTTTGTTTCTAAGTTTCATGCCTTGACAAATATACATGACTCTAATTTTTACAAAGATATATATCATGTTTAAATCATGTATGTATACTCTTTCTAGCATGATACTTAGCTATCCTTACTTCAAAATGTTTTTACAAAAATTCCAAGTCCTGTCTCTTACTGTTTTTCTGTTTCAGGCAAGACCGGCCGATCGGACCGGTCGACTGGCGCTTGTATCAGGACGTGCACGCTTGTGCATGTCTGTCGGCCGACCGCCGGGTCGACCGACTGTAAGCAGTATTGCTCTCGGGTTTTCTGGGTCGACCGCCCGGTCGACCGCCTTCAGAAAACTGTGTTTCTTTTTAGAGGACGGTCGACCCGAGCGGTCGACCCGAGCCCAACGGCTACTGCCAGCAGGGCGGACGGCCGACCGGACCGGTCGACCGCCAGGCCTGCAAAGTGCCAACAGCTCTTTCCTCTTTGGTGCAATCTGAATTCTGTTTTCTTAGTCTATTTTTGGCAGACTTTTTCTGAGTTTTTGGAGAACTTTTCCAGATCAAATAAGCTTAAAATAAATTGATTTTAACTCTTTCCTCTCCCTATAAATAGAGGAGAATAGTCTCTTGCAAAAGACCAAGAAAAATCCTTAAGTTTTCAAAGTTTTTTAAAGAGAAGAAAAGTTTTTAAGCTCTCCATTTTTCCATTCTTTCTTGAGCTAGTTTTCAGTTGTGTTTTCTAGCAAAAATCATTCTACAACTGAGTTTTCTCACTACACTTCTTAGAGCCAAAATTTCCTACTCAATCTATAAGGAAGTTGTAAAGAGAGAAGTGTTTGTAAAGAGTTTGTGATCCTTTTAGAGATCACTTGGCTACTTGTTACTCTTTGTTCATCTTGTGGAGACACCTCTTCGGTAGAGGTTCTTGTAAGTGGTGGAGCTCGGTGCTCCGGTCTTTGGTAGACATTGTAAAGTCCTCGGTAGATAGTGGAAACCCTTCACGGTGGTGAAAGCGGAGAGGAGAGCGGTGGCTCGAACCTCGAAACAAATATCTTGTGTTTGCGATTGCTTTGTGTTCTTGCTCTCTATTGCTTTCTATTTCTCTTGCACTCTATTGCTTTCAATTACTTGCTTGAGATCTTATCTTCTTTACTTGTGTTATATTGTGTGCATTTCATCATTGCATATTTTTCATTCTTTGTTCGATCAATTTTCATACAACAAGGTTGCATTGCGCACCTCTAACCCATTAAAGGGGAATCAGGAGGAAGGAGTTCAGAACCCTTCACAGGGTATTCGGCTCTTAGTCTTGTTTTGAGAGATCGTTGCATCATTCATCCATCTTAGTTTTTAAAAAGATTGTTAGATTAGCAATTACACCTATTCACCCCCCTCTAAGTGTTTTTCAATTGGTATCAGAGCTTGGTCTCTAGGCTCTTGGCTTAACTACCTTAGAGAGATCCTATATTTGCTAATCACCTTATTCTTTTTTCATTCACTATCACTTAGTAAAAATGGCCGATGGAATTAAGACCCCTCCAAAATTTGATGGACTTAACTTTCCCATATGGAAGGTTAAGATGACCGTTTTCTTGCAATCTCTAGGAAGTCGAGTTGCAAAGGCCGTGACCAAACCTTTAGTGAACCCCTGGGTGATGAATCTACTTGGTCCGAAATTGAGACTAAGGAGTTTGATGCCAATGCTAGGGCTCACTATGCACTACTTCAAGCCCTCAATGATGATGACATCGCTAGAGTCATCCATTGCAAATCCGCATTTGAGATTTGGACACACTTGCTAGTTACACATGAGGGGACCTCACAAGTGAAAAGGGCTAAGATAGACCTTCTTCGGTCTCAATATGAAAACTTTTGCATGCAAGAAAATGAAACCATAGATGATATGGTTACAAAATTTACAAAGATCACTAATGGACTTTCTTCTCTAGGTGATGCCATTGATAATGACCAAAGAGTTAGAAAGATCATCCGGGCTCTTCCTCCTTCATGGGAAGTAAAGGCAACTACCTTGAAGGAACTTAATGACAAGGAGGAGATGGAGCTTATAGGTCTCATTGGGAACCTCAAAACCCATGAGATGGAGAGAAAAGCTAGGGAGGATATGGCTCCTTCCAAGAAGAAGACAATAGCCTTCAAGTGTCAATCCTCACACTCCGACGAAGAGAATGAAGAAGAAGATGACGAAGAGCTCTCACTTCTTGTAAAGAATGTTTGGAGGATGTACAACAAGGCTAAATTCCAAGGAAGAAAAGATGGCAAGAAGAGAGGAAAATAGTTTACTTTAATTGCAAAAGACCGGGTCACATTGTTGCGGAGTGCCCGGACAAAGCAAAGCCTTCCACCTCCAAGAAGCCTTTCAAGAAGAAAGCAATGAAAGCTACATGGGATTCCGAGAGCGAATCCGAGGAGGAAATTGACACCGCCAACATGTGCTTCATGGCCAATGAAAGCACAAACAAGGTAACCCCTTCCACTTCTCTTAATGATGGAACTTTCCATGGATGAATTAGGAGAAGCCTTTGTAGAATTATCACATAACTATGATTTTCTAAAGAAAAAGTATTTAAAAATGAAAAAGGAAAATGAGTCTCTTAATCTTCAAGTATTTACTCTTTCTAAAGAAAAGAATGACTTGCTCTCTACTTTAGTTGCTACTCAAAATGATTTTGATAAATACAAGATTTCTTGTAAAATAAAGTCCCCACTAGTTGATCCTAATAAAATTACCATACTTAAAGAAAGAATAGATTCTTTAGGAGTAGTTTTGAAAAAGTGTGAATTTGATAAAAATAGACTTGAGGCTATGTTTCCTAAGAAACAAGCCCCTAAGAAATAATCTCATGTTCATGCTCATGTTCATACCACACAACCTCTACATCATGCCAAACCCCACAAACATGCTCACACTTCACACACACATCATGCATTCATGTATGGTAAAGTGTTTTCATGTTCATATTGTGGCCGTAAAGGTCACTTAGTTAAGTTTTGCTATGATAGACTAAATGCATCTCGTCATAATGTTTGGGTTCGAAACACTAACTTTCAAGGACCCAAGAAAATTTGGGTACCAAAGTCAATGAATTTGTTAAATGATGTAGGTACCTTCTAAGGCCCAACGACGTAGAGGGTTGTGGTATCTTGATAGTGGTTGCTCAAGGCACATGACTTGGGATATCAACAACTTTGCAACCCTATCAAGATACCATGAAGGTGGCACCGTCACCTTCGGAGATGATGCCAAGGGTAAAATCATCGGTATTGGTAATGTTAAACTTGGTACATCCCCTTTAATAGAAAATGTAGTTTTAGTTGATGGCCTCAAGCATAATCTCTTGAGTGTTAATCAACTTTGTGACAAAGGTTTTGATGTTGTTTTTGATAATGTAGTTTGTAAAGTTATTGATAGAATATCTAATACTTGTGTATTTTTCGGTTTTCGTGAAAACAATGTTTATATGATTGATATGTCTAATATGTCTTGTAATATTACTTGTTTAAAAGCCCTCGATGATGACTCTTGGTTATGGCATAGAAGATTAGGCCACATTTCTTTTGACCATATATCTAGGATAAACACAAAGGAAATGGTGAAAGGTATTCCTCGCTTGAATTTTGAAAAGGACCGGGTTTGTGACGCATGTCAATTTAGGAAACAAACCAAGTCTTCTTTCAAATCAATTAAGGATATCATGACATCACGTCCTTTGGAGTTGATCCATATGGATTTATTTGGTCCTACTCAAACCAAAAGTCTAAGTGGGAATCGTTTTGCATTTGTTTTGGTTGATGACTTTTCGCGTTTTACTTGGGTTTTCTTTTTGGAACACAAAAATCAAGCCTTTTCACATTTTCAAGCCTTTAAGAAAAGAGTTGAAAAGGAAAAAGATACTTCAATTTAAGAATAAGAAGTGATAGAGGAGGTGAGCTCATTAACCTACCATTTACCACTTTTTGTGAAGAAAATGAAATTAAGCATGAACTTTCTTGTCCTAGAACTCCACAACAAAATGGAGTAGTTGAACGGAAAATTCGAACTTTACAAGAGATGGCTAGGACAATGCTAAGTGAATATGGTCTACCACATTATTTGTGGGCCGAGGCCGTTAATACATCATGTTATATATCAAATCGTGTTTTCTTGTGTAAAAATACTTCAAAAACTTCTTTTGAAATGTACTTTTCTAGAAAACCAAATGTTTCATATTTCAAGGTTTTTGGATGCAAATGTTTTGTTTAAATACGAAAGATAATTTAGGAAAATTTGATGCTAGATCTTATGAGGCTATTTTTGTTGGTTATTCTAACACTAGCAAGGCTTATAGAATCTTCAACAGATCATCTTTGACTATTGAGGAATCTATACATGTTAAGTTTGAAGAATCTAACTTGTTTGTTAAGAATGTTGTAGAAATAGATGCATTGGATGAAGGCTTGGAGAAAGTGACCTTGGAGGATACACCTACTATGGGAGACAAGCCAAAGGATGATGAAGGAAACGAAGCTAAAGTAGAAGAGGCTCAAGGAAATGAAATTCAATCAATTGAAGTGGAGCCTACTCAACAACTTCTAAAGGATTGGAGATACAATCCTCATCATCCCAAGGACCTCGTCATAGGTGAAGTATCTAAAGGGGTAACCACTCGCTCTAAACTTCATGATTTTTGTGGACATTATGCATTTATTTCTCATGTTGAACCCAAGGACGTCCTCGAAGCCGAGGCCGATTCATATTGGTTGCTAGCCATGCAAGAGGAACTCAATCAATTTGAGCGCAACCAAGTTTGGCACCTTGTTCCTAGGCCCCACGATAGACCAACAATTGATACTAAGTGGATCTTTAAGAACAAGTTGGATGAATCGGGTAACGTTGTTAGGAATAAAGCTAGGTTAGTTGCCCAAGGTTACACTCAAATCGAAGGAATCGATTTTGAAGAAACCTTTGCACCCGTAGCACGGCTTGAAGCCATACGGATGACACTAGCATTTGCCTCATATAAAGATTTTAAATTATTTCAAATGGATGTTAAAAGTACTTTTCTAAATGGTTTTATTGAAGAGGAGGTGTATGTTGAACAACCCCCCGGGTTTGTTGATCCTACACATCCGGATTTTGTGTTTAAATTAGATAAAGCTCTTTATGGTTTAAAACAAGCCCCTAGGGCTTGGTATGAAAGACTTTCTTCATTTTTAATTTCAAATGGTTTTAAGAAAGGTAAAATTGACACAACTTTGTTTACAAAACTTGTAGAAAAAGATATTCTTATTGTGCAAATTTATGTTGATGACATTTTTTTTGTTCTACTAATGAATCCCTTTGCCAAGTTTTTGAATCATCCATGAAGGATGAATTCGAAATGTCTATGATGGGTGAGCTCAACTATTTCCTTGGTCTCCAAATGAAGCAAAGAAAGGATGGGATTTTCATCAATCAAGCCAAGTACACAAAGAACTTATCAAGAGGTTCGGGCTTGAAGGAGCTAGAGTGAGCAAAACTCCCATGGAAACAACCACAAAGCTTGACAAAGATGAACAAGGTAAAAGTGTAGACATTAAGCTTTATCGTAGCATGATTGGTAGTTTATTGTATTTGACGGCTAGTAAGCCGGATATTATGTTTTGTGTATGTCTTTGTGCTCGTTTTCAATCATGTCCTAAGGAGTCTCATTTAGTAGCGGTAAAACGCATTATTAAATACCTTAAGGGCACAATTGAAATGGGTTTGTGGTATCTGAAAACCGGACTATTTGAAATGAAGAGTTTTTCGGATGCCGACTATGCGGGTTGTAGGGTAGATAGGAAGAGTACAAGTGGAACATGTCAATTCCTTGGTAATTGTCTTGTATCTTGGTCTTCCAAAAAGCAAAATTCGGTTGCCCTTTCAACCGCCGAGGCTGAGTATGTTGCCGCCAGAGCTTGTTGTGCACAAGTTCTTTGGATGAAACATACTCTCCTTGACTATGATTTGCAATTTGATCATATTAAAATATTTTGTGATAATACTAGTACAATTCATATGACAAAGAATGTAAATCAACATAGTAAAACTAAGCACATTGACATTAGATATCACTTTCTTAGAGATCATTATGAGAAAGGTGATATTGATATTGATTATGTTTCTACCGATTTTCAACTTACCGATATTTTTACTAAACCATTAGATTATGCTAGATTCTCTTTTATTTGTGGTGAGTTGAATGTTTGCATTATATATTCTTAAAGATAAATTTTTTTTTGTTTTGTTTGTTTTGTTTAACCCTTTTTGATTTATGACAAAAAGGGGGAGAAAAAGAAATAGTTTGTTGTCTATTGTGTTCTATTGTGTTTATTTAAGTTTTTGACAAAACTATTGTGTTTTCAATGCTTTATGTATCTTACTTCTCATTGTCATTCTTTATACATAGCATTATTTGAGGGGGAGCTTTCCAAAGCTCTTCTTCCATTTTTGTTTAAATACCTTATATGTTTTGTCATCATCAAAAAGGGGGAGATTGTTGGCCCAAGGTTACAATCACTCGTTTTTAGTGTGTTTTGATGATTACAAAACATATTAGTTATTTGTACTAATAATATTTGTTGTTTGAGTGCGTTTCAGGGTTCTAATAAAACTAGAAGTTTTCTTCCCTACAAGAAGGTGTTTTGACTCAAGTTCGCCTCAATACGGGCTCAAGTATCAAGCTTGCAAGATCATATGGAGAAGCCCTCTTGAAGAACTTGTAGTCTTTTAGAACCAATGTAAGAAATAGTTTGTAAAGTTTGAGTTTTGAAAAATTGGCTCTAGGATACACACACACATTTTTGTATACAAGTTTTTCATGTTTAAGCTTTTGTTTCTAAGTTTCATGCCTTGACAAATATACATGACTCTAATTTTTACAAAGATATATATCATGTTTAAATCATGTATGTATACTCTTTCTAGCATGATACTTAGCTATCCTTACTTCAAAATATTTTTACAAAAAATTCCAAGTTCTGTCTCTTACTGTTTTTCTGTTTCAGGCAAGACCGGCCGACCGGACCGGTCGACCGGCGCTTGTATCAGGACGTGCACGCTTGTACATGTCTGTCGGCCGACCGCTGGGTCGACCGACTGTAAGCAGTATTGCTCTCGGGTTTTCTGGGTCGACCGCCCGGTCGACCGCCTTCAGAAAACTGTGTTTCTTTTTAGAGGACGGTCGACCCGAGCGGTCGACCCAAGCCCAACGGCTACTGCCAGCAGGGCGGACGGCCGACCGGACCGGTCGACCGCCAGGCCTGCAAAGTGCCAACGGCTCTTTCCTCTTTGGTGCAATCTGAATTCTGTTTTCTTAATCTGTTTTTGGCAGACTTTTTCTGAGTTTTTGGAGAACTTTTCCAGATTAAATAAGCTTAAAATAAATTGATTTTAACTCTTTCCTCTCCCTTAAATAGAATAGAATAGTCTCTTGCAAAAGACCAAGAAAAATCCTTAAGTTTTCAAAGTTTTTAAAAGAGAAGAAAAGTTTTTAAGCTCTCCATTTTTCCATTCTTTCTTGAGCTAGTTTTCAGTTGTGTTTTCTAGCAAAAATCATTCTACAACTGAGTTTTCTCACTACACTTCTTAGAGCCAAAATTCCCTACTCAATCTATAAGGAAGTTGTAAAGAGAGAAGTGTTTGTAAAGAGTTTGTGATCCTTTTAGAGATCACTTGGCTACTTGTTACTCTTTGTTCATCTTGTGGAGACACCTCTTCGGTAGAGGTTCTTGTAAGTGGTGGAGCTCGGTGCTCCGGTCTTTGGTAGACCTTGTAAAGTCCTCGGTGGATAGTGGAAACCCTTCACGGCGGTGAAGGCGGGGAGTAGAGCGGTGGCTCGAACCTCGAAACAAATATCTTGTGTTTGTGATTGCTTTGTGTTCTTGCTCTCTATTGCTTTCTATTTCTCTTGCACTCTATTGCTTTCAATTACTTGCTTGAGATCTTATCTTCTTTACTTGTGTTATATTGTGTGCATTTCATCATTGCATATTATTCATTCTTTGTTCGATCAATTCTCATACAACAAGGTTGCATTGCGCACCTCTAACCCATTAAAGGGGAATCAGGAGGAAGGAGTTCAGAACCCTTCACAGGGTATTCGGCTCTTAGTCTTGTTTTGAGAGATCGTTGCATCATTCATCCATCTTAGTTTTTAAAAAGATTGTTAGATTAGCAATTACACCTATTCACCCCCCTCTAGGTGTTTTTCAATGTTAAGTTTTGAAAATAAATCCTTATTTTCTTCTTTCATTTTAAAAGTTTTCTTTTTCAAGAGTTGGTATTTTTCTAATAGGCTTTCATAAACAATAGATAGTTCTTCATTTAAAGCATCGGCATCAACATAATCATTACCGGAAGAACTAGCACTATCATCTAGTTGAGTTCTGAATTTACCTCAAGGGAATCATTCCCTTGGACCATGTGGCAAGCTTGTTCAGATTCACCCTTACTAGATTCCTTCTCCACAATGTTTGGCGTATGAAGCTTTGAAGAGGTCAAGGTGTTCCACACTGCAAAGGCGGAATCACAATGAGAAACAGTCATAAGATAATCTTTGCTAAGAGTGCTCGTAAGTGCCTCTAGGGCTTGTGCATTAGCCTCTATATGCTTGTTATTATCAAGATAGGATTTCTTGGTAGTAGCAAGGTAAACATGCATTCCTAGGGTTTTTAGGTACATACTCATCTTAAACTTTCACATACCGATGTTAGAAACATCAAACATATGGGAGGAGCAAGGTAATCCATGACTGTGTGTATACAAATAAGTGTGCAAATGCAAATACTAGATTAGCAACTAAGATCTCACTCCTAGGTGGTTAAATCTAATATCAGGAGCGTAAGCTCTGATACCAATTGAAAGTACACTTAGAGGGGGGTGAATAGGTGTAAGGCTAATCTAATGACAAATGATGCGAAATTAAAAATAAATTGCAATTAGTGTAACCAAAGTGTGTAGCCGAATTCCCGATGAAGGGCTCTGAACTATCTCCTCTAAATTCCTCTAAATAAGAGTTGAGGTGCTATATGAAGCTCTCTTGGTTTAACACAAGTATGACACACAATCAAGACTAAGCATATATATGATATGAACAATATGATGCTATGCACAATAAGAAAGAGAGAGTTTAAAGAGATAGTGGATCAATCGTAAACACAAAGATATGTTTTGAGATTCGAGCCACTGCTCTACGTCCCTGCCTTCACGCAGAAGGATTTCCACTATATCATCCACATAGGACATCCTACACAGGAAACCTCCACTGAGGATTTGGGTAATACAATTTGGGAGTACACAACTCATCTCTACAACAAACACAAACTCTACAAAAGAGGCAAGACTCAAAAACTATCACCTCTACACTTAGAGGGATGGGCACTTAGCCAAACAACAATCAACCTCTCAATAGAGGGATACGGCTCAAAACCAACAACACCACAATCACCTCTACACTTAGAGGGATATCACCATAACCAACCACAACCTCCACAATCACATCTCACTAGAGGGATACCAACAAATACAAAGAAGGTTACAACACTTAGTGGTCTCAACAAAACCACAAACACATTTTCTCACAAAATAAGATCCTAATAGATAGGATAGATATGATAGCTCAAGTGTGAAAAAATAAAGAGTTTGAAAATAAAAAACACAAAGAAAATACTTGAAAAAACTTCTAGGATTAAATAGAAATCATGAACAAAATAATTCCCAAAGACTTCTCTTTTTCTTTGAATTTTTCAACCCTTTTTAAAACAAATAAAGATGAAATATTTAAGCCCAAAACTCTTTTAAAAACTTGCTGTTAAACACTTGTAAAGGTGAAAATTTTTAATCTCTAAAAACTTAGTTAAAACAGCTTAAGAGGATAGGTATTTATAACCCACCAAAATTCTGCCCGTTGGCAATCAGGAAAGGTCAGAAATGACCTTCCGGTCGACCGGCCAACGGTCATTTTTATGACCGTTGTGCCTCCGGTCGATCGGCCAACGGTCATTTTGATGACCGTTGTGCCTCCGGGCGATCGCCCGGTCGACCGGCCTGGATACAGAGAGCAATAACTCTCTGCCGGTCGATCGCCCGGTCGACCGTGGCCAGTTCCAGAGAGCAAAGCTCTTTGGCAGTCGATCGGGTCGGTTAACCGGCCTACCAGCCCAATGTTTCCATGCACGTTTGTGCACGTTGGTCGCGACCGGCCAGTCGACTGGCAGAAGGCCAGGTCAAACTGTTTGGGGATTAAAAACTTGGTTATTTTGACTTCAATTAAATCCCATAAAATCACATAAATTCCACAAAAATAAGTTCTTTTAAGATCTTTGAATACCAAATATGTGTGACTAAAATTCAACACATATTACAAATATTTTGAACCATTTTTGTGATATTGAAATTTGACTTAAAACAAAAATCGGTATTTTCCAAACTTTGGATTTTTGAAATGGAAAACCTTTTTCTCCAAAACTCATGTAAATACAAAATATGATATTGAAACAACTTTGAAGCATATTGTATATGGATAGAATCCAATATACATATAAGATATATATATATCTATGTATTTGACATGAAATCCAAAATTGGTTAAACCGAAAAATCAAAACCAATAAACTTAAAAGTTGTGTGTGTATGTGAACTTGAGCATATCAACACTATCTAATCTTTACAATGATCTAAATATAAACTAAATACAAACCAAAGTCTTCTTGTCTCCAAGCCGACTCGATCCAAACGCGATGCACCGAGCTTGACTCCAACCGAATGCTAGATGTGATCTAGACGCGCGAGCTCTTGAATCTACATGTGAAAGCTCCAAAACACCTTTATTGAAGCTAATCACCTACTAATATCTTGATCAAATATCTAAAACTAAATATCACAAGATTATTAGTAAACTATAACTACATGAGTTAATCATCATTAAAACTAGAGTGAAAGGCCTCTGGGCCAACACAATCGTTTATCAAGAATCCCATCTTCTTATCCTAGAGATTTAAATCATAATATATCCCACCATCTTTCTTAAGTTTTCTGATCCTATGTGTCTTTGTGAACTTGTGATAGCTCTTAACTTTGGATTTTGATTCAAACTTTTCGTACTTAAACTCTTTTTTTTTTTTACAATATAGAAGTTTCGAAGTATTACCACTCCGTTGCCCTTTAAGCACTTCTTTTTTTTTCATACATATAACTTATCCAATTATCTTTCGTGTAAATATCAAAGCTTCTTGAGGCTAATATACCTAACTAATTGACCATTAGACTTGTTAATACATATAATTTTTTATATTTTTTTTCAACTTACCTAACTATCTTTCGCATAAAATACAAAGTCTTCTTGAGGCCAAACTATCTAGCTAATCAATAATTTTCTCTTTTTTCTTTTTTTAAATTATAAAGTAATCCTCATTATTCCAAGATTAAACTAATGTGTAAGTGCAGATAAGATGCATATTCACGTAAACAAATTCTAGATGGTATTCAATTTTCAGATTTTTTATCTCTTCTCAAAGAATTAAACATCTATCAAATTGATATTCCTATCTAATTCAAACTATATAGTCACTAAATCTCTTAAAACTAGATAAAATTGTGAAAATTTAAATTTTTTGTAGTTAGTAAAAGAAAATGAGAAATCTAGTAAAAATCTTAAAAAGAAAAGAAATAAAAAATTAAAAAATTCTAACCTAAAAATAAAGAAAAAGAAAAAGAAAATCCTAGACCTCTCCCGCATACCCAAACCTTGACATGTCCTCATGCAAAGCAAGATGAAATAGTAATCCATGCAAATCACAAATATATATCACCTCCCCAAATTTATTTTTTCAATTCCTAGACAATCATAAACAAATTCTCTATCAGAAATTACCCTTGTCTATAAAATAAATAAAAATCATAAATATTCATTAATAGGAAAAAAATCACCTAAAAAATTTCAGAATTTGGATTCACAAATTTTTCTTCAGTTGTCCAGCCAAAATGTCGCCTGCTTAGCCAAACTTTTAGCTCCGCTGGTTTTGAGTTTTGGTTCACATGTTTGTATTATCTTGGTTGTTCATCCTGTAGATCTGATTTTGAATTTGGGTTAGGTTAGAGTATCTGGTACAGAAAAATAAAATAAAATAAGAAAAAGCTAAAATAAAATAAAAAAATCTAAAAATAGAGGTTAGAAAACTTGGGTTGCCTCCTAAGAAGTGCTTTAACTTTTAGTCTTTAGTTAGACTTTCTCTGATCTTCATGGAGGCTCATGTATGAAAGGTGTTAGCCTCGATAAATTTTTTGTAATCTTTTGGACTTTCTTCCATATTTCGTTTGGCGGTGTAGCTTTCAAATAGAAACTTTGCTTCTCAATTTTTACATTCTTGGACTTGGTGGACTTGGGCTGATTGGACTCTCTGCTAAGCAACTTTTGAGGCTCCACTTTTGGAACTTCAACTACTTGCTTGTCTTTGGTATCAATTTTGAAGCACTTCTCGACATTCGATGGTTGTGGCGTGGCTTTAAAAACGTTGAAAGTAACTTGCTCATCTTATACCCGAAGGATGAGTTTTCCTTTTCCACATCAATCAAAGTTTTTCCTATAGCTAAGAAAGGTCGGCCTAATATGACGGAAACATTACTATCTTCCTCTATATCAAGTACGATGAAATCTGCAGGGAAATAGAACTTATAGACTTTAACAAGCACATCTTCAATAACACCAAGCGGGTACTTTATCGATCTATACGCCAATTAGAGTGAGACAATAGTCTGCTTCGGTTCTCCCAAACCCAATGCCCTAAAAATAGAGAGAGGCATTAAATTTATACTTGCACCAAGATCACATAAAACATTATAGAATTTTAAGTTTCTTATAATGCAAGGTATAGAAAAACTCTCTGGATTCTTAAGCTTTAGAGGTAGTTTGTTTTGTAGGATAGCACTATACTCCTCGTTCAGCATCACCGTACCATGTTCTTCTATCTTCCTTTTGTTATTCAGGATATCTTTCATAAACTTGGCGTACTTTGGCATTTGTGCTAAAGCATCTGCAAAAGCAATGCTAATGTGCCATTTTTTAAAAATATTCAAAAATTTTAAAAATGACTCATCTGTATGGTTTTTCCTTTTTCTTCGAGGAAATGGTAGTGGGGGAACATATGACTTAACTGGGGGCTTCACTGTAGGACTTGGGTCAGGCTTAGATTCTAATGTTGTTCAGCTGTTCGGTCAAATTTTCAGCTGCGCAGCCGAAAATTCTCCTCTGCTCTGGCCTATCTTTCTTTGGTTGTCTTCTGCTTCTTCTCTAATATCTTTCTGATGTACTATTTTAGAAGATTTTTTCTGTACCTGCTCTAATTTCTTCTCGCTCTTTAAGCTAATCACATGTATTTGCTCTTTTAGAATTTTACCGATGTTGTTTGGTAGTGATTCGTGTGTTCTTGTAGAGAGTAGACTAGCAATTTGCCCCACCTGAAGTTTCAGATTGCGTATAGATGATGTTTGATTTCTGATGAGGGCTTCTTGATTTTCTATCTTTGTTTCAATATGCTCCATGAAAGCATGCATAGTTATAGTAAGTTGCTCTATTACGGTTTTTAAGCTTGATTTCTTCTCTTGTAGAGCCAATAGTTCTGATACTACTCCTCTTACCCCTTCCGAACGACTAATATTCTTTCGCCGGGATCGGGAAGAACTCACCTTAGAAATCGTGAAAAAACTCCCCGATGAACTCTATTACAGAATAGTACAAACACCTAGTACCGCTGAAACCGATTTAATTCATAGGATAAACCAACTCCACCATTCATCTCCTGAAGGATCCAACCTAGTTATCAGACCAAATTCCTATATTCCAAAACTTCTACTGAATCCAATCACACCCCAGTCTCAAAAATTTGGGCCATAGAAAATGGTCTTTGTTATGGACTTGTCTCCCATTCCTATAAAGATCGAATCCATTTATTTTCATCATTAACCGCCGCTTCTTTGAAATTAAAGGACCTTTGTTCAAAAAAACTTTACTTCAAGTTCCACTCGACTCCACCCACCTGGGAGAATATTGAAGATTACGAACCAGCCCAACATATAGTATTTGTCACTGAATACTTTGGCTGGTGGGACTCCCTTCCAACCCAATTCCTTACCACAAATGACGACAGATTCTATAAAGCAGGATATCATCCTGTTCCGCCAGAAATATCGGGAATGAACTTGCCAATAGAAAAAGCCCGCACTCAACTACAAATGCAAAGTACTATGGAAGCCTTCCCGACGGGTTTTCATATCTTCCATCATTTCACCAAATTAGATCTTTGCCACCAACGTTCAGGGCTTCTTAAAAACGCTGGTACCAGAGTTTACAGGAAACTTTATTCACGAACCCTGTTGGCCAACAATCCCATGGCAATGAACATCTCAAAGGGCATCATACAAGATTTCTCCCCAACAAGCTTCAGAAATTCAAAAGCAACTCATCAACAGGCAAGAACAAGCCACACTGTATAATCCAGCACACGACCTGATAGGAGGTCAAGATCCTTTTGACATGTAAAAAAAAAGAAAAACGGGGGGGGGGGGATCCATCCTCCATTACAATCTATCAAGATTCCAACCAATGAAGGAGAAGTAACCGCTTCACCTTTCAAACGAGGGAAAAATAACAGCGAACCAGTCAACATAGAAGACATTAAAAAGATATACCATCAAAATAATTATTCAAATCAGATGTTGCACACCATAGCACATCAAGTTGATTCCCTGTCAACAGAAATTAAAGGGATACAGAAGGAGTCAAATCCTAAGTTCCCGTTAAGTTATTCAACACCACATTTCCAGCCGACTAGTTTGCCAGTAGAAACAATTCAACCAATGAACTTATTAGGACAAATAACTCAAGCTCTAGAAAAAATTAATGAAAATATTCCAAGCACATCAAAAATAAATACTCTAAAAGAAAACAAAATTTTAGAAGCTGAATCCACAGATGATTCAGACAGTTCAATAGAAGAAGATATTCTAGATCGAAAAATAATTACCTCTAAACCAAAGATAATTACTTGCTACAAATGTGGCAAACCTGGCCACAAAAGGAGTAGATGCAGGTCAAAAGGGAAAAATGAAATTAAAAACAATGTGCTAGGCATAGACCTCAAAATAAAAGAAAAGGAAAGACTACAAACACATGAAATACCCGATGAGAACGAATTTGGTAACCCAACGAACCCAAATAAGCAAGTTAATACTTTAAAGGTAAGCAACTCAAAAGGAGAATCAAAAGAACTAATACATCAAAACCCTAATTTAAAAAAGGAACACTTAAAAATTTTTAAACCCCTAATTGATAACCCAAATCAGCCTCTTAATGTTTCAAAAAATTCTGAAATAAATTCGAACAATATTCATAAACTTCGAACAAAAATAAAATCGTTAAAAGGGGAAATTAATCACATTAAAGGAAATCTACAACAAGAGGACATTATAAGCCTTATTCAAAATACAACTATACCAGACTCATTTGAAAAGGCACTTCCCTTCTCCCTAAATGAAATAAATATTTCAATCACTCGACCTTCAAACCCTAAATTAATCTCCGCCATTGAAAGATTCAATTATCAAAAATGGTTCATATTCATAACTCTGGCCATCAACAATTCCAAAGCCACCTTTACAGCCATGGTTGATTCAGGAGCTGACCATAGTGTAATCAAAGATGGTATCTCCCCAACCAAATACTACGAACCAACAAAAGAAAATTTGGTCACAGCAAATGGTTCACCATTAAAGGTCATGGGTAAGCTAACAAAGATATCAATATGTAATGAAAAAATCTGTTTCAAACACCAATTCATTGTTGTTGACAATCTAAATACTAATGTAATATTGGGAATCCCATTTTTAACTCAAATTTATCCCTTCTGGGTTAATTCCGACGGAATAAATACAAAAATTATGGGGCAAAGGATCTTGTTTAAATTCATAACCCCGGTTAGATACAAAGAATTAAATACCCTACAAACTAATTTAATTTACCAAAAAATAGACCTAATTCAGAAAAAACAAAACAAAATCCTATATCTCAAAGATGATATACTTTACCATAGAATAAATCAACAATTAAAGGACACACATATACAACTGCGTATCAAGGAAATTCAAGAATTGTATACAAAAGAAATCTGCTCTGACTTTCCTAATGCTTTCTGGGGAAGAAAGAAACACATAGTGGATCTTCCTTATGAAAAAGAATTTTCAAAAAAAACATTCCAACCAAAGCACGACCTATTCAAATGAACCACGACTTACTAGAAATAAGTAAAAAGGAATTACAAAATCTTCTCACTAAAAAATTAATAAGACCTTCCAAATCCCCATGGAGCTGTGCCGGTTTCTATGTTATGAACCAAGCAAAAAAGGAAAGAGGAGCTCCTAGACTAGTAATTAATTACAAACCATTAAATAAAGTATTACAATGGATCAGGTATCCAATCCCAAACAAAAAGGATTTATTAAAAAGATTATACAATGCCAAACTATTTCAAATTTGATATGAAGTCCGGATTCTGGCAAATACAAATTGCCGAGCAAGACAGATACAAGACAGCGTTTACGGTACCATTCGGTCATTACGAGTGGAACGTAATGCCTTTTGGATTAAAAAATGCCCCCTCAGAATTTCAAAAAATCATGAACGGCATATTTAACCCTTATACCACATTTACCATAGTATACATAGACGATGTCCTCATTTACTCAGAAAATGTAGACCAACATTTTAAACACCTCAAAACCTTCTTCCATATCGTAAAGAAAAATGGGTTAGTAATCTCGTTAACCAAAATGAGACTATTCCAAACCTCCATTAGATTCCTAGGGCACGATATTCACAGAGGAACTATAACACCAATCAATAGATCAGTAGAATTTACAAACAAATTCCCTGACGAAATCAAAGACAAAACTCAACTGCAAAGATTCCTAGGATGTCTAAACTACGTATCCGACTACATTCCCAAAATACGAATAACCTGTGCACCATTATTTAAAAGACTTCAAAAGAACCCTCCAACATGGTCTGATAACTAGGTTGGATCCTTCAGGAGATGAATGGTGGAGTTGGTTTATCCTATGAATTAAATCGGTTTCAGTGGTACGAGGTGTTTGTACTATTCTGTAATAGAGTTCATCGGGGAGTTTTTCCACGATTTCTAAGGTGAGTTCTTCCTGTTGTTCAGCTGTTCGGCCAAATTTTCAGCTGCGCAGCCGAAAATTCTCCTCTGCTCTGGCCTATCTTTCTTTGGTTGTCTTCTGCTTCTTCTCTAATATCTTTCTGATGTACTATTTTAGAAGATTTTTTCTGTACCTGCTCTAATTTCTTCTCGCTCTTTAAGCTAATCACATGTATTTGCTCTTTTAGAATTTTACCGGTGTTGTTTGGTAGTGATTCGTGTGTTCTTGTAGAGAGTAGACTAGCAATTTGCCCCACCTGAAGTTTCAGATTGCGTATAGATGATGTTTGATTTCTGATGAGGGCTTCTTGATTTTCTATCTTTGTCTCAATATGCTCCATGAAAGCATGCATAGTTACAGTAAGTTGCTCTATTACGGTTTTTAAGCTTGATTTCTTCTCTTGTGGCGATAGGTGTTGTTGGTGATTTAGGGCACCCACCTACTTCGTTAATGATGCAAGTTGGACATGAATTGTTGTGATATCATTAGGTTCATTCATGCCTGTAACCTTCTCTGGTGTCGCTTTTTCAATTTGCCATTGATAATCATTCAATGTCATCACCTCCAACATCTCGTAGGCTTCATCTCTATTTTTTCCATAAGTGCTCCATCAATCACCGCATCAACCATCATCTTTGTCTTCAGTTGTAGCCCGTTATAACAGAATTGGATCTCTAACTAATCGGGGAGACCACGATTTGGAACTTTCATAATCAAGCCCTTATATTCTTTCCAAGCATCATAAATAGATTCAGTATCAAATTGGGTAAAAGTTATGATCACCTCGAAATTTTGCTGATTTTGCGGATGAAAAGTATTTGGTGAGGAATTTGTTTCCCATCTCATCCTATGTAGCAATTGATTCCTTCGGTAAAGATTTGAGCCATATCCTTGCTTTATCTCTGAGTGAGAAAGGAAAAATCATTAATCTCACCTTCTCCGCTGGCACACCGCTATACTGCTGTGTATCAAAAATCTCTAAAAAGTTTGTAATTTGCTCATATGGATCATCATTGGGAAGACCTCCAAATTGACAATCATTTTGCACCATCCGAATCAACCCTATCTTCAATTTGAAGTTGTCCGCTTGGTTGTCGGCTTCTTAATGCATGATTTTGCTCCAATCAGGGAGGGAATAGCATAGTCCCTCAACACTCTTCTTTCTTCTTGGCACGCCATCATCCCTTCTCGTTCTTTCTTCTCTTTAAACAAGCGTCGTAAGGTCCTGTCAATCTCTGGATCAAGTCCTAGATCATTTCATAAGTCAATCAGAAAGCAGTTCCTGAATGATCCTCC
Source organism: Agave tequilana (assembly GCA_038442645.1). Classification (NCBI taxonomy): domain Eukaryota; kingdom Viridiplantae; phylum Streptophyta; class Magnoliopsida; order Asparagales; family Asparagaceae; genus Agave; species Agave tequilana. The sequence continues at coordinate 310,057 of JAVJIF010005319.1, forward strand.
TCTGTCTCCACTATAGGTCAGCTGCGTAGCTAAAATTTTTGGCTTCCTAGCAGAACTCTTGTATCTTTTGGGGTAGCGTCTTCTGCAGCTTGTAAAATAGAAAATCCAGATGTTAGATTTGCAGTCTAAGTTCAAATTAAAACTAATATAAAATATTGTTAATATCAGTAAGAAGCAAACAATCCTCGGCAACGCGTCAAAAACTTGATTTGAAGCGAATGGCAAGTGCACCAATCGTTTATAAGTAATAAAGTAGTAAGTAGAATATCGTTCCCAAGAGGATTGATGTCTATTGAGTACCAAACTAATTTTTTCTAATTTTATTTGAACAATTAATTAAAAAGATGATTTAATTTAAACTACTAACAAGAAACTAAAAAGAGTTGAGTTTTATAAGATAAAAGTGTAAGGATAATTGATTTCAGCAAATATAATTAGATATAAAATTGTGCTTGTGCTAGTGAATTCTAACTATTCATGTTAACAATCGAAAGTCCTTAAACTAACTAGTATTCTCTCTCGAGCAATACTAATTTTATCTTCTAATTCAAAAACCTATAGTATCTCGATCTACTAGATTTACAAGTTAGAAGAAGCATTAAATAGGTGAATTTATCTATATGATTACACAACTTCTTCATCTCAACAGGCCAAGTAGTGGTTTCTATTCCTATGATGCTATACTAGATTATCTCCTCTCAATCTCAAACCTAACCATTCGTATAATTATTGGCCACCAATTAATAACAAGAAGATTGAGGATAAAAATTTAACATGAAAATTTTAAACTTGAAGAACAAAATAATAGAATAGCACGAAGCAACAAGATTATATCGTCATAATATTTAGCCTATATTAATGCTCTAGCTATAGAGAATTACTTCATATTTGAAAAAGATGCAAAACACGATAAATAATATGAATTTCATGAAATAATAAATCAGAAGGAGAAAAAGATTAGAAAACACCAATTTAGGAACTCTAGATGATGCTTTCTTGTAGTTCTTCTTCAACTCCAATATGTAAAATTTATTCTCCAAAAGCAAAGAAATTTAAATCTAAAACCCTAATATAAAATTTACTTCTATGATGAGAGTCATGAGAGATTGATGAGATTGATACAATTACAAGAGATTGCAGCCCTTTATATAGACCTCAGAGCCAATTCATTCAAGAATACATTAGGACTTCTAATCATACTTCAGTTTGGTGTGGGAATCTAATCTTGAATTGATCTGCAGACAATGAATGTTTATTGCTGAATATGGCCTACTAAATGACTGAATTAGTAAACATTATCAACAGAAAAATTGTACCTCTTTAAGTTCTCTTTTCATAGCATCTTGAATTATTAGAATAGGATACTTATAGCGAAAGTTATGATCAAAATACTAAAATGTGTCTAATCTGAATCCGAGTCTGAAACAGATTTCTGCTCTCTGTTGAACAGTAGACGGCCAGGCAGCCGAAAATTTGGCTACCCAGCTAAACTTTGACTTGATTAACCTCAAATTTTTGTTAGATGCTTCCCCATATTTTATAGACTCTTTTGACAAGTTTATTAGGTCTCTGGATATCTGATTCTTGAAATATACTGCTGTAATCATCTCTTTAATATCGATTTTCTTCTTTTTCATCTCTTTTCTCTAATTGTGCTCTTGACCTAATTTCTGCATAAACTTTAAAAAAAAAACACCCATGCAGTATTAAATGTGTAACAAAAGAGGTGTAAAATATAGATGATAATCATAATTATCAATGGGGATTCTCATCAGTCTCAAGAGAATCTTGGTTGAGGAGGGAGTCAATGAATTAATTCTCTAGTCTCTTGAATGGATACTTCTTAGCGATCAACATTCTCACTTTGCCTTCCTCATCGGTGTATTTTATCACCTATAAAGGGTGGACGGGATGACGGAATTTGCGGTGAATTCATGGATGTCTCAGAAGTAGGTTGTATGAAATGTCTGCATCAATCACGTAACATATCACTTCTGACCTCAGGTCTCCGATCTGGCATCCGAGCTTGATCTTCCCCATCAGTCTTGTCCTGTAGGCATTTAAGCTATAAATGGTTGTCTGGGTTACACTCAGTTGATGAGTGGGGATCCTCAGATGTTGCATGACTCTGCGGGGTATAATGCTCAACACAGACCCTGGATTAACATGGATGCGGTTCATTTCGGATGATCCAATATACCCTGTGTAGTACAGGGATCTATCATGTTTCTCTTTGACCTACATTTCATTGGGAGTAAATATTATGCAGGGGAAACACTTGAAGGTCTAGAGACAATGTCCTTCATTCTCCTTTTGCATCTGGTCAGAATCTGAACTATGAAAGCTTATGAATCGGCTAAGGCTTCTCTAAAAGCATCTCTTATTGACTTGGAGACTCTTAAGAGGGATGTTGGCCAACTGAGCCAAGACGTCATAGAGAGTGATTCTGGTAGGGATGTTGGCCAGCTGAGTCAAGACGTCATACAGAGTGATTCTGGTAGGTATGTAGGCCAGCTGAGCCAAGACGCGAAGCTAAAAGGCGTTGACGACCCTTACTTTTTGTCTTTTTGAAGAGCTTTAGCATAACAAAGCTTTTGTGCCACTCCAAGGGTTGCTTTATGGATTGTTTGACTGGTTCTGTGGCCGACTTAGATGAACTTGGCACTGCATTATCGTACTTTACAAGTATTACTGACTAGACCGAGTCCAACCAGGGGAGGACACTCTGTTCTGTGGTGAGAACAATTTCTTTCTCCTCTGAATCTGTAATGGAGGTGACATCCGTCTTTGCTTCTCTTGAGGAGGCGCACACTACATTGTAAGAGGATGCCTTCGCTATGCCTTTGAAATTTTTGTTGGCGACAGTAGTCCATTGCTGATTTTCGACAATATAGGGATGAACCCACATTATCTCTCCATGAGGAGCGAGAATAGGGACAAGATCCTTCTCCTTCTTATGGGGATCAATATTGATAACCCTTAGTTCCCCTTTCGGGATGGGAACTACTCCAGTTGATGCTAGTGGTAGATCTCTACCAAATTGAAGATGTATCAAAGATGTCATATTGGCAGTCACCTTCTTTTGGGGTAGAGTTTGAAAACTTCTACATCAATCAGAGCTTGGAGAACATTTTTAAAGATGTAGCAGCTTTTGGTGGGATGTCCCACCAGCATATGATATAAACAGTAGTGGACCATCAATCTTCCCATCTTCTTCAAGGCATCTTGCCTCCAGCAGCTTGAGCTTGCTGCTCTTGTAGAGCAACTTAAATAGGAAGACAATGTGCTTATCCTTGAAGGAATATTACTTGTTGGCACGCATATATTTTGAATTTTTACCCCTTCTGGCTGACGGGGGTTTGGCAGATAACGTGGTCTCTTTCGCTATAATATCTTTCCTTTTTGACTAGAAGGATTACTCCTGCAGCCATCACATTGACTTCTCATGTCGAGGCTTACTTTCATTTTCTTCAGCTTTGACCCTCGCAACGTTCTCTTCTGCTTGCTCGCTGATTAGTCTACAGTTCTGCATTATTATATCACATTTTTCTACCAATTTATAAAGAAAATGTCGGTCTAAATCGCGTTTTGGTCTTTCTTGCAGATAATCAAGACAAGGAGGGCAAAAGGGTAATAAGAGCTTAATTAAACCCATTTTCAGGTAATTAAATCCACATTTCTTGGAGGCTAAGTAAGGTATCTTCTAGAAGATATATTGAACCTAGACCCTTGCGCACGTCAGATGAATATACGGATGAAAATACCCAGATCTGAGCATATCTAGAAGGTCCCTGAAGCGTCGCGAATCCTCGCACCAAAACCAGGGACCTAGGTCTCTAGTATTGTCGCGAAAACATGACAAATGCCACGTTTTCGCGGCAAGGTGGTGGGGCCACGCATAGATCTTTGACGCGGGGCCTTGTCTCGTCTTCTAAAAGCCCTGTTTGCCTGTATAAAGCCCTGCAGAGGCCCAGAACGTAAGCAGATTGAGAATTAGGCTAGGTTTTCTCTCTTTAGTGTAGTGTAGTATAGGTATTCTTCTTCTTTTCTTTTGTATTTTCATTTCTTTTTAGATCATGTATTAGGGCAGAGAGATTCAGAGAGGGAAGAGAGAGATTGACGTAATAGATGGTGACAATCTATGTAAGGTGTCTCTTTTCTTCTCCATTATAATCTTCTCCATCTTTTACATGATGTTTGGCTAATCTTTTCTTCTCATGGCAATTTAACTACTAACCACTAACCATCTAACTACTTACTTGATAATCCACATGAATCTAATAGCCTCTACAAGTCCTTGCTCATGCAAGAGCCATTGATTGCTCATGATGATGGATTCTAACATTCTAACATTTCAACACCTAACCCACTAACTTGCTAACTTGCAATGTCTTCTTTATTTCATGCTCACCTCTAACCGGTTTTGATGAATTAATAGTAGCTTGCAACTTATTATGTGGTATGATGTGTTATTTGAATGTAGAAGAACCTTCTTATGTGCCATGCTCTGTATCGCCTCTTGAAGCCAAGGATTAGTGATGACCAAGAATCCATATGAGGCAACTATCACTAAGAGGTTAGCATGGTTAGTGGAGCAATTAGTAGTTAGTAGCCATGTGTTTTCTTTTACTTTATTTTAAAAATCATTTCCAAAATCTTTTATCATTTTTTCTATCATTTTTTTTACCATCCTCTTAGTTCACCTTTGTTTTCATTTTCTTTACCACAAATTTCATCTTCTTTTTTGTTTTATTTTTCAAACCACTTCTCTTTTATTTTCACATCGCTTTTATCGCCTTCTTCACCATCACTTCTGGATTTTCTTTTCTTTTCTTTTTCATTCTTTTAACAAAGAAGAATTGTTAACAACCGACATGAATAAGATCTGTTAATGCTTCTTGATTGGTTGCTAATGTTGCATATTTAATGTCACATTTTCATACTTATTTTAGAATAAAAGCCTGCATTGTCCTAATTATTTGTTTAATTTATTTGCAGGCCCAATCCTTAAGGAGATGAAGAGAAATGAGCCCAAAAGCCCACCAGAATTCTGAATTAAATCAGAGTTAATTCGTACACATAAAATCAGGGCAAAATCAAGAGGTTGAAACCGGTTGAGAAGAATCCTCTCAGAATCGATCAGTTAAAGCCAAGAATCCAAGGCCATTTCATCAGAATCCGGAGCTCAAACGACAAAATCAACAAAGGATAAAGCCAGAAGAAGACCCCGGAGAGACCCACCAACAGGGTGTGGCCACCTGGCCACATCCTTGCCGTGGAAACGCGGCTTTTGCCGCGTTTCTGCGGCAATCTTGGGGAGTTAGGGGGAGCGTTTGCTCCCCCGACCTCCCCGGATCTTGGTGGTTGGGTATTTGCCTATAAAAGGCCATTATCTGCACTGAAAATTGGACGTCAATGCAGAGATAGGAATTTAGCCTAGTTTTCATTTCTTAGTTTAGGTTTTTAGTCTTTCTTTTCATGTAATTGTAGTTTTCATTTATGTAATTCAGAGGAGATCGACTTTCATCAAAGAACAAGACTGAAGCTAGAGCTGGAGTGACACCGGTGTAAGACTTATTTCTTTTCTTTGATTGTAATGAAATCAAATCGATGTTCTTTTTGTGTATGTACTTCTTTGTAGTCTTCTTCTTCTTCTTTTCTATTTTACCTTTCTTTTTGGTACAACTGTCTTCCAAGTGAGTCTAAAAGCATCGAAAGAGCCTTGCCTTTGCGAGTGCCACCGATAGCTCATGACGATGGAATTGTGAGTCTCTCTGTATCATTTCATGCTTGCGTATCTTGATGATGTAATATGGAAGAGACCAACACTCGACTCTTATGGGCTATGCGCTGAATGCCTCCACTTCAAGGTAAAATCGTTGCTGAAAACTCGAAGTAAGCTTTTGACGAAAAGAAGGTAAGCAATTGTTTTTATTTCTTTTCTTTTATTTCTGTAAATTAAATCACAAATATCACTTCTTCTAAATCGTTTTCATTCTTCTTTCCACTTCATTTGTACATTGTCGCTTTCTTTTGTTTTCTGAAATTTCCACCTTCTTCATTCTTCCACTTTCTTCTAACTTTAATATAACTTTCTTTTTCCTTTTTATTAACTTTTAAAACAGAGAAGAACCTTCGCTTGTTTTCATAAGATTTCAATAAAGACACGTAAAGCTTCCATCGCAAACCCTCCTTGTGGATCACGACCCGCATAGCCACTTGCTATAGCGGAAGAATTGAGCACTTGCACATTTCTTTTCTTAAGTTCTATAATCTCGTATTTTGTGTGCAGGTTGTACCTCAATCAAATTTTGGCGCCGTTGCCAGGGAGGGTAAAACGGTTTTTATTGAAATCTGAATTTTTATTGCAAATTTTTTTAGGACTAAACGAATTTTCTTCTCTGTTGCAGGTTACAGGGCAAGCAAAGCAGAAAATTATTATTGCAGTGACATACAAGTGGCCTTGGGCCTCTGCTCCAAAAAGCAGAGACAAAGGGCCCTCTGAATTGCCGCGTTTCACGGCAAAAGCCGCGGATCCGCGGCAAGGAAGAGTTGACTACTAACAGCTTTTTGCAGGGCTGCTTAGTTTAAAAAAATTTCTAGATTGCTGCAACTTTAATTTTTCTTATATGCCATAACATAAGCCTGCTAATAATCAACAGTAAAATATTTGTTGAAAAGATAAAAAATTGATTAGACATTTGCATTTTAGGCACGTGTCTTTTTAATTCCTTTATTTTTTACTGTTGAAGAGTGCTGGAGTAAGGTATGTTTGCATTGCATCTAGAATAGGACTATCTCTTGGTTGATTTATATCGCTTAGAGTGCATCTTATCTATCTTGTACACTTGCACAAAAACTGATCTTAAGGGCACCACCCAATAATAAGATAAGGTGGGGATTTAATCACCCTTCCTTAGCCCAAAAATCAGAATCCAAGCACTCACTAACCCAAGCCTAACTTAAAATGAGTAGACGTTGGCCTAGGGACATCTCGGACTCAATTAGGAGATTATTCTAAGGGGGAAAGGTGTTGGAACTTGACTCTTGCCAAATCAGTGTTTAGGAAAGGGATTAAGGGCCGAAAGCCCGAAGGTTGGTGGTTATTTAATTAAGGAACATCTTTTGACGGAAAACCTCCCACCAACCTTGCCCTGACCTGGCTGATTAGCTTGTGGTCAAAGTCTACATTAGACCTCCTGTGGACAGTCTAACCAGTTAGGAGTCGTCTAGGTCTAGGTCTACCCTAACTTAGGTTAGAATTTTTTCTTTCTTGTTTGTTTATTTGTGTGTTTTTCTTTCTTTTTGTTTGTATTCCATTGTGTGATATGGCTTATAATAATAATTTTTCCAACTATAATAATAATCCATATTATACATCAAACTCTTTTTCGGATATTACCAACCCGGCATATCATGACTTTAACCAACCTAGTGTGCCGGATTGGTCTTATCCGAATCCATATAACCCATGTCCCCCATCATATGACTATAATTTCCATAACGATTTCAACTCTTCACAGAGTCAGTGGGGATTCACCTACCCCGAGTCTAATTTTCAACCACAGTGTCCTCCTTCTCCACCTAGTCCACACTATTTTCAAGAGTCATACTCAGTTCCACCAGTCCAAAATAGAAAACCATCAATTTTGGAACGGAGTATGCGTGAGTCCAAACAACAATCACAAAATCTGATGGACTCACAATTTCAATACCACTTCCAAATAACTCTTCATCTTTTCAACAAGACAATGAACCCATCAACTATGAAAAGATGCTAGAAGCCATGACTCATGCTCAAAATGCTAGAAATCGTGACATAGATATGATGGTCGAATCTCTACGTTCCCACCGTCCTGATGTCACTTACCATTCTGTTAGAGCCGAAGAGTCATGTAGTTTTGGAAATCAAAATTCTATTTCAGAACAACCATTTGAACTTGCCCAAACTCCAAATTTTGAAAAAGATATTGATAGTTTGGTTAGTTTTCCTTTTCCTGAAATAGAACTTGAAAATGATTATGATCCTGAACCCCAAATTAGTGATTCAATTCTATTTCCTGATTCGATTATGACTCCGGTATCTTCACCTGACTTCAATCTTTTCCCAGAGTCAACATTGGATCCTGTACCAATTCATAAAGAAATTGAATCACCCATATTTGAGGATCATGTTGAACTTGACCAACTTTACAATTTTGAAAATCCCATGGATAAATTGGCAAGTTCTCCAATTTTTGATATTGAACTCAATGAGATATGTGACCTAGATTCTCAAATCTGTGATCCAGTTCAACTTTCTGAATCAATCTTGACTCCCGTTTTGTTACCAAACTTGAATAATATTTTAGAGTCAGTTTTGATTCCTCCACCTATCATTCCTGAACTGGAATCACCCATATTAGGTCACGTTCCATTGTTGGAAAATACATGTGGACTGGAGTTTCAACTTCTTGACTTGGACCCAATTTCTGAACCTATTTCGACTCTTGAACCTTTACTTGACTTAAGTTACCTTCCTGAGTCGGTATTAGTTCCTGTACTTCCTGAGTCCAAGTCAATCATTCTATCATTTCATACTCCTTTCTGGGACGAGGTGGTTGACAAATTTGACTCCGAAATCAATTATGGAATATGGAAATTAGATGGGGTTAAATATTTAATAAAGATCCTTTATGGATACATCTTTTTAGTGGGTTATAGTAAAGTAATTTCTGGTGGGTTCCTCCGAGACCCAAGAAAAGTTGATTGGGCCATGTTTCGTGGACCAATCAGACCACCACCGGAACCACCACCTTAAGGTAACCTTTTCCTTCCCTTTCGTCTTTTTCATGCATATATGCATTAATTCATACATTGAGGACAATGCATGAGATAGGTGTGGGGGAGGTCTAACATAACTTTTCTTTTTCTTAAAAAAAAAAATTAACACTTTTCTTTACTTTTAAAAACAAAAACTTTTTGAAAAATAGAAACAATATTTTGACTTATTTTTGTAAGAAATTAAGTTAATTTTAAGGAATAGGAAAATCCAAATTAGGATTTCTTATACTTGGTCAAAATAAGATTATTTGTTTGATTTTTAGAGTTAGGAAGATAATTTATCAAAGTAATTTAGTCTTGATCTTTACCTTGATGAAATATGCACACTTCATATACTTACACACTTAGGGTTCAAAAACAAAGATTCTTATGCCTTATAAAAAATATATATATATAAACAAATCTAATTATTGATTAGCTAGGTGCTTTGGCCTAAGAAAGCCTTACTATTTATGCAAAAGATAATTAGATGAGTTTGAAAAAAAAAAGAAAAAAAACAAAACAAGTCTAATTATTGATTAGCTAGGTGCTTTGGCCTAAGCAAGCCTTAGTATTTATGCGAAAGATGATTAGATAAGTTTGAAAAGAAAAATCCTCTGATTAAGCTGGGTATTTGTGCCTAAAAAAGCATAAGTATTCACGCCTAAAAGAGGTTCATATAATAAAATCCTTAGTTTTGTGGCCTTGTTTGCTCGAGTCCTTAAGTCCTAGGGGTGTCTTCTCACCTGGTGCCCTAAGACCGTCTGGTTTTGGAGTCATCGATTAAAGGCTCGTTACATGGGCAGATTAGAAAGCCAAATAAAACTAAGGAATAATACCACAAAAAAAAGTATATATATAAAAATAAATAAGGCATAAGAGTTAGAGTTAATGAACCCTTAGTCAAAATTTTCAGTCACAAGTGCATATGACTTAGGATAAAGTAATAGACTAGATGAGAAGTACAATTTGACTCCTTACTCTGATTGATAACAAATTTTTGAATAGAGACTAAGTTTAGGAATGAAAAATTCAGTTTTCCTATAACTTATAGATTGCTTAGATCTTACAATCATATTTCAAATATTTTTCTCTTTCAAAATGCTTTTCGAAAATACTAACTCTTTATTTCTCTTTCTTTATGGATTTTGTGGGTGTAATCCGTTGAAAACCCTCACGAGACAAAACTCGTCCTCTAGGGGGAACCTAGAGGTTTAACGGCTTGTTGCACATGCTCAGTGCAATCGCGCGACCTGCGAAAGTGGTCTAATAATCCTTAGTATAATTTAGTTGTTTTGCTCGAGGACGAGTAAAAGATAGGTATGGGGGTGTGATTGGTTGCTAATGTTGCATATTTAATGTCACATTTCCATACTTATTTTAGAATAAAAGCCTGCATTGTCCTAATTATTTGTTTAATTTATTTGCAGGCCCAATCCTTAAGAGATGAAGAGAAATGAGCCCAAAAGCCCACCAGAATTCTGAATTAAATCAGAGTTAATTCGTACACATAAAATCAGGGCAAAATCAAGAGGTTGAAACCGGTTGAGAAGAATCCTCTCAGAATCGATCGGTTAAAGCCAAGAATCCAAGGACATTTCATCAGAATCCGGAGCTCAAACGACAAAATTAACAAAGGATAAAGCCAGAAGAAGACCCCGGAGAGACCCACCAACAGGGTGTGGCCACCTGGCCACATCCTTGCCGCGGAAACGCGGCTTTTGCCGCGTTTCTGCGGCAATCTTGGGGAGTTAGGGTGAGTGTTTGCTCCCCCAACCTCCCCGGGATCTTGGTGGTTGGGTATTTGCCTATAAAAGGCCATTATCTGCGCTGAAAATTGGACGTCAATGCAGAGATAGGAATTTAGCCTAGTTTTCATTTCTTAGTTTAGGTTTTTAGTCTTTCTTTTCATGTAATTGTAGTTTTCATTTATGTAATTCAGAGGAGATCGACTTTCATCAAAGAACAAGACTGAAGCTAGAGCTGGAGTGACACCGGTGTAAGACTTATTTCTTTTCTTTGATTGTAATGAAATCAAATTGATGTTCTTTTTGTGTATGTACTTCTTTGTAGTCTTCTTCTTCTTCTTTTCTATTTTACCTTTCTTTTTGGTACAACTGTCTTCCAAGTGAGTCTAAAAGCATCGAAAGAGCCTTGCCTTTGCGAGTGCCACCGATAGCTCATGACGATGGAATTGTGAGTCTCTCCGTATCATTTCATGCTTGCTTATCTTGATGATGTAATGTGGAAGAGACCAACACTCGACTCTTATGGGCTATGCGCTGAATGCCTCCACTTCAAGGTAAAATCGTTGCTGAAAACTCGAGGTAAGCTTTTGACGAAAAGAAGGTAAGCAATTGTTTTTATTTCTTTTCTTTATTTCTGTAAATTAAATCACAAATATCACTTCTTCTAAATCGTTTTCATTCTTCTTTCCACTTCATTTGTACATTGTCGCTTTCTTTTGTTTTCTGAAATTTCCACCTTCTTCATTCTTCCACTTTCTTCTAACTTTAATATAACTTTCTTTTTCCTTTTATTAACTTTTAAAACAGAGAAGAACCTTCGCTTATTTTCATAAGATTTCAATAAAGACACGTAAAGCTTCCATCGCAAACCCTCCTTGTGGATCACGACCCGCATAGCCACTTGCTATAGCGGAAGAATTGAGCACTTGCACATTTCCTTTCTTAAGTTCTATAATCTCGTATTTTGTGTGCAGGTTGTACCTCAATCACTTTCTATCACCTCCCGTCCCTGTGGATTCGACCCGTTGAGCCACTGCTATAACAGAAGTATCGAGGGAATATTAGTACGCTTGCTTTTTCATTGATTTCATAAAACACACATTTTGAAGTGCTCGTTCCGCTCCGATCAAATTTTTGGCGCCGTTGCCGGGGATGAGAATGGTTTAAACTCACATTTTTGTAACATTTTCTTCTCTGTTTTGGTGTGCAGTTCAATCTTTGCAAAAACTTAGCATTGCAGAACTCTCCTTTTGCTTGCATATCCCTGCTCTAGAAAGCAGGGGCCTCCTTCCATAACTGTGCTGCGGAAACCCAAGAAAAGCTGCGCAAACGCGGCATTTGTGTGGCATTTGAAATTTGTCTTTTGCAGGGAATTTGCAAGTTGCATATATTGTTGTATTCTGCTGCTATTATCTGTTTTGATTGCCTACATACTACAATAATTAAAGAACTAAAATATGGTATTTAGATGCTTTTAAAACGGTTTAGACATTTGTATTTAGGCACGTATCAATTCAATTCTAATATACTGTATTTTGTTCTATTGTAGTGATCTGGATTGAGGTGTACATATGGTATTGCATATAGCATAGGACAAACACGTGGGTGATTTATCGCTTTGTGCTATACTCTTGTCTATATTGTACACTTGCACGAATTGGCCTTAAGGGCAAAACCCATACAAGATAAGGTGGGGATTTCATCACCCTTTCTTAGCCCAATAATCACCTCTCCGCTCACACAACCTAAGCCCTAATAAAAATTGATGGACGTTGGTCCCTAGGGACATCTCAGAGTCATTAAGAGAATGACCGAGGGTGAAATTTGTTTTGAATCTTACTCTTGTGAAATCGGTGTCTAAGGTTGGGTATTAAGAGGTTACGCCTCGAAGATACTGTGGTTTGGAATAATTAAGGCCCATTGTTTACGTACGGATACCTCCCACCGTATTTTGCCCCTACCTGACCGATTAGCTTGTGGTCAGATTCATACAACAACCTCCCCCGAGTAATCGACCAGTTAGTAGTCGTCTAGATCTGGGTCAACCTTAGTATAGACTTGGTTTTTATTTTCTTTTTTTTGTTTGTTGTTTGTTTTTTCTTTCTGTTTGTGATTGTTTGTGAAATGGAATTCAATAACAATAATTTTAATCCTAATATTAATTCATATTTCACACTGACCCCATTGATTCAGATAATTCCAACCCGGCTTTTTACAATATGGACCAATCAAATACACCAGGTTGGCCTTATCCGAATCAATACAACCCATACCCTAAATCTTATGACTATAATTTTCAAAATAATTTCAACTCTTCACAGAGTCAATGGAATTCACCTCCCCCAAGTCAAATTTTAAACTACCTTATCCACAATTTTCACAATCTCCACAATATCCATTTCCAATTTTGCTTCCTATACTCCTTTTCTAGAACCACCATGTGAAGAAAAATCCGAGATAGAAAAGAGTATAGATGCCAACCTGCAAGAGGCCGAGCGATAATTTCAGAAAATGTTGGCCTCTCCAATTCCATAATTTTTTCAAGAGTCTTACTCAGTTTCACCTCTTCATAATGAACAACCACCTGCCCTGAAAATGAGTAAGGAACTCTTGCGTGAGTCTGAGCCACAATCTCAAAACATGTTGGACTCATAATCGTCACAATCTTTCCAAAACCAAGATTCCTACACCCCCCTTCTGGAACATCCACTTGAAGAAAAATTATATCTAGAAAAGAGTATAAAATCTTACAGGAGTCCTACTATAATTTTAAAAATCTTCTACTTAGTCTATTGATAGGTTAGAAACACAATTGAGGCAATTGGTCAACATTTATAGGAATGAAGAAACTCTCTCTTATCAACCTTTGACCAATTCAGCTATCCCTAACTCTACCGATCTAACCCAGGCTCTTGTTGTTTTGAAAATCAAGATTCCTACACTCCATTCTAGAGCATTTACTTGAAGAAACATCACATCTAGAAAATAGTATAGAAATCTTGCAGGAGTCCACGCTACAATTTCAAAAATCTTCTACCCAGTCTATCAGCAGGTTGGAAACACAATTGAGTCAATTGGTTAGCATTTATAGGAATGAGGAAACTCTATCTTATCAACCTTTAAGCAATTCAGCTATTCCTAACTCTATTGATCTGACCCAGGACTCTTGTTATTCTAAAAACCAAGCTTCAATTTCAGTTCACCCATTTGGACTCTACCAACTTCAAATGTTGAAAATCCTATAGACATTTTGGCAAGTTATCTTTTTCCTAAGATTGAACTTGAGCATGAATATGATCCTGAACCTTAACTTGGTATTTCATTTCATTTCACTGCCTGATTCCATAATGACTGAGGTGTTTTTACCTGATTTCAGGATTTTTCTCAAGTCAACATTGAATCCTGTGCCAATCCATCGTAAAATTGAATCGCCAATCTTTTATGATCAACAAATTAAACTTGGCCAATTTCATACTTATGAAAGTCCCATTGACAAATTGGCAAGTTCTCATTTTTATGAAATTGAACTTAATGAGGAATGTGACCTAGATTCTCAAATTGTGATTCAGTTCAAATTCCTGAATCAATACTGACTTCTGTTTTGTTACCCAACTTGAGCAACATTTTAGAGTCAGTTTTGGTTCCCATACCTGTTATTCTTGAATTTGAATCACCTATCTTAGAAAGTCACATTCCATTGTGGGGAAATGAATGTAGACTGAATTTCAACTTCTTGATTTGGACTCACTTCCTGAACCAATTTTGACTCCGGAACCTTTACTTGACTTAAGTCAAATTCCTGAGTCAGTATTAGTTCCTGTACTTCCTGAGTCCAAATTAATTATTCCATCTTTTCATACTCCATTTTGGGACAAGGGTGCTGAAAATAATGACTCAGAAATTATTTTGAAAATTTGAAAATTAGATGGGGTAAAATTCATAATAAAAATCATCCATGTTTACATCATAATAATGGGTTGTATTATGGATATTATTGGTTGGCTCCTCCGAACTCCACGCAAATTGAATTGGGTCGTATTTCGTGGACCAATCAGACCACCACCGAAACCACCCCCTTGAGGTAATTTTTTCCTTCCCTCTCTATTTGTTTCATGCATACATACATCACGATGCATTGAGGATAATGCATAAGAGAGGGTTTACTAACATAGAGTTTTTTAGATTTTCTTTCTTTTTCACTTCTTTTAGGATACTTTTAGAAATCTTCCCTTTTGTATATGATTTTTCTTTCTTTAAAAACTTTTTAAAATAAGAGACAAAATTTTGATCTATTTTAAAGAAAATTAAGATGATCTTAGAAATTAAGGAAGCCCCACATTATGACATCTTAAACCAAGTTGAAATAATTGATCTTATTTAAAATTATAGGTTAAGTATAAAAGATTGGGGAGATAATTTTATCTTGAATTTTTTGCCTTAGATAGTTTGCACTTTACACAAACACAATTTTTAGGATGAAAACAAAGACCTAAATGCCATAAAGCAAAAATAAATAAAAAGAAAAAATATATATTATATACGAAGAAAAAATCACTTATTAAGCTGGATAATTATGCCTCAAGAAGCATGATTATTCACGCCTAATGGTGGTCAAAAGAAACAAATAATCCCCTTTAGTTTTGTGGCCTTGTTTACTCGAGTCCTTAAGCCGAGGGATGTTTTCTCATCTGGTGCCCTAAAACCGTCTAGTATGGGAGTCATCGGTTAAAGGCTCACTACCCGGGTAAACTAGAAAGCCTAAGAAAACTAAGGGAAGAAAAAAGAAAAAATATATATATAAAAAAATTGCTTGATGGTTGGAGTTGAAATCCCAGAAATCTTCAATGTCACAAAGTGCATATTATCTAGGTTTTATAAAGGATAAAATATTCAATCCAATTTTGATATCTTACCTTAATTGATGACAAGATCTTGCATATAAATTAAGCTTAAGGAAAAATAATTTTTGGTGGACTTATGACCTTAGATCGCTTATATTTTTGCAAAATATTTCGTAAACTTGTCTCTCTTTCAAAATGTGTTTTTAAAATACTAACATTTTTCTTCTTTCTTTATAGATTTTGTGGGTGCAATCCGCTAAAAATCCTCAGGAGACAAAACTCCTCCTCTAGGGAAAACCTAGAGGTTTAAACGGCTTGTTGCACGCACTCAGTGCAATCATGTCACCTTGAAAGTGGTGTAATAACATTTTTAGTATAGTTTTTCTTTTCTTGTTTACTCGAGACGAGCAAAAGATAAGTGTGGGGGTGTGATTAGTCTACAGTTCTACATTATTATATCACATTTTCCCACCAATTTATGAATAAAATGTCGGTCTAAAACGTATTTTGGTCTCTCTTGCAGATAATCAAGACAAGGAGAGCAAAAGGGTAATAAGAGCTTAATTAAACCCATTTTCGAGCAATTAAATCCGCATTTCTTGGAGGCCAAGTAAGGGATCTTCTAGAAGATACATTGAACCTAAACCCTTGCGCACGTCAGACGAATATACGAATGAAAATACCCGGATCTGAGCATATCTAGAAGGTCCCCGAAGTGCCGCGAATTCTCGCACCAAAACCAGGGACCTAGGTCCCTAGTATTGCTGTGAAATACGGCAAGGTGGTTGGGCCACACGTCGATCTTCGACGCGTGACCTTGTCTCGTCTTCTAGAAGCCCCATTTGCCTATATAAAGCCCTACAGAGGCCCAAAATGCAAGCAGATTGAGAATTAGGCTAGGTTTTTCTCTCTTAGTGTAGTGTAGTGTAAGTGTTCTTCTTCTTTTCTTTTGTATTTTTATTTCTTTTTAGATCATGTATTAGGGCAGAGAGATTCAGAGAGGGAAAGAGAGAGATTGATGTAATAGATGGTGACAATCTATGTAAAGGTGTCTTCTTTCTTCTCTATTATAATGTTCTCCATCTTTTACATGATGGCTAATCTTTTCTTCTCATGGCAATCTAACTACTAACCACTAACCATCTAACCACTTACTTGATAATCTATATGAATCTAATGGCCTCTACGAGGCCTTGCTCTTGCAAGAGCCATTGATGGCTCATGATGATGGATTCTAACATTCTAACATTTCTAACACCTAACTTACTAACTTGCTAACTTGCAATGTCTTCTTTATTTCATGCTCACCTCTAACTGGTTTTGATGAATTAATAGTAGCTAGCAACTTGTTATGTGTTATGATGTGTTGTTTGAATGTAAAAGAACCTTCTTATGTGCCATGCACTGTATCGTCTCTTGAAGCTAAAGATTAGTGATGGCCAAGGATCCATGTGAGGTAACTATCACTAAGAGGTTAGCATGGTTAGTGGAGCAATTAGTAGTTAGTAGCCATGAGTTTTCTTTTACTTTATTTTAAAAATCAATTCCAAAATCTTTTATCATTTTTTCTATCATTATTTTTACCATCCTCTTAGTTCACCTTTGTTTTCATTTTCTTTACCACAAGCTTCATCTTCTTTTCTATTTTGTTTTCCAAACCACTTCTCTTTTATTTTCACACCGCTTTCATCGCTTTCTTCACCTATCACTTCTGAATTTTCTTTTCTTTTTCTTTTTCTTTTTCATTCTTTTAACAAAGAAGAATTGTTAACAACCGACGTGAATAAGAACTGTTATGTTTTTATCGCCTCTCATCCCTGTGGATTCGACCCGGTTAGCCAATGCTATAACAGAAGTATCGAGGGAACATTAGTACACTTGCTTTTTCATTGATTTCATAAAACACACATTTTAAAGTGCTCATTCCACTTCGATCACTCGCCTTGTAGTACCAGTTGCTTCCAAGTGTGACATTCCATCACTCTTATCTGAGCCAGGAGGGCAGTTTACAAATTGTGGCAATATGTTTCTACCAGCGAGGACTGGGTCATGCCACTAGGACATCAGATTGTCATACTCTAAAATCTCACCACAAGCGTCTTGATGGACTCTCTTTTCTTCTGCTTTGTAGAGAGGAGAGTCGACACCAATATTTCTGTGTCATCTTCAAATAAGCGAGCTAGAAATAGCTTCTCGAGGTTGGCCCATGTCTTGATAGAGCAAGCGGGAAGCTTCATGAAACATTTAAAGTTGCCCGGTAAAACTTGATTGAGGCTAAACCTGCACAGAAAATGTAAAACAAATGAGAGATAAAAAGTGCTAGGTTGCTCAATACTACCGCTATTACAAGTGGTTATGCGGATTGTGATCCACAAGTAGGGACTGCGATAGAAGCGTTAAGTAAGTCTTCCTAAGTTTCTAAGATTGGTTAAAACATTTTTCTTAGTTTTTAAATAAAAAAGCGAGTTAAGAGTTATAAGAAGAGAAGATAGAAGAAGGTGGTGTTGTTGTTAAAAGGAAACTAAGTTGGAAAGAAGAATTAAAAGCAAGAAAAAGTGTTTTTTAGAGTGTTTCTAAACTAAGAAATAAAGAAAACAAAAACTAAAGAATACTTATCTCCTTGAAGCTTGCTTTACCTTGGATCCGTATAGATGACTTACCTTAGCTTAAAAGGTGATCACAACATGGCATATAGGATCTTCCCCATTCTTAATCTGTCTATCAAATTAAAGTGCAAGCAGAAAAGAATACTAAATTATTACATGATTAGAAACAAATCTCCATAACCATAAGCCATCAGTGGTACTTGCAGGGCAAAGCAAATTTGAGACTATCAGATTCATTTGGATAAATCAATTAAGCAAGGAAGGCAAATTATAAAAGAAGAAGAAAAGTAAGCTTTGATTAAATAGAAAAATGATGAAAGAAAAGAAGAAGTTTTATATCGGTATCCCTTTGAATTCAACTCTTCCTCTCCTTCTCTCATGTACCACTTCTCTAACCTAATCTTACAAATAAAAACAGAAAATTACATAAATAGAAAATTACGTAAATGAAAATAAGAACCTAAGTTAAAACTAAAGAGAAAGCCTAATCTAAACTCTCTGCTGAAGTGGTGCCCGTTTGTCTTCGAAGTGTGCAGTATTTATAGCTGAAATGGAGAGGGAAAAGGAGTAAGAAGATAAGACCATAGATGCTGGCCTAACGACCACATCTGGCCACAGATCTATTGTAAAGATCTAGCCGTTGGGCCAGATCTGTGGCCTTATGGATCCCGTAGATTGATACTCCTGTTTTCTATGTCCTATTGAGCTCCAGATTTGGTAATTTCCCGTCGATCTTCAAGCTAACCAATTCGATCCATAAATCTGATTTTAACTGATTTTTATTTGGTATTATCTTCTCCGATACGCTTTTGATCTTTAGTTAGAACTGCGCATATCCCCTAAATCTTTTGAATATTTGTCCCAATCTTTTATTTTAATTTAACTCATTTAAATGTGAATTTAATTGTGCTTTTGGGTTCATTTTCTCTCCTTCTCCATTAAACAAGGCATGCATATCAATAGATAAAAAGATAATTAAATAACAGAGTTTATTATGAAATAAGTATGAAAATGTGAAAATAAATAATGCAATATTAGTGACCGATCATATCCCCACACCCATCTTTTGGTCATCCTCGAGCAAACAAAATAAGAAGTAAAATAGAGCTAACCTAATATAACTCATTTTCGTAGGAATCACGGTTGCACTTAGCACGTGCCAAGCCGTTAGGTTACCCCTAGAGGACGAGTTTTGTTGCGTGAGGGTTTTTAAGTGAATTACACTCACAAAATGCATAAAGAAAGAAAAACAAGGTGTTAGTATTTTGAAAACTTGATAAAGGGGAAACATATTTGAATTAATTTTGCAAAAAAATCAAGTAATTTATAAGTCATAGGAATACCAAACTATTCATTCCTAAACTTAATCTCTATTCAAAAATTTCTTATCGATTAAGGTAAGAATTAAAACTGTATTTCTCACCTTGTTTATTATTTTATCCTAAGTCATATGCACCTTTGTGACCATGAATACTTGATTAAAGATTTTTCAACTTTAACTCTTATGCCCTTTTTTTTACATATTGATAGTAATATCTCTTAGTTCTATTAGGCTTTCTGATTTGCCCATATAACGACGGGTCTTTAGTCGGTGACTCCCAAACTGGATGATCTTCGGGCACCGGGTGAGAAACATCCCAAGGACTTAAACACTCGAGCAAATAAGACCACAAAACTAAAGTTTTTTATTATAATATGGATCACTTTAGGCGTGAATATTTATGTTTTGTAAGGCACAAATACCCAGCTTAATCAGACGATTTTTTTAATATATAATAATTTTTTTAATGAGGCATAAGATCTTTGTTGTTGAACCCGAAGTACGTGAGTATATAAAGTATGCATTTTTCATCAATACAAAAGTCAAGACTAAATTATTTTTTCAATTTCTCTTTTTTCGACCTGAAAATCAAACAACTAATCTTAATTTAGCTAAGTATAAGAAATCTTAATTATAATTCTCCGATTCCTTAAATAACTTAATTTCTTAAAAAAATAGGTTAAACTATTGTTTCTCTTTTTCAAAAGTTTTAAAAAAAAAAATATTTTTATTATTTATTATTTATTATTTTTTGTATAAAAAGAAAAACCTATGTTATATTTGAACCCTCCACACCTATTTTATGCATTGTCATCAATGTATGAATGAATGTATAAATGCATGAAAAAGAAGAAAGGGAAGGAAAAATATCACCTCAAGGTGGTGATTCCGGTGGTGGTCGGATTGGCCAAGCGTTGCTGCCCAATCTAAATAATGTGAATTTTCAAGGAACTCACATTTGATGACCTTTTTTCTATTTACAGTTTTATAACCCCTAGACTGAATAGGATCATAGAAGACCTAACATTATAGTCATCCTGGTTATATGACCAATCTTGGAATATCATCTTGAATCATTATGATCTATATCTAGGTCCAACAAAAGAATGTGATTCGATGAAAAGATGATTTGGGCTTCGAATGAAAGGTTCAGGAACCAATACTGACTCAAAAATATACTTAAATCAAGTTTAGGTTCAAGAGTCAGTTTTGATTCAAGAGTTGGTTCCAAATAAAAAAATTGAAATTCACATATATTTCCCATCAATGGAATGTGACAATCCAAAATAGGTGGTTCAGATTCAAGATCTATGAGTACAGGAATTAATGTTGGCTCGAGAATTAGGTCCAAATTGGGTAAGGATACTGGAGTCAACAAAGATTCAGTTGGCCCAAAGGCCCATCACTTTAGTTTTGATGATGATTAACTCATGTAGTTATAGTACTAATGATCTTATGTTTATTAAGTTTCAGATATTCAATTAAGATTTTAGTCGATGTTTAGCTTTAACAAAAGATTTGAAGTCAAGTTTTGAAGCTAGCACGTGTTGATTCAAGAGCTCACCCTTCAAGATCGCATCAAATACTCAAAAAAGAATCTAGCTCATGGATCTAGTTTGGATCAAGTCAAAATGGAGAAGAAGATTTCAAGAAGACTTGAGTTCTACTTTGTAAGTTTAAAAATTTTGTTTTAGATAAAATAAAGGATAGATTAGTTGTGGATTGCTCAAGCTCAAATACACAAGTTTATTTATCGCTTTCATGAAACAGATAGATGTTTTGATTTAGTTTTGGTTTCGGTTTAACCGGTTGAGTTT
The DNA here is from genome assembly GCA_038442645.1 of Agave tequilana. Taxonomy (NCBI): domain Eukaryota; kingdom Viridiplantae; phylum Streptophyta; class Magnoliopsida; order Asparagales; family Asparagaceae; genus Agave; species Agave tequilana. Next base: position 331,192 of record JAVJIF010005319.1, read on the forward strand.
CAAGAATACATCTTTTATTTTCATGAATAGATTTCATCAAAACAAGTTTGCATGGTTTATATGTGTATTGGATTCTATTCATAACATTGTTGCTTCACATTGTTAGACAACTTATTTTGATGAGTTCGCATTATGTGTTTAAGTTTTGTATTTATCAAAACTTATTTTGAGCTTATTGTCAAAAATAAGTATATTTCATTTACTATGTGTATTGGATCACTTTCATACACACTATGATTCAAATGTGTTTAAATATCTTATTTTTGTACTTGGGCAAGTTTTGAAAAAATCGTTTTCTATTTAGAAAGGTTGTTTGTGAAATATACTATTTTTTGTTTTTAACCTTAAATTTCTATGCCTCAAAAATAGTTCACATATTTGTAATATGTGTTGATTTTTGACCTCACATATTTGAATTTCAATGTATTTATATGAACTTATTTTTGTGGATTTTTTTTGATATTTTATGGGATTTAATAAGATTTTCAAAATTTGGATATGGGGCTGCTTGCGGTAGACTGACGTGCACAACATGCACGAGGCCAGATCAGTCGACCGGGTTGGTCAACCGACTGAGAGACAGTAAGTTTCTGTCTGGTCGAGGTCAACTGACAGAGCATGTCTTGGCGAGACCCTAATGGTCAGAATATGACCGTTGGTCGGTCGACCGGCCGTCGACCGACAGATCAGAATTGGCCTGTAACGGCTAGTTTTAAACAGCCTATAAAATGGGTCTTTTGACCAGCTTTGAAAATGATTTTGGAGAAGTTTTTGAGAGCCTATTTTTTAATCTTCCACAGAAGTTTTTCAATTAGTTTTTAGTTCTTCATTTCATATCAAAAGAGAGTTTATCAAGAGTGATTCTCTTAAGTTTTTAAAAGCATTTTCTTGAGTTTTTCACTACAAAATCTATCTTGTTTTCTTACACAAGCTTGAGCTATTCATTGCTATATCCATCTTCTAGGATCTTGTTGTGAGAGTGTTTGTTGGTGATCAAGAGAAGAGATCACCAAGTATTCCAATCTTTTGTTATTTGGAGGAGTTGGTGGTTGCGGCCTTGCCAACTTTCAGGTTCGTGTTGTGCATTGTTCTTGTGAGAACAAGTGAGGAACTTGCGGGTCCAAGAGTTCTTGAGGGAGCTCATTGTAGGTGTTGTGGCACCGAGTGATCTTGCGGGATCAATTATAGTGAAAATCCTTTATTGCGATGAAGGGGGATGTAAAACAAGTGGCTCAAATCTCAAAATAATTCTCCCGTGTCTGTGATTGCTCATCTCTCTCTCTCTCTCTCTCAACTCACTTGTATTTATATCTTGCATGCTTATATCATTTACAACTTTATATGCTTGATATTTACTTGTGCGTAATTGACATATATTTTGGGATTGTTTGATATCTTGCATACTCTCTTATTGTTCACATCTTTACATGCTTGATATTGTTTGTATTTTTTCTCACACT
>JAVJIF010005320.1:0-152779 GCA_038442645.1 Agave tequilana
CTTTATTGCTATTTTTCATGATGCCATGTTCCACATAACACTAGTACACTCACTTCTTTTCAATATGGACTTTATGGATACTAGTGTTTTTAGTGCCTTGTGTTTCATTGATATTTCATGAAAACCTTTGATTTATTCTTGATTGAAGGATTCCGTACTAGTGTTAACACCTTCATTTAACTAGTTCGAATTCTTCATGTGGTAGATTATATGATATATACACTTAAGCTTAATTTTCAATTGTATCATTGGATATTTTTCATTGGTATCAATTTGACCTCTTATGTATACTCATATTTTTGCTTTCCTATATGTATGTATCACCTTCAATTGATATTAGTTCTTCATACATATATATGATTTGTTGTGTGCTTGTATCTAAATGGACTTATATTTTTAAGCACAAAGTTGTTAATGCTAAGCTTACTTCAAATCTTATTTATCTTCAAGCTTATGCATTGTATTTCATAATGGTATCAAAATTCAAAATTTGGTTGTTCTACTTTGGTACCTTAAAAGAAAATATTGTATTTTAAGATATTTCAAAATTTTGTTTTCATAAGAAATTTCAAAATTTTTAATTTGTATTGCCTATATGCAAGGAGAGCTTAACATCTCTTTACTACATATAGATCTTCTTGATTGATTTAGATTACCCCTCCTTGATTTCTTTATTTTTGACAAAAGGGGGAGAAAATTTGTTTGATGTATTTTACTTTGAACCCTTTGTTGATGATTGACAAAAGGGGGAGAAGAATTTGAGATTTTATATGCATGTCTTCCTGTGTAAGGGGAGAAGATTTTATGTTCATGTATATCTGTTGTGGTTTGCAAATAATAGGAGAAAAAGATTTGTTTTTGTGTTATCTCCATTCATTTGCATACATGTCATGTGCTTCATTGTCATATCTTTATCATTTATTTGGTATGCATGAGTTAAGGGGGAGCTTCTTTGAAGCTTTACTTTAATCCATGCATATATAACTTCATGAGTTTTGTCATCATCAAAAAGGGGGAGATTGTTGGCCAAAGGACTATCACCCTAGTTTTTGATGATGATCAACTCATGAAGTTATATTTTACTTAATCTTGTTGTTAATTAGTGACAGATTCCTTATCAAGATCTTAGTAGGTGTGGAGCTTCAACAAAGGATTTAAAGACAAGTTGGAAGCTAGCACCGGTTGATTCAGAGCCTATGCAACATACACAATCTAGAGATGAGCTCGTGGATTACTTTTGGACCAAGTCAAGAAGATGAGAAGCCTCAAGGGAAACTTCAAGAAGTTAAGAACTTGTGTCTAGGTATAAGATTTTGTTTTATTTTAGTTAAAATGTAAAGGATAGAATAGTTGGTGATTGCTCAGTTCATATCACACACACACTCTTGTTTATATGTGTTTTTTCATAAAGATTTTAGTTCTAGAAAAATACCGTTTTGGTTTTTGTGTTTCAAATATACATGTGTTTTTTAACCAAAACCATTTTAGAACTCTCGACACTCTTTTAGTCTTTTAGTCATAACTTTTGATTCTCTTATTCATTAACATGATTTTAAATTGCATTTTAAAGATGACTTTCAGAGCTACATTTATATTCAATAATCGTTTTCTGATTTAAATGTTAAGAATGTCAAATTTGGTTGAAGTCTGAAAAACAGTTTACAGTTTCTGATTTGATACCTTTTAGTATTTTATTGATAACTTTCAAATCCGAATTGATATTGATTTGATTTAAGTTGCATTAGAAAGAAGACTTCATATCTACAAATTCATCCTATATACTTATTCCCAAATTCGAACGTTTTTAGACCTCAAAACTGTGCTCCAAGTTACCCCATTGCACAGAGGTCGGTCGACCGGGCCGGTCGACCGACGTGCACAAAACTGTGCACGTTTTGTGCGGTCGACCGGGCGGTCGACCGAACTGAGAGCAGTGCTCTCTGTTCTTCCCGGTCGACCGGCCAGTCGACCGGAGGCTGTAACGGTCAGATTTTTGACCGTTACCGTTCGACCGGCCAGTCGACCGCAGCTCTGACAGACCCAAACGTCAGATTTTTTCTGACCTCTATAAAGGGGTTTTGTCATTGTTTTGAGCCAAGTTTTTAGGAGAGCTTTTGTCCAGTTTTTCCCATTCTTTTCAGAAAGTTTTCTCCACATATTTGAGAGCAAATACTTCCAATCAATAGGAAGAATTTATCAAGAGTGATAAAAGTGATTTCTTGAGTTTTTCACCATAGTTCTTTTCCTTGATTTCTCACACTACACTTGAGCATCCATTGTTTTATATCTATCCTATAGGAGAGTTGTAGTGAGAGTTTGTAATGGTGATCAAGTGTTTTAGATCACCAAGAGATCATTTCATGTTCTTTGAGAAGCGGACGGTTGTGTTCGCGGTTTTGATTGAGGGTCCTAGTGAGGACTTGGTGTTGTTGGGTCCTAGTGAGGACTTGTACTTGAGGTGCGCCTCGACGAGCCGGTGGCTTGTGTTGTGTAGGGACTAGAGAGTCCGAGGGCTTGTAGGTGTTGCGGCACGAGGAGAGATCGTGGGATCTTGCATAGTGGAAATCCTTCGTGTGTCGAAGGCGGGGATGTAGAGCAAGTGTGCTCGAACCTCGAAACAACCCTTTGTGTTTGCGATTGCTCACTCTTGCTCTCTTACTCTTTTTGTCTCACTTATATCTTGCATTACTTTATAGTCTTTATCTCTTATATGCATGATATACTTTTGTGCTCATAATTGCTATACTTACTTGGGATTGTTATTAACACTAGTATTCAACCAAGAGAGCCAACCGCGGCACCTCAACCCATTCAAGGGGAATCTAGAGGAGTTTGTCCAGAGCCTCGCAGGGGAATTCGGCAACACTCTTGCGTTATACATAAGTGTTCAATTAAAAAAGTTTAATTTAACTTAGTTTTAATTCCGCATTATTTGTTCATAAGTGACCATTAGATTAGCCATCACCTATTCACCCCCCTCTAGTGATCTTACAGTCATCCTATCAACCCTCTAACTTGATCTTGGCCGTCCATACATCATCAACATTATTGGGATCCAAACTTCCCACTATGATAGCTTTCGCTTAAATTCAATCTCTAATATTTTAAAAAAATCAAATTTTATTTATCTAAATTTTCTTTTGAAACAGGGGGTAAGACTTGAATATCTCCTCCCTTGATCCACTCTTCGTCCTTTATTAGTGAGTCAATCCTCACTGGCACTTCAAATCGTATTTTACGTGCATATGGATTTGATAATACTCATTTAATTAAAAAGTCGTATTATTAAATGAAAGCCAAACTTAAAAATATAAACGAATCTATGATCTATCACGTGCAACGCGCGTGTGCTGTCCCCTGCCATCCTATCGATTCGACGGTTCAGATTCATCCATCTCAAAGGAGCAAATAGTGGTTTCCTTCCTTCGTCTCTTTCATCTCTCTATAAATAACAACCTAACCCTGATTTCAGCCTCCACCCTCTCAGTGCCAATCTTAGGTCCTCAATCTTATCAAAACTAGTCTTTTTTCTTAAAAAAAAAAAAAAAAAAAAAATAGGTTAGGTTTAATTTTTGTCAAGTCTTTGTTAGATTGATCGAGAGTGAGAATGAATGGCGGTGAGGAAATCAAATTCGTGTACCGTAGGCTGGTTATTGACACCGTCGGTGACGGCAACACATCCCTCTAATAATTCTGAGCCTTCTTTTTTCTTCTTTCTGTCTTTTTTTTATTATTGAATTGATTTGATTTTTCTTTGTTTGGATTTTTGTTTTTGAAATTTGTATTCTTGAATTTGGGTGGGGGCGAAGTGACGATGAAATTCATGGTCTGTCAATCCACTGAATGATTCATAATTCGTGATGTTACTCGTGAATCCCGACAGGTTCTGATCGCTCCCTCTATTCACTAAAATTCTCAAACTGAGAATCTATTTTTTCTCCTTTTCCTTCCTGAAAATTTTATTTAATTCTAGTATTTTGATGACGGATTTTATATTATAAAAGTTATTTAACTTGCTCTTGAGTTCTTCTTATAATTTTTATTTTGTTATTTTTTTTATAAAGTTATATCGTGATAATATTCTAACCGAGTAATATAGGTTATATGATGGTCAAGCTTGAAATCAGAATCATGATGTCAAAATTAAAAAAATGCCATATATCTATATAATTAAAAAAGAGACCGAAATCCTCAAAAACGAGAAAGTAATTTTGGGAAAAGATCTTAAATTTAATTCTGATGCATCTTTTCTTATATAAAAAGTGATTTAGGTAGACTTTTAATATTTATTATATAAATTTCTAAGTTGTTAAGTCATAACTTTATATTAATATATTTCTTTGAGTCTCATTAACCCAAAGAATAGTTTTGTGACTTTAAAAACTAGTCAAAATCTATAAGATTGTTTTTTATGAACACTAAATTGGTCGGTATGATTAACATTAAATTAGATTATTTGTATTTTTGAAAGGTTAAAAATTTTTCAACAAATCCAAAATTACAAGCTTCAGTTCATTGGTGAGTTTACACTCATCTATGATTTCAACCCAAAATAGATAATTAAACTTCTAATTATATTAATCTCACGTACCCCATATTTATCATAATTCTACCCATGTTGGTCAAATTTCAAGGATCAAATCAATTCTACCCATACAAATCAATTTTAAGATATTGTTACAGTTTTTTCAATCTCTTTTTCTGAGACGAAAAAGAAAAAGATGATTTTGCATCATGGATTGGGTTGTACGGTGACATTCTGCCTCACTGGAACCACACACCCGCCGCCTTGGAAGAAACACTACGACACCGCTGTGAACCGCTGTGATGATACAGAAAGAGAATCTGGTTTTTTTTTGTCTTTTTTTTTTCCCCTCTTCCTCGCTTTCCCAAATTCAACGGACTTAAAGAAGAGGGGAAAGAAGACCGCTTCCCCTCTTCAATCACTATTTCCCCCCCCCCCCCCCACCCCCCATCTCTCAACCTCTCAATTTAGCTAATTTAGTTAGAGCCACATGACTGTAGGATGAAGGTTGAGGTCAGAGAGTGAGAGAGGAGGGAGGGGGAGAGGCTCATTACACTACCTAATATATATATGCATTTGCTTCATGAATTTTTTTTTTGGTAAATCTCTCTAGGTAACCTATCAATTTTTTCTATTTTCTTTTTTCGAGGAAAGCAATAGCCCAGTCTTGAAATGAGACTTATCATTCTTATTTTTTAAACCCAACCCTTTGATCACTGGGTCAGGCTTCAACTGTGATAAATAACACTTTAGTCTAGAAAAATAATAAAAGTTGGTAGCAAGAACATTATAAAGGGAGCTTTTCTTTTTAGACTTTTTATAGGGAAATTACTTTTAAAGTGCTCTTGAAAGTTAGTGATCCAAGCTCTCAAGGGTGTTAAGTGGGCCGAGCCGGGATGGCAACCTGCACCGGCATGACCCTGCCAAGGTAGGACCTAGGCCAAATCTGGCTCCAACTAAGCTCTGCATTGAACCTGGGGCCAACTTTGAAGAGAACATTAAAATATTTGAAGATTGTGAAAGTAGTTGATACCTTGGGAGAACTAATAGGTATATGTGGAACAGTGCCGGGTATATCAGAAGAAACATTAAAATATGTGTATTTTGTGAATGAAATTTGAGGAGTGTCGTGTCAATTTTAGGGTTTTTCAATATTCATTACTAAACTAAAATTACCACGAAACCTAAAATCAAAAGTTTGATTAGATCTAGCTGCGAAGAATTGCTATCTATTTTTTTTTTTTGCTAGTTTCTAATTTTATAGGATATAAATATCGGATTGAGAATTTACGGAGCTTATGGACTTGAGACTTGAGAGCTTGTGGACTTCAGAGCTTGTAGAGCTAGTAGATAGAGAACTTGTAGAGAGAGAGAGCTTGTATAAATAGAGAGCTTGCAGAGCTTGAAAACTTGAGAATTTTAGAGTTTTAAGAGATTTTTGTTGTGATGAAATGGAGTTAGAAGATGAAATATTTATAGAGGAGGAGAAGAGTATTTTTTTTGCATTTTTTTTTTTGAAAAATGTCACCAAACTTACCATATACCCATTGGGGTATTTGCAAAAAAAAAAATTGCAAAACCCCCAGCCCTCCAACAGCTATAATAGTAGATGGGTTTGGCTGGGCCAGGCTTTCCAGGCCAGCCCTGTGGGCCGTGCTAGCGCCCATGCCCGAGCTTGACACGTGCCGAGCACGTGCCAGCGCCCAGGCCTGGCACAACAAACTGTGTCCAGATGTTTCATATGCTTTTCCCAAAATGCAAGAACTGGTCCACTTGCCCGACATATTAAGAGCAAACACCCTGAACACTAATTACAACTAACCCAAACTAGCACTTTAGGTGGCACAATAGGCACTTTTAGTTATAATCGTGCAACAAGTAAAACAAATTTAGTTAAATATCTTATTAGGTCTGAACGGCCTTTTAGTATGGCTGAAGACGATGCATTTACAGATTATATTAGAACCGCTCATAATTTGGATTATTAGTCGGTCAGTAGGGCCATTATAAGATCAGAAATGTTTAGAGTATTTGAAGAACAAAAATAATGTTAATTGCAGTTTTATCATTTTTGTGACATAAAATTACACTCACTTCTGATTGTTGGGAAGCCCTTAACGGCTACCATTATATTGTTATTACTGTGCATTTTATTGATTCTGATTGGGTTTTAAATATTATCAGTTTTAAAAAGTTTACTCGTCCTCATAATGCTTTAAATCTTAGTAAGGTTATAATGCTTATTGTTAGATAATATAAAATTGATTCTAAAATTTTTACTATTTCATTTGATAAAGCTAGCGAAAATACTGCAGTGATTGAGATTTTGAAAAATTATTTAAAACGCATTTTGAAGGAATTTTTTTCCATATTCGATATGCTTGTCATAATATTAACTTGACAAGATGGTTTGAAATTAATTAATGATTATATTCAAAAATTAAGAGATACTATTATATTTATTAAAAGTAGCGGCCTAAGAAGACAAACCTTTAGACAAATCTGTTCGGAGTTAAAGTTACCTGCTAAAAAATTCCTAAAGATGTAAAATTCGTTGTAACTCGACATATAATATGTTGAGTAAAGCGATTTCTTACAAGAGGTAATAAATAGGTTCATTTCTGTAGAATTACCTAACTGTTTTATTTCCGATGAGGAACGGAAAATTGTGAATGAATTTGTGAATTTTTGAAAAGATTTGAAAAAATAACAAAATTATTTTCTGGTATTTATTATCCAACAATAAGTTTTGTATTTTATGAGTTAACTGAAATAAGCGAAATATTTTCTCAATATAGAAATATGATTTTGTTAGAGATATTACTGCTCCCATGGAGAAAAAAAATTTAATAAATATTTTAAAAATTTTATTTTTATTTTTTATTTTGCTGTTATTATTTATCTTAGGATTAAATTTAATGGATTTTTATTTGAAAATTTTTATGAAAGAATGGACTATGAGGATAGTCCCGCCCTAATGTGGGCAGATATTGATTCTTCCATAAATAAGTTGTATGATTTTTATGAAACTACTTATGAAAATAAGCATTCTTCTTCTTCATCTCAAATTTCTTCAACATTTACAAGTAGAAGTTCATTATTTTTAGGTCTTTTATCACTTTCAAAAAATCTAGAACTGCTAATTCTTTAAATGAACTTCATTATTATATCCAACGTGTTGTTACTCTTGAGATCGATCCAAACTCAGGATTTGATAATTTTAATATTTTGACATGGTGGAAATCACAGGCATCAACTTATCCCGTGCTTTCCATCATGGCATGTGATTTACTGACTCCTCCAACATCTACAGTAACATCAGAGTTTGCTTTTAGTACAGCTGGTCAAGTCCTGATTGATACGAGGAACCGTCTGACGTATGATGCAATCGAGATGACCATATACAGGAATAATTAGATGGATGCGGAAAAGAGAAGTCAAAATAAAACAATTAACGATCTCATCAAAGATTCTCCAGAAGACTCCCCATAAGATGAATGAAGACTTGTATTTTTTTTATTTATGAATGATAAAATGTATGAAAATTTGTACTTTTTTATTTATTAATGATAAATTTTAAAATTTTTTAATTTATACTTCAATTGTATTTGTATCCATTATCCATTTAATTGGATCATTAATAAAAAAATTTATATTTTCATTTCACAACTTATAATTTCCTTTGGCAAATTTTTCACAACTTGGATCAGGAATTTTTTAGTTTACTAAAATTTTTAAATTTTTTTAAAAGAGTTTTTTGATTTTTTCTTAAGGCCGGGCCGGCCCGCCGCTGGTTTTGCACGGGTCCGGCTCACCCGGGTCGTGGGCCAGACCTAGGTTCCAAAGATGGCTCTGGAACCCGGGCTCGGGCCGCCCCAATGCTGATAGCGTGGCGAATCTCAAGTTTAACATGGCGTTGTCATCACGGAATCTAACCATGCATCCAGCTCACATAATCATTAGGGTTTCGACTTCTATATATTTGATTAATAAAGCACAGACTTGTGGAGTTAAGCAAGAGAAATCCATTAATCGCCAAAAAAAAAAACAAGACCAATAAAAGATTTCACTTCACCAAAATTCTCACAACTTTTAGTTTGAAGGCCACTTCAGCATGATGATTTCTTGAATTGGGTAGCCAAATGTGTACACTTTCAGCAAATTTTCTTTGTGGAAGACATTTTAAAGTGAGAAGCATTCTGCGATTTGATTAATAATAGAGCCAGGTCAGAATCAAGCAAAAGGAGTTGAGTTGGGAATCGAATTGATAGTTATTTATGTCTAGCTAGCTCAAGAACCTCAGCTACATAATTGCAAATTTTAGTTTTAGTTCAACTGAAGTTGAGATATTGTGTAGAATTTGCATGTAACCTGCTTGAATCGATCCCCATGTGAACCGTATTTCAACCTCATTTGTTTTTTTCCTTTCATCAATTCTCACTTAAATCCTTGGAAAGACCAGTCTTTTCTACTCATCTTCGCAAAATTTTGATCAACCTCTCCCTCGGTTATCATCTTCGCAAATTTTTGATCAAACTTTTCTACTCATCTTCAAAATGTTTTTTGACAGTTAATCATACCAACCATCGGAAAAAAGAACAGCAATTGTGAAATCAATTCATATCTAACAAGCAGATGTTCAACATTTCTTGCCTAGCTTCTTCAGGTTGATGAAAGCAAGCCAAGAAAAGGATCCTCTGCCTTTTCGTTCATTATAATTAAACAAGCATTTTAAAGAGTTGATATGATGAAAACTCAGGTTAAAATGGTGTTGCCTTTCTCCTACGAATCCTTCCTGTGCTGTTGCAGAAGATTTATGCACATTCAAGCAAGAAATTCAGTAACCATTGAGAAGACGAGATCAATAAAAAATTTTGCTCACCATTTCTCAGATCCTTTGGCTTGAAGGTAGGGTCTGTTTGGTTGTCGTAACTGGCCGTAATTCGTAGTTGTAATTGGTAAAGTCTTTTACAATTATAAATGAGTTACATATATGTAAATTTTACGGTGTTTGATTGGTAATATAAATTGTAAAGTGAGAAAGTGTATTGTATTTTACGGTGTTTGGTTGTCTAATGTATAAGTCGTAAGTGAAAAAGTTGACCACAAAATTAACTATTTGGTGATTTTAAAAGTTTTAATACTGCAAATAAATATTAAAAAGTTAAATATTAACATTTTTTAATATTAATATAAAAAAATAATACAAATTTGTATGACCACAAAGTAACTGTAACTGGACTGTAAGTGAGTGGTAACTGGGTTGCAAGTGAGTGTTAGTTGAGTTACGTAAGTCTTTTACGATTACGGTCCAAACAAAAGCCGTAGTTGTAACTGGGTAGTAAGTCATTTACGAATTACGGGGTTTTACGCGAAACAAACGGCCCCGTAGTCGAGTATGATGATTTCTTGAGTTGAGAAGGTCGATGTGATTCTTCAAGGATGAAAGAAGCATTCTATGAGAGATACATCCAAGGTTCTAAATATCGGGATCGTATCGGATGGGTTTTTTTTTTCATATCGGATATCGGGAATACGCGTGCATATCCGGCGTTTATAGCAGACACTATATATTGTGAAATATTGATAATTAAAAGTTGATTTAATGTCATATATATATATTATTTACCTAATAAAATGATGTAATATGCATGTAAAGACAGTAAGAAATAATGTACATTTGCACACAATTGTGCAATAAATAAGTTATTTCATATCGGGCAATATATCGGATGATTTATCGGCAATATCGGGCACTTTATCGGCCGATATTTCAAATATCGGCCGTTTTTTGCTGCAAACGATATGGCGAACGATTTTCCCATATCGTATCGGCAGCAGGCAAAAAAGGAGATACCGGCCGATATTTAAAACAGGGGATACATCACAACACTCAATTTTCCTGAAGATTGACCTCACTAGTAGTAGTGCAAATGGCTAAAGGCTCTAGAAGGAAGAATCCACCCGATTTATGTTCGCAACCTTGATAAGCTGGACCATAGAGTAAGAATGTATTAGCATTTGATATGATCTTAATTTGTTCTCCAGCTACACAAAGAAGATACATTTCTCGCTACTAAACCCAAAAGAAGAATCTTCAGAATAAAAATCCTAGTTTCTTAAGAGAGAATGGAAAAGAAGCAATAGAGGAAAAAGTAGATTCCATGACGAGAAACATTGCCATTATCCTGGTTTAGATATCTCCCTTGTGCTGTGTCTCTCTTTGTCCACCTCTTCTTGCTTCAATCCCAAATCCTGCAACGTAATTTGCGAGAGCTAGGTCAGATCCAAACAGAGGAGTTGGGACTTGGGAGTCTAATTTGTAGATGTTCGTGTACAGCTAGCTCAGAAACCTCAGCTGCATCATGGAAATGTGATTTCAAATTTTAGTTCAGCTGCTGATCTTCTAAAAGCTGATCAAAGTAACAGTCTTTCATGTGAATTAAGGATTCCACAGAGACTGACGAGTGGATCTGATGCAGATTTGTCATCTATGCTTTTGTTTTCTAGAATCCCTCAGAACTAGTGGCTTCCAAAACCATTTTATGCGTTGACATTAGCATTAGGCCTAGGCACACACAACAGGAAGGATGATGAAGCCGAATAAATCCTTAGGCTACCTCCTAATGGAGGAAACCATCATCTCATAGAAGATGGATCAGATTCGCTCTTCTACTGCTGAATCATTGCTCCAAATATCGCCGATACAAAATGATATATTAGTTGATATGATGTTGTCGAGGACTGCCATTATGATATGGCAGAGAAAAGTGAATATCTCATTCTGATCTTATATTGGCGATGTTTTTGGAAATCAGCCTATTAAATTGAGCTGATTTTCCTGGGTGAATATTGACCGATATGGGTCATATTGGGTTCTATTGGGTTTACTTGATAAAATGAGTGGATTTTAAGATAAACTCAACTATTTAATATTTACTAAAACACCAAACTCATTAGCCATTATGTTTTAAACCTAGATGCCCACTATTGAACGAGTCTCTGATACTTCTTCACAGCTTCCCTTTCTTATTCTCTTCCCATGTCCAAATCCAACACAAGTGATTATGACAACGTGAAACAGACAACAAATCAGTAACAACGAAGAAGATTCAAATTGATGAAAATATGAGGAAGCCCTAATCAATGTGAAAGAGTGCCAGTGAAAGACGAGAAGGAAGCATCCCCAATTGATGACGAGAAAGAAAATTAACCATTTCCAAGAAGTAAATACAACTAATCATGCTATATGTGTTAACTGAATTTTTAACTGAATATTTTTTCAATTTCATGATTTATTAATTGCATTGCATAAACTTTGTATACATGTTATAAATATCTTTATTGGATAGATGACATCTAAGTCATTACAACTAGCCTTAAGTTATCAATATTTATACAAAAAAAATATATTTAGTAAACTTTGAAATCTCGGTATCAGTATTCGTCCTAGCCGTAGATTTTGGGTACCAAATCAATAAATATTGCCGGCCATTTCATCTCTGTCGCATCAACAATATCATTATTTTTCTAAATGTATCGGCAAAATTGGTATAGACTTGGTATCAACTATACATATTGGTTGGGTGATATTTCAAACCATGAGATACAAACTGCCAAGATCCCATATCCCCCATACATCTGGTATCCACTATCCTCTACCTGATATGGAAAACCCCTATGGATATGAACCAAATACCCAATAAAAAAAAACCTTGTTCCTAATTATTCACGACTTTAGAATAAATTGGGTGATTATTATGTATATTTCACATTTGGCTTCTGAAGCACTCATCGAGCTACATTGGATTACTTTGCACAATGAGTCCTATTTTTCTCCTATTAGGCTGCAAGGTTCCTCTCAGTTTAGGGGGCAAAAGAAGAGTCCTATTGTTTCCCATGCATAGTTCGGGTTGAGTTGGAATTTGGAAACCTTATCCTGCATAATCTCATGGTGCAACTGCCCTTTGTTGGTTTCTATGAATTCATAAAGATCTAAAATTTGGAAACATTTAATTAGCTTAGATCACTATGAATTTCATGCAAAAAGGAGAACAACCAAGCCTTTCGGAGTTAAAACAAATAGCTCCTCTAAATGATTGCAACATACTGTTCCAGTATCAGAGAACAAGAATGATCAGAAAGCATGGTATGCCCTGAAATCTGCTATTTGTAGCCTATTCTGCTCTCCACATATTTCTGTTTGGAAGTATTTGTCCAACAGTGAAGAATACCAATACTTCAATCTAGCATGTTTGCATAAACCAAACTGAGACACCTTCAGCGCTTTTCCTGTCCCCCCTTTCTTTTTTCTTTCCTTCAAAATTTTCTTTTTTGAATTTCTTCCAAGTTGTTGTATTTTGAGTTGCTTCAGTCTTAGTGCACCAACTTACTCAAACCACTTTGTAAATGACTTAGATTAGTCTCAGTGAACTGCTTTCTCAAGAAGACAATACAAGCAGCAGCATCAAAGAATATGAATAAGAACCACATCTGTTCACCTTTCTCACATCTGTTTGCTCTCCTATTTGATTGCTTTTGCTGGAATCCCTGCCAGCAAGTGGTCTAATACAACATGAAGCACTTATACGAAAGATATTTCTTTCCACCTCTATTGCGCCATTTTAAAGATTTCTACTGTCCACTCTTTTTTCAACACTTTCCTAATCAGGTTCGTTTCACACTTGTTACAAACACTTGCATTAGAAGTAACCTCAACAGTTCTCTAGTGAAAGCTATTTGACTTTATTCTAATATCTTTAATTCCATTATACGCGAATCAGGTGAAGTGACTTGCAGATTTTCGCGATGTAAACCTTTAGGTTTTAGCATCTCTTACATAATCACGGTGATGGCATTTCTTATACGTCCAACAAACGGCCATTTGCTCTCCATTATGAAGAAAGTTTCATAATTTGTCATACTAGCTTTTGACAACAAGAATATTTGGTGTAATTATAGTACGCTTGGTCATACATCTTCCTGGACATTACAATATAAAGTGTTGGGAATCAACCAAGTCTCATCAGATTTCTGCTACAGAATTCTCCTCACCTGCAGAGGAATAAAGAGCTCTCCTACCTTTGGTTCACGTTCTCATCCATGTAAATGATGAACTCTATAATTAAAGAATGGAGGCGTATTCGAGAATAAGAAGAGTGAAAGCATCCAGAAGCTCTAAAATGGATGAAAGAATCAGAATTCTATGGACAGTGCACCTATAAAATCCTTCACATTGATGATTTTGAGACATCTACTTCATCCTCTATCATTTCTTTCAAATCTAGTTTGCTTGGGACAACAAAAGCTCCCAGGATTTGGAAATGAAGACAGACGAAAAAGGAGAGACTTCACACGTTGCCACTGAAGAAATTATTGGTAGCATGGGATGTCCATCCTATGACCCCTTGAGCTCTTCCATGTTTCCCTTTCCTGGTCTGTTGGGAGAAAATAATCTTTTGAGAGAGAATTATGAATCACCTAGAAAAATGGTTCGTAGACAGGCCCATCAATCATATTACCTGCACCCACTAACTTGGTTGGCTAATGAATCTTCCCAACGGTTCAATCTCGGTTCCATCAGTCATTTCATCAACAAACCACTTCCAGAAAAATAATCAATCCTAATTATGGAACATCTCGAGCTAACACAGGCATTTCCTTGTACACCGATTGCCACAATCAGCACAACAAAGGAGACGACATTCTAATACCAAAAGCTACTGTCGCTGAGCTCTCACGTAACAGAACTAGCCTGGAGGGAAATCCTATTGCATCTTGGGACAAAGAACAAGATCTGAAACCAGAGTAAATTATTCAACTTTTAGACTTTCATAAACTGAATATCGATGTGTCTATGTGCAAAATATTATGAATTTTTGCAGGCAAGTTATCACTCTCCAAGTTCTAGGACATGGTCGGGCACACTTAATAACAGCTCACAATCTGGAGGTGGTGCATGTGGGAAACAACGTATCAGATGGACTCACGAACTTCATGAGCAATTTGTAGATGCTGTTAACAGTCTTGGAGGGTCAATGAGTAAATTTCAATCAATCTAACACCTATCTTACATTGTGAATTATCCATGTATTCTTATAAAGGTCAATCTATGAATGCAGAAGCGACTCCAAAAGGAATTCTGACACTAATGAAAACACCAGGCTTGACAATATTTCACATCAAAAGTCATTTACAGGTGAGTCATATGACTAGTGGTTATCGTTCCCAACACTTTATTTCCTTACTTGATGGATCGTCAGGTTGATATAGTCCTTTTTATGCAGAAATATCGGACAACTAAAAGCATAACTAGTTTCCACAAAGGTATATAACACAACTCTCCCAGTTACCTCTTTGCCTCATAAACTTTGAGGTATATGGTTTCGGTATTAAAGTGTATACATTCTACTTTGTCAACAATGATAGGTTCAAGCTTGCTAATTCAGAGAGAAGTTTAAGCAAGTAGCTTCTATAAGATGCAATTCAAGGTATACCTTGTTATGTTCATGAAGTGAAAAAGAACAAAAATTCCCCACATAGTATCATCAATAACTCAATAGGAAATAACACAATGTTTTTTAATATAAATTAATGACTGAAGGTAACATAAAAAGATAACTATTCATCCCACTGGAAATCAATATGAGTTCTGAAACTGTCTCTGAAAAATCTAGAAGACAACGGAGGTAAACCTATAATCTAATGAAGAGAGTAACATATATCAAATAAATATTCACAACCTTTTCTACACAATTGATAAGTGCCCAGTTACGATTGCATAGGCTGAATTCATGAGCAATCTAGATAGGTAAATCAATATGATAAAAGATATAAACAAGTAATACATGTTTTTAGCTACCTTGGCTTGTGAAATTTAGGTAAACATGCTTCTTCAGTCATTTTCAACACTTCTACAAAATCTGTTATAACAAGTTATCTTAATATACACGGATCACATGAGTGCGCGTATAGAGAAGCATAAAGAGCTGAATGTTTCCAGTTTCTGCCATGAAAATTTCTTCAATAACTTGGGACTAAAGAGTCAGGTATTCTCATTACTTTTTGAGAAGATAGATCTCAAGTTTCGCTTCTAAATGTGATATTTTATCTGATATGACAGGTGGAAGTGGAAGAAGCAACTGTGCAGGGATGCCAGTGCCTAATCTAAACGGGTAAAATATTTCTCAGGTCTCTGTACTTATTTCGGCCAGAATTTTCCTTTTTCTCCTACTTCCTTCAGTTCTTTAGATCACTTGGTAAATCATCCTAACTTCGAGTTGCCCCGTGATGCTGGTAAAGAAATGGAGGCCTACAAATCTCAGAAACCTTGCGACTTCAAATGAATGTTCAGAAGAGTTTGCAAGATCATTTGGAGGTATGAACATCACCAAGTAATATGTTGTCATACTTTTGGTGTTGTTTTGTGTAGCATTCAATTGGATTCATCATCTCCATTCCTGTTCACAGTTCCAGAAGAACTTACAGATGAGAATAGAGAATCAAACAAATTACCTCGAACAGGTGATTCATCAGAAGAAGAAAAGTTGTAGCTTCTTCCAGAATGATACATCAGATAAAGCACTTGACGTATATGGTGAAGAGAGCTTGTCGAATAGAGTACATGAAGGTCTGGGACAGACATTTCTCAATGAAAATAGGCCTTAAGCTTTTTCATCTGAAACCAGACTGAACCAACAAAGAACAATTTTTTCTCAGTGAATTGCTGATGGAAATCAACGATCTCACTGGAAAATCACAACTAAAGAAGACTAGTGATGCCAATTGCTAATGGGTTTGAGGAAACATGTTTGCTGTCTACCATGTTGCTTCAAAATTGTTCTATGAATGCCTCTCAACTAAGGGGACAAGCCAATAAGCTAGAAATATCTGTAAATCCAAGCTTTTGTCCTGCAATGTTTAAGTATGGTAGCCTATTTTTTAATTATATAGTTTTACTGGAAAAGTATTGTATGGATGAAAGATTTCAAAGGATTTAACACATCTTCGTTCATGAGATATGTGGTACATCAAGAATACACATGCGGAGGATTTCAGATCATTGATTCCTCAACAAAGATGGTGAGAAGGCTTAGAACCTGTTAGATATAGCAGTAATTAGTTAATTAGCGAAAATGTTTGGCTATAGATTCCTAACAATATTTGGAGACTTATAGAGTCTTAGTAGTGTTATGAGTTATACTTAGAGTAGAATTTGATTTTGTATGCATTTGTATAAGGAGAGGATTATTCGTGACTCTACGTGTAATTGTATTGTTATAGTACTCTTAAGAATCAATAAAGACATAGTCACTCACAGTTTAACATGGAATCAGATCCTAGAATTTTTAGTCCAAATCTCCACCACCAGCCTAGGGCTCTCGCCATCTTCTTTTTCTTTAATCATTCTTTCTTCTTCTTTTCTTTTCTATATTTTTCTTTCCTCCCCAAACCCCCTACACCATCGGGGGGAAAACCATTTACCGAACTGTTCAACGCAGTTAATGTTCATGGGTACTGTTCATCGTGTTTACTATTCATTATGGTTCATTGGTACTGCTCATCACAGAGTAAGAGTAGTGTTCATTACGGTACTATTCAACAATTTTCATCCATTTCATTTTTTGGGATTTTCTTCTTCGAAAATTCTTCGTTCATAATTTTCGCTTTCGGCAATTCGTTTTTGACAATTCATCAAGAAGTTTCATATTCAATCTTTCATATCCATATTCAGATTTCTATTTAGATTTAGCTTTTGGTTTAGAGTTAAATCTGTTTTAGAGTTAAAATCTAGACCGGACAACTGAAATTATTTTAACCATAAATCAAAGTATTGGAGGTCAATCTTTGTGATTAATTCAAGGGTCTCCTAGATTTTTGGGCATGCCGAATGCGTTTGTGAGTCCTATGATCAGTTCTATACAAGTAGTGGCAAATCAACATCGCTCAAGGTGAGATCATGATTTCTTCATCTTCAAGTTGTGGTTTCTGATTATTGGAGTTGTATTTTATAAAAAGTAAGATCCAAAGTATCATTTAGTTTGCTTGAAATCCAGAGGGAGGATGGTTTAAGTTTGTTTGAGATCCTGAGGGTTCAGTTCATTTGAGATCTGAGGGGTCCGAAGGCAGAATTGTTTGAGTTCATTTGAGGCCGAGTGGAGGGACATTTGGTTTTGGTTCAGATCCTCAAGGAGGATCATTTGAGTTAATTTGAGGTCTGAAGGGGGGCATTGTTGAGTTCATTTGAGATACTAAAGGAGGATCAAAGGGATTGTTGTTTGGTTTCAATTTAGATTGCAAGGGAGGATTGCTTGAGTTTGTTTTGGAGATTTTCTTCAGTTTGACATTAGCATCAACAACATTTGCATCTCACAAGCAGAAGTTCGGTGTCTACGATTCAACATCAATGTCAACATATAGTATTTGTTTTCAACACTCGAACAATTTTGGCATCTGTTTTCCAGTTTTTGTTCGGCAAGCTCTTAATGTCATACTATTGTGAATTAGAGAGGGATATTAGATACAGTAATAATTAGTTAATTAGTAGGGTTATTTGTTATAGAATGCTAAAAGTATTTGGAGTCTTATAGTCATCATTTGAGCAACATTTGATTTTGTACGGTCTTTGTAAGGAAGGGATTACACATGTATGTATATATGTAATTGTATTGTATCCTTGTCTTGAAAATCAATAAAGACGTAACTATTTGTAGTTTAATAGAACCAATGATTCATTATCAAATGAAACTAGTGCTATTCTGATGTGAACTATTACAATAATTAAAAGATACAATGAGTTCCTACTAAAATAAATTTGCCAATCATTTTAATCAAATAGAGGAAAAGGTAATGAAGCTAAAGTAAAATCTTGCTCTATGGCAATGATAAGTAATCCTCATTGTTTTACTAAATAAAGAAGCAACAATCAGAAGGAATCCTTCTAACTAACCCACAGTTTATTTCAGCTAAAGAATATAAACTCATGCATTGATGGATCAACACAATCAGAAACTAAAAGGAAGATTGATTATTTGGGATCCTTTCTTTCTTAGACGGAACGGCCAGAGAAAAGTATTATTCTGATGTACCAAGATCTGGTTTCCAATTCATATTTTATGGACCAACCTACACATTTCACATCTTTGTTGGAAAGAAATCTTTCATAATACCTCAAATAAGGAATCACGAAGAAGAGTTTCTGAATTTTTTTTTTTTTACTTCCTACCTTGGGGACAAATCAAACCTAATCAAGTGACAATATGTTTAAACTCAACCAACCATGTGTGTAGTTGGAGAACATTATTATACATTTTCCAAGTTATGAACTTACGATCAACTATGTAGCACGGATACGGGTGTCAGACACGACAAGGACACTGGACACGGACATAAGACACGGACACAAGACACGGACAAAATTCAAAAAAAAGATACGAGAACACGACAATCAATATTTTATTATTATTATATATAGATAAATTTTCTCTCTGTTCTTAATTTTTCGATTTTCTCTCATACTCTTAAAGAGGTGCATTGTCTTCAACTTTTTCTACGATATTTTTCGAAGTAGACATTTCTACACAACTCTACCTATGTGATTAGAATAATGAATAATCAACTTGTTAAAAAATAATCAAATATGAATAATTAGTTTTTTTAAAGGTAAGATGAAAAATAAAATAAAATCTAAATAATTTACATCTATATCTTCTATAAAGTAACAAACAAAACAAAAAATCTAAAAATAATCAAATTAATACCTCACCTAGTTAATAATGTGTAAATTCTATTACATATTTGCTTATGTCAGAATGACATTCTTTTATGCTTATTTAAGCGACATGTAACTTTTAAATACTTAATATATGATCTTTAAATTTTATTAATGTCGTCACGACGTTAGACACGGTGCCGACACATGATTTTAAGATTGTTTGAAATGTGACACGACATTGGAGTGTCGGATACCTGTCGGGCAAGTGTCGGTGTCCGACACGTGTTCGACACGGACACGTCACTCACTTTGAAGTGTTCGTGCTTCATAGACAATCAAGTAAGACTCAAGGAGTTCTGCTACCAAAAGTATGGAAAGAAAATATTGTTTGCTTTATCCTTGTGCTTCATTGGGTGCCATTTTGCCATTTTCCTAAAAGTGTCAGGCTAAACCCACTCCCTGGTGAAAGAAAGCTCTAGCACAAGCATCAAACTTACTACATCGGCTTTCTATTTCTTTCTATTATCAACAGGCCGGGGAACTTCCACCCTACCTTCTCCTTCCCTTCTATAAAATATCCCTTCCTCTGGTGAGAATTTAAGAAAAATTGCTCCTCTTATGTTCCCATTTTTCGTGCATCTTTTCTTATTGATTTTCAATTCCTCCTTTTTGCTCTACTTAGGGTGTGTTTGTTATGCAAGAATTCACTTGGGAATACAAGATCATGCAATTTTCGTGTTTGGCATAAGTTTAACTCAACATTCTTGGTAATATTAGATTCCCATTTGCACCAAATTTCATCATTTCGTGGGAATATGAATCCCACCATGATAAGTGGGTGTTCTATATTCTCATCGGATGGAAAGGCGTACAAATTTTTATTTTCAAAATAACTTTATTTATACTTCTCATTTTTCTTCTCTTGTATTCTGCGTTCATGGGGATCATTGTCGCTTGCACCACTGACATTGAGCATCATCATTGCTATCAGTGTCGACCATTATAGCCGTTGTTCACCACCACTGCTACTACCGTGACCACAACTGCCACTTCCAACTGCCCTTGCCAACCATCACTATCATCATCAACTGTAACACCAACGACTACTGTCATCAACTAATTATTGCCACCATCATCATTGACCATTGCTGATGTTGCACCATTGCCATTGATGCAAACACCACTGCCATTGTCACTAATGAGCCACTGCCACCTCTAATGTCGGTAAGAACCCGATCATTGTTGATGTGATGGAGAATCGACGGTGCAAATCTAGTAGGATTTAAGATTTTTATTTAAATAAGACTTGAATAGATTTGGTCAAGATTTATAAGTTATTTGAATTAGATTTGGATAAATTTGAGTTTATCAATAATTGCACGTATGGTGCACGAAAAGTAGGCTATATATAGCTATGTAGTGAATTTTAAAATTAATGATGAATTGATTAAAATTTGTTTCCTCATGAAAATTTGTGTGTTTTAATTTAATCTCATAAATTGAATCGAATCAGGCGGTAAGTCAAAATTCGGATTGCGATCAGTGGTCATATCCAATCCCCAATTCCTTATTCTTCTTCAATTCTATCAAAATCCCACCACAAACTCTAAATCACCCTCCGTACATCATGATGCCACCATCACTACTGTCATTGTTGATGTTGTCATTGTCATCGCGACCGCTGCGAGTGTCGTCGCCGTAGTGAGTGTCATTACCTCCACCGCTATCACCACTACACCGCCCCCCGATGCCACCTCTATCTGTTCACCATCACTATCGTTCCACTACAAGGTTAGTTTGGAAAAAATATATTCAAAAATGTCATATTCTTGAAATTCTTTTTAACATCTCAAATATAACAATAGTTTATTGCTTGGAATATTCTAACTACATCTAACATGATAGTGTAATATTCTTAGGAATTTAATTCCTGAAAATCAAATTCCTTGGAGATGGGAATAATACATTTTGTGTACAAACACGACTTTAGGTGGAACAATCCAAAGTGTCCACACAATAAAAAAGAGGCTGCACCCATGTGATTTGCAACCCAATTTAGCCCCTGCAAATCCCAAGGAGTGGATCTACATGCTTCCAACTTAACTTGAACTAATCCATATTGCTTCAAGTGATCCAATCTTATATCCTTCTAACCGAATCAATTCGAACTATTCAAATTGCTTCAAGCAATCATGAAACTTTGGAAGAGAAAAAGGTTAATTAAATTACCAAGACTCGTGGTTGTTTTTGATTTTGATGTAATGCCAATTAAGCTGATTCCTTTTTAGCTTACAGTGACTCAAAATACGTTCATTGATTAGATCGAAATTTATTCAAACCGATGGATCATCGTCTAGTTACACATGAGATAGGAGGATAAATTTTAACCTTTCCACAGCATCCCTTCCATATTCTAAACATGCACCAAGATCCATCAATGTTTTAAATGATTTCTATTTTATCCAGATCAGTTTGGAAATTTAGATCACACCCCTTCTATATTATGGCTCTGCAAAATTTTCTTTTCTATAACATCAACAGAGGATGCTAGACACATGCATAAAGCCCCCAAAAAAGAAAAAGAGGAGAATTAGAAACAAGAAACAACAGCTACAAAAGAAGTAAAGCCACAACACCCCCCCCCCCCCCCCCCCCCCCCCCCGCCCCCCAACAAAAAAAAAAAAAAAAAAAAAGCCACCACCACACACACATAGAAAGGGACCTTTGTCACGTTATGCAAGGGATAACACCCTCTATTGTCTTTAAAGTGGAGGATTATAACCCCTTTGTCTTTGCTTAAAAGAGCATTAACACTCTTCGTTTTCATAGCAAGCTCTCCATTTTTTAGTACAAAGGATCAAACAATAATCACAAGAATTAAGTCTCATCCGGTCTTCTAGAGTTAAGATGTATATCAATTTACCATCCATTCACCTAGACAATCTAAAGTACAAATAAATGGAAGATAAAAGACACGGAAATATAGATCAATTATAGGCCAGTGTATAATTAAGCCATAAAGGATGAGATTTCCTGTATCTCATTGGATCAAGATCTGAATTCCAACATAAGGTGTTGTTCCATGATGGTTTTTCATGTCTGACCTAATGAAAAAGTTTCCCTAAATCTAAAAAAGAGATGAGATCACTAGATAACTTTGAGGGACCTTACTTACTTATTCAGTATGAATAAGGCTTTCTTTGTATGAATAGATGAACGCAGAACACCATTATGACAAACATAAAATAAAGATTATCTGGGAATATAGGAGAACTATCACCCTACCACATTGTTGGAAAGTGTATCTCATCCAATCGACTCAGGAGAAAAAAACAGTTAGGATTGGATGGCTGATGGATTCAGTGTGGGATCAGTAGCAGATCGCGTAAGGAACTTAAAAGATAGATTATTAAATAAATTTGGACCTGAAATTTCACATGGGTTATCCCTTTAGGTATGTTGGGTTCCAGACAATTTTCTTCAGACTTAAATTAGATTTTATTATAAATAGAGATGTTTTTCTCCCATGTAATCAAACTATGAGATTATTAGATTATAATTCAATCTTGTCATGGTGTGATACTATTTTTCTTGATAGTGAGGCCATTAATTCTTGCGCGGTGCGAAGCCATCCTATCTATCTTTTTTTTATCTTTTGCTTGAAAAAAAAAGAACACACACACACACACAGAGACACACAGAAAGTCACACATACATATATGCCTGCGTGTGTGTGTGCGCACACGCGTGGCACATGAAAGTGCAGCTCAGATTGCTTATAGCACAATTACACCAAAAAAAAAAATGTAGGAATTGATATGCATAATACTCTCGTTAATATTACAACTGAAATTACTGCACACTGAATTGCCAATTGTACGTCTCAATGTTCATGTGCATCTATAAATAGAAAAAAACTGAATTCTCATGCTAGACTCGCACATGTAATAAACAATATGATGCAACAATCTAGATATCGAGAAGAAAATCTATGCCATGGGTATTCTGCACACACCTGACTGGTACACTCCTCCCTTGAGAATCACTGATCTCTGATTCAAACTTGGATCATAACATACCTGGTAGAGAACATCTTCACATTAAAATTCATGAACTTTTCGAGAAGCAGTACTGAAAAGAATACGTTAATAGGAAAACTGCCATCAAAAGAAGCAAATATTGACATTACGAACGCAAAACGTACCTCATTACAAGTCAGACATAGCCCTTGCCAAGACAGTCCAAACAACGTTGTATTCTGTAACAAATTAATATCCTTAAATTAAAAATCAAGAACTGGGAATCATGACAGTTCCATAGCTAACAAATATTACTCAAATTCACAAAATTCTAATAAGAAACACTAACCTATTGCCATCACATGTTGGGCAAAGGCAAGGGTTAATAACAATGGGATCATACAATGGTGACCACTCCACAGTGGAGATCCCTCTGCAAAGTTTGCAGCTGTGGAACGCTTTCCCTTTGCAGACGGCTCAATGGGGAGCATTTTTTTCTCTACAGCCCAAGAAAGAATACAAATTGCACGATCAGGAGTCTGAGAGAGAAGTAGCCACAGAATCGAGTTTTGAGCAAAACTGACCCGCTTGGATTTGGAAGATGACTGGAGAGCTCGGAGAGCTGCCGAGGAAGCGAGAGTGACGGCGAGGAACCCACCGGCGAGGAACCCCGCTGCAGGCCTCAGCGGACGGAGTGGGTGGCGAGGGGGACCACCAGCCATCCCGGAGCTCGTCGGCGAAATTTCTGTCGGCGCCGAGGAGGAGAAATTTCCCAAGTTTTCTCGACGAAAATTCTGAGCGCGACGGGTCGGAATCGGATAAATCCACTAATAAAAATTTGGCGGAGGTTGAAAAGTAGCGGACTGGGAGTTCAAATGGGTCGGACTTATCACCTATGACCCGATATACAAGGAAAAAGGCCAGACCCGAATGCGAGTCTCAACCCAACAAGGGCACTAATTTCTTTTTGTTTTCTAAAGAGAAAGGCCCCAAGCCTTTCTTGTACAACTTCTCCCCATTCTCTCCAGGTAGAATATTCCTCAGATCTTCAGGCATAATATTCAGGAAGTATTGAGTAGAACCTGTGAAATCTGTCACTATTTTCACACATAATGTGTGCGCATCTAAATACGTGGCGCTATCCAATTGGTGGATAGCACTGGCTAGAAGTACTTCATTCATTATGCTGGTACGTACAAATGCCACACGAAGGTAATACCTTTTTATAATGAACAAGAGATTTGAGGATTCGGTGTGTTTGTGCATTTTTTATGGAGCAAAAATTCTTAAGAGTGATGCTCAGTTAGGTTCACTTAAAATAAATTACAAAAGAAGGAAAGAAAAAGAATGAAAAAAAATACAAACTCCAAAACAATAATATAACATGTAATAGAGAAATTCTCTAGAGTAGCGACATAGTTTGTCTACAGTGAGGCCCACAAAACACGTTTTTTATTTTCATTTTCTCTCTCCCACTCCGAACTGTCCAAGGACGGCACACAGTGTGAAGGACCATCACCTGATGCTTCATGCGAAGAAGCCAACCCCAGCCCATGAATTAATGCCAAATGTCTGGTCTGTTTCGCGGTAACAAGAGATCAAGGGTGAAACCAAGAGCGCTAACAGGACCATCACTCACTTGAAAGTACTGAGAGTTTCCTTTGACTTTAAGAATATGGATATCTGGTTCAATAATAGACTAACGCCGAGTGCCTCCATTTAACTGCGACTAATAAAATGGAAGGGGCAGGATCACAATGGCCCACCCTAGGCTTATTAATGATTTTTATTCAATCTACTGTACCGTCACGTATTCAAAAATCAGGCTCGATCTATCTTTACCTCTGATACCATTTGTTGGGACCAGAGAGGCTCTCATAAGACGATAGCGGTTGAAAGAAACCCGGTCCCATCTCTATCTGAACCCAAGAAAGAGGTACGTGGGAAGGAACTTGCCTTTTGATTGTGTCCCAAGGCAAGTTCGAAATGAAGCGTGCTCCTAGGCGGGTTTGGATTCATAGAAGTGAGAGGAAAATGGAAAGTGAGAAAACTTATTTCCCGCTTCTCTTATTTGTATTGAACTGGAAATGAAAAATGAGAAAATCTTTTTTTCTTTTCCCTTTTATCTTTTACACCTTCCTTTTACACAACCATTTTCTCACTTTTAGGATGCTATAATTAATTTTTTGGTCATGTAAATCTCACTTGTAATAAGTTGTTGCTTAATGCATTAAATTTTGATGTCATGTAAATCCCACTTGTAATCTAATTACAGTTCAAAAATGTCACATAGAAATAATATTTAATTTAATATTATTTTGTGATCAACTTTGTGATTAATTTTTTCACTTTCACTTTCACATTACTAGCCAAACACCAACATTTACACTTTCATATTACAACCGAACACCAGAAAATTTATTTCCACAAATCTCAATTTCCCTTCCCACTTCCCACTTTCCACTCCAACTTCCCACTTCTCACTTCCCATTTTCCTCCCACTTTCATGTATCCAAACACGCGGTAAGTAGAAAGCTCAGACGAGAGAAGGAATCATTATTTTCATCAAAATCCATGGCAATCCATATGTGCTAACCATCTTGCTTTTGTCCAATTCCTGGCTTTTCGGGGACAAAGTTTTGAAGGGACATGGGATCCCCCGTTGCTTGATGCCAAGCTTAGACAGAATTTGACAATGACTTGACATACACATACCTCCCAAAGTAGCCACATTTGTTGATTTTTTTAGCCACCCTAATGGATTAGTAGCCACCCTAATCCATTAAGTAGCCACCCTAATGGATTAGTAGCCACCCTAATTCATTAAATAGCCACCCTAAAGATTTAGCCACCCTAAAAAGATGCTATGGCCACCCTAAGTATTTATTAATTTGTTTATTTATGTGATGTTGATGGGTGAGTTTTTCCTATATAAGAAAGGGGTTACGAGGTGGAGAAGGGTGTGGGAGATGATTAGGGAGCAAAAGAAAAGGAAAGTCCTCTTTGTTAAATCCTCTTCATTTATTCCTATTTGTGAATTGAGATTTGTGAGTTTGGGTGAGTGAGATTAGAGATGTAATCTCTTGTATTCTCTCCATTTTGATTAGTGGATTCCTCTCGTTGTCTTCTTCCGTGGACGTAGGTCACATTAACTGAACCAAATTAAATTCTTGGCGTGTTGTTCTCTTTAATTCTATTAGCTTATTATTGCTATCTGTTTAATCTTTCTCTATACTTTTCATCTCTTGTATTAGAAGTCCACTACTTCGGCAAACCGGTATTAGAGCTAGTGTTATTTTCTTGTGGGTTTCAAGATGGTTTCGGCAAAATATAGAAATTCGATGGAAGGAATAGCTTTAGTTTGTGAAGAGTCAAAATGCGGGCTCTCTTGGTGCAACAAGGCTTGTTGAAAATTTTGTCCGGTAAGGACAAGTTGCCAGAATCCATATCCAAGGACGAAAAGGAAGAACTCGAGATGAAGGCGCATAGTGCCATATAACTTTGTCTAATCGACAAAGTTTTACGGGAGATTACGATGAAGATACCGCCGCCAGTTTGTGGCTCAAATTAGAGAGTTTGTATATGACAAAATCCCTGACCAACAAGCTTTATTTGAAGCAGCACATCTTCACTCTTCGCATGAAAGAAAGTATGCCAATTAAAGACCACTTGGATGAGCTCAATAAAATTCTTATGGATTTGAAAAATATTGATGTAAGAATAGATGAAGAAGATCAAGCTCTCATATTATTATGCTCATTGACTCCTTCCTTTGAAAATTTTGTTAATAGTATGCTCTTGGTAGAGATACACTTTCTTTAAAAGATGTCAAATCAACCTTACAATCTAAAGAGTTAAGACAAAAAATGTCAGTTGTAGGAAGTGAGGATCAAGCCGAAGGCTTGTTCGTCCGTAGTCTTACATAGAAGGGTCGAGAAAAATCTCAAGGAAAATCTAGATCTAAATTAAGGTTAAGAAAAAAATATTGTGTGTCACTATTGTCATAAGTTTGAACACTAAAAAAAAGATTGTTTTAAGCTCATAGAAAAAGAAAAAGAAGATGTTAGGAGCAAGGGTAGGGAGGAAAATTTAGTGAGAGAAAATTTGGAAGCATGAAATGGAGATGGGGTTTCATTTAGGTTCTAGGGTTTCTTCTCCATGAAGAAACCTCTCTAGGATGAGGATGAAGGAATAAAAATTGTCTTGACTCTTTTAAGGTCCCCACTCCAAAATATTACAAGTTTGCCACCCCCTTTCATCCAAGTGTCACTCCCCCAAATCAAGAAGATTTAGGCCCTTGATCTCCCATCTCATGCATACCTACTCCCTCCACTAAAAAAAAATATAATATAATAAATTGCCATGAATGTATTTTCTTGGTAAATACATGTATTTCATCTCATTGAAATACAAGTCACATATATATCATGATATAGGTATATTCATATATACCACTAGACATTCCCAACATTAAGTTAGGATTCATTACACATTCAATTAACATAATAATTCGAGATTATATTTTTAAATCAGCGTTTAAAAATTCAGGGTGTTACATTCTACCCTCCTTATAAAAGTTTCGTCCTCGAAACTTGCTACTTGAAGAGAGTAAGCATAAACTTTGCATTTCTCTTGCATATCACAAACTCTTCCTTTGATGCAATATTTTTCTCAATCATTCTCTTCAAGATTCATTATTTCTTGATCAATTCTATACTATTGTACTTACGATCCAAATTAATCTTGACTCACTTGATTTTTTATCATTCCCTTACTCCAGTGTCCCATACCACTGGCAGCTCATACTGAGGGCCCACACCCTAGCAGAGCACATCCGAATTATGGCATGTGGGTACCATAATCCGAACATAAGGCAGTGATCAAATATCTCGTGGTTCGGGATTAATCATACACGTAAGAACTCATACCCCCCTTAAACCAACCATATCAAACACATTTTCACATACATGCATAACACAACCACGCATATCAATCATACCAATCCAATTCTCTTTCTATCATAACTATTCTAAATCTATCCTCATTCTATATCCTGTGCTCTGATACCAACTGTAACGGTCCCAGAAAAATAAATCCTCAATTTATATAACATCCACTTATACCGACCGATTATGAAAATCATTTCCACTTTCTTAAAAATTTCAGCAGCTCTTCCTTTGCAATTACTGGTCGGATATGATATCCGATACAAGTATGATAATTTCGGCTAACATCGGCCTACTTATTTTCAATCCAACCATATAACTGAATTCAAAATCATCCACACAATCATGAAAGTATTTCGACTTGACATCGCTACTTAAGGAGAAACATAACAACATAAACTCTAGAGTTTCTCTCTCGGCATCATAGAGTTTCAGAAATAATAACTTTCAACTTCTCATGGGCATCAAATTGATAATACACCTCTTGTTACCACAACCCAGTAAAGATATCTCACATATCAACTAGAATTGAAACCACTATAAAGGTTCTTTATATATATATATGGGTATGTACAAGATTAATAATCTATCCCAAGACCCACATGTATCATCCACAAGCACAAATGTTCCAAAATACAAGGGATGGATCGATTCAGAACGAACCCTGCGCAGCATAACCCTGACCCCTGCCTTCAAGCAACCTACAATATATCAGTCTGTGGGGGGTGAGCTCGACAGCTCAGTGAGTAAGGTAGGAAATAAATCAAGAAATGATAATATCTCAATGAGAGCATAAATATTCACGCAATAAGAGAAATCTGAAACAGTAAGGAGATAAGGAATCAGTGGCATCCCATAGTTTTAAAAACAAGACCCAATCTCTTTAATTTCTGAGGACGATCAGACTCTTATGATCGTACTCCCCAATTTCTTTCTTGAATTTTCATCTTTATGTGTGATAAGGTTTATGAGTTACATAAACAAACTCTCTCGTCTTATGTGTACATAGTGTGTATTACTCACGTGCCTTGTATTCCACGTTATAATACACTAACCACCAGAGTTATGCCATAAACCTAGTTTATGCATTCAAATAATACTTACATCACAAGCCATAATTTTAGAACATACAATCATATCATATTTCTCATAATGCAATAACGCATCACACTTCAAGTAATGCACGGATTCACATGTACACTTTCACCCAATATATGGTATTCATTTCAATCAGCTAAACTTGTATTCTGGTGTTTTCATCGTCATATACGATAACACATCCAACATACCCCTAGTGTCACACACACACACATTTGTATCACACATAACCATTCATTCTCAATCATTTGTAAGGATGCAATTATATGTATATCATAGCACCGTCTTCGCACTCCGCCTGTGCCATACAGGTCCCTTCCTCCCAACATGATATATAGTACCGTCTTCGCACTCCGCCCGTGCAATACGGGTCCCTTCCTCCCAACATGATATATAGCACCGTCTTCGCACTCCGCCCGTGCCATACGGGTCCCTTCCTCCCGACATATGTATATATATATATATATATATAGCACCGTCTTCGCACTCCGCCCGTGAAATATGGGTCCCTTCCTCCGTAACACAATGTGTACATACATAACAGCACCATATCTGTGCATTCAATTTCATAAGATTCATAGATCATGCACACCATTTCTTATATAAAAACAATCATACTCTCAATTAATGTTTATCTGTTAGACTGTATTCTTATAGGAATATTCACGCAATTTGCTTAATCAGAACATGTCACCCAGGTATATTATGTACATAAATCAAGTGATATACACCCATTATATTCATATCATTCATAATGATTTCTATTCAGTAAGACACATGCCAACGCCCTTGTACACCATATTCCCAAAATTCTATATTAAATGCAACACTTATTACACAAGATTGTATTCAGTTCTAAGCATATCTGACTATCCCTTTCATGGTGAACATGAATTAATTATTGGCTCAGTGTCTAATACTCGCAAGACTACCCACATTTAGTGTAAGTACTAATTTACCGCAATAAACCCTCCTTCGACCATAAGATGGTGAAGCTATCCCTTTATTCTTGTAACATGGTATATGTGTGTAGATATATAATATGGGTGCTTTCTATGTGATGCTCTAAATGTATTTGAATAGAGGAACGACCATGTTCACATGGTTTACACATGCATAACGATCAGATAGTACATATGTATATATGCCACATACCCATATTTCTCACTTTCAAATCTTCATATACGAGATTTCAAAACATTCATTATTACGCCCATTAAAGTTGATCGTCGTCTCAGATAATCGGTTTATCCCCTTTAACTAGAATAATGTGAACGCCACAATTACTCTTTAACTCCTGACGTAAATCAAGACATTATACTCAAAAGAGAAAGGAATTCAATAAGAATTGAGAAGATATAACACATACGATCAAAAGTGTTTATTTCAAGTATCTCATAAGTTTGGTTACCTTATGGGGCACATGCTAACTGTATGCAAAAGTATTACTTGCACCAACATCCAGGCTAAATGGATGGGTAAGTTGAGACTCACTAGATTCCTGCCAGTACTGAACTTGATACTGACAAACATATCACCCTGACATCTCAATCTTTAATATTTCAATAAGAAAATCTTTCCTTTCAATTAGTATTCATGTTCACTCATCTATTAGTCTATTGTCCATACAATTTAGTGCTGGCCGTTAACTTGACCATTTATCAGCGAATTACAACTGATCGGTCTATCATCCTTACCATTAACTTTCGGCGCTTCAGAAATTTCTACTGACTATGTGCCAATAAATACTCTATTCACAGTCCATTTACTAGGCCACCTAAGCAATTACGTGTTAGGATGAAATATATCTTTTGAAGTCCATAACAATAATTCCTTATTTCTGGTAAAATTAAAGTAATTTGAGTCTGAGGATAATCACCAGCACACTGAGTGTACATGCAACCTCGTTATGAGACATTATTTTAAAGGGTCGGCATTTAAATAAATAAGTATGACACACCTGTGTTCATAACATGTGTTACTGAAGAAAAGTGTTTAGTTCTAACTCAGCACAACATGCTTACATATAAATTTCAATAGATTTCCCCTAGATCCATCTAATTATGTTTCATCGGATTTGACCCCCAGGACAATCGAAGATGATTTTATTGTAACTTCTACTTTTGATATTAGAATGAGACACAGGGACTTCCCTTAAAACTTAGATTTACTGATCTTTCTACTAATATATTATACGACCCACTTAATTCGCAAGAATAGCTGAAATAAATAGAAAATCATTTAGACATCTAAAATTCTGCAACTTTGCACTTTCGACTAGTTGTCATGTTTCAGTGACAATTCCCAACACAGACATTAGATTAGGACACCGTAAGCGCGGTTGGAAAGTAGACTCGATTAGCTTTCCAACGGTATATCACATGACCTATTCCCTATTAAATATCCTTACGAAAGAAACCCCAAGTTTCAGGTTTCAGATCTGGACAGACTTTAACAGATTTGTATTGTTATTACAAAAGTGCTTTGAACTATACAAATTCTCAACTCTTCCTTTTATTTCCTCATCTAAATTAGATCAGGAGTAAGTCATGAACTTAAGTAATTAGACTTTTGATCACGAGAAATTTTTATAAAAGCACTCATAGTTCGATCACCACATGATTTATCACAAACCCCTCTTTAAGTCACCTCCAACTTCATAGTTTAACTTATATCGTAAAAATTTTCTTTTTATCTCACTAACATGACCAAGATCAAATTTTGATTTACTTGCATAGTTATTATGTAAGAATGGCATGAGGCTCAACCCTCACAAATGCAAGAAGCTTCAAGATTCACCATCTATACTAATGGTTAGGAGAGATCTATAACTTGATGTCCCCCAATTGGAACGATCCACGGATTTATGATACTAATTCCACGCTTAGGATTAATCTTGTCTTCTAATAATACATTAATCGTTACTTGGACTTTTGATATGATGTCACCCAAATTTTGGCTTAACCTCATTTACTTAATGATAACCAATACTAACCTCCGATCGATTTCCCAAGATAGAATCATATACAATTTACAAGAGAGTATACTTCTTGATAAAATTTAAACTAACTCAAAACCATAACCCTTCTTTGAACATTATGCTTTCATATAAGATTAATAGTTTGTCGCCAAAAGGCTAGGTTGCATGTTATTACAAGGGAGTCACATAATCACAAGAGAAGTTCTACTATAAGAATTGCAACACCTAGCAAGTTCATCATGCATTAGACCAAATGATTCTATGAAACATTTTTATTCCAATTGAAGGAAGAACAAAATTTCACAAACATTAGTCTCACAAACTCTCAATGAGAGCTTCATCACCATCAACTTAAATTGTGAGGTTGAGAATTCTAGGTTTAAGACTTACACCAAATCTGAAAATTTATAAGCCCCATCTCTATATGACATATCTCATCATGCAACCTCCTCACCCATCAATTTATATAATGGGATTAACTCAATATATCTCAAGATCAAATTTTTATTACTACATACTTTAAAAAGCTATGAAATTTCAAGGGCATGAATAGTTCAAGGGAAGAATTTTCATTCAACCAATAGATCAAACTTAGGGATTTCCAAAAGATGCAATTTGAGAAAAAAGAAAGAGGGGAAAAACCCACTCACATCATCCAATCGACCGGCCCCGTCGCCCTCCGCGGCCCGGCTGGCCGCCGCCCGGCCGCGGCCTGGCCGGCCGCCGCTGCTGGCCCCGCGCGCGAGAGCCTCCAGATCCAAGGGGAGAGGGGAAGGAGCAAGGGTAGGGAGGAAAATTTAGTGAGAGAAAATTTGGAAGCATGAAATGGAGATGGGGTTTCATTTAGGTTCTAGGGTTTCTTCTCCATGAAGAAACCTCTCTAGGATGAGGATGAAGGAATAAAAATTGTCTTGACTCTTTTAAGGTCCCCACTCTAAAATATTACAAGTTTGCCACCCCCCTTTCATCCAAGTGTCACTCCCCCAAATCAAGAAGATTTAGGCCCTTGATCTCCCATCTCATGCATACCTACTCCCTCCACTAAAAAAAATATAATATAATAAATTGCCATGAATGTATTTTCTTGGTAAATACATGTATTTCATCTCATTGAAATATAAGTCACATATATATCATGATATAGGTATATTCATATATACCACTAGACATTCCCAACATTAAGTTAGGATTCATTACACATTCAATTAACATAATAATTCGAGATTATATTTTTAAATCAGCGTTTAAAAATTCGGGGTGTTACATTCTACCCTCCTTATAGAAGTTTCGTCCTCGAAACTTGCTACTTGAAGAGAGTAAGCATAAACTTTGCATTTCTCTTGCATATCACAAACTCTTCCTTTGATGCAATATTTTTCTCAATCATTCTCTTCAAGATTCATTATTTCTTGATCAATTCTATACTATTGTACTTACGATCCAAATTAATCTTGACTCACTTGATATTTTTATCATTCCCTTACTCCAGTGTCCCATACCACTGGCAGCTCATACTGAGGGCCCACACCCTAGCAGAGCACATCCGAATTATGGCATGTGGGTACCATAATCCGAACATAAGGCAGTGATCAAATATCTCATGGTTCGGGATTAATCATACACGTAAGAACTCATACCCCCCTTAAACCAACCATATCAAACAACATTTTCACATACATGCATAACACAACCACGCATATCAATCATACCAATCCAATCCTCTTTCTATCATAACTATTCTAAATCTATCCTCATTCTATATCCTGTGCTCTGATACCAACTATAACGGTCCCAGAAAAATAAATCCTCAATTTACATAACATCCACTTATACCGACCGATTATGAAAATCATTTCCACTTTCTTAAAAATTTCAGCAGCACCTCCTTTGTAATTACTGGTCGGATATGATATCCGATACAAGTATGATAATTTCGGCTAACATCGGCCTACTTATTTTCAATCCAACCATATAACTGAATTCAAAATCATCCACACAATCATGAAAGTATTTCGGCTTGACATCGCCTACTTAAAGAGAAACATAACAACATAAACTCTAGAGTTTCTCTCTCGGCATCATAGAGTTTCAGAAATAATAACTTTCAACTTCTCATGGGTATCAAATTGATAATACACCTCTTGTTACCACAACCCAGTAAAGATATCTCACATATCAACTAGAATTGAAACCACTACAAAGGTTCTTTATATATATATGGGTATGTACAAGATTAATAATCTATCCTAAGACCCACATGTATCATCCACAAACACAAATGTTCCAAAATACAAGGGATGGATCGATTCAGAACGAACCCTGCGCAGCATAGCCCTGACCCCTACCTTCAAGCAACCTGCAATATACTAGTCTGTGGGGGGGTGAGCTCGACAGCTCAGTGAGTAAGATAGGAAATAAATCAAGAAATGATAATATCTCAATGAGAGTATAAATATTCACGCAATAAGAGAAATCTGAAACAGTAAGGAGATAAGGAATCAGTGGCATCCCATAGTTTTAAAAACAAGACCCCAATCTCTTTAATTTCTGAGGACGATCAGACTCTTATGATCGTACTCCCCAATTTCTTTCTTGAATTTTCATCTTTATGTGTGATAAGGTCTATGAGTTACATAAACAAACTCTCTCGTCTTATGTGTACATAGTGTGTATTACTCACGTGCCTTATATTCCACGCTATAATACACTAACCGCCAGAGTTATGCCATAAACCTAGTTTATGCATTCAAATAATACTTACATCACAAGCCATAATTTTAGAACATACAATCATATCATATTTCTCATAATGCAATAACGCATCACACTTCAAGTAATGCACGGATTCACATGTACACTTTCACCCAATATATGGTATTCATTTCAATCAGCTAAACTTGTATTCTGATGTTTTCATCATCATATACGATAACACATTCAACATACCCCTAGTGTCACACACACACACATTTGTATCACATATAACCATTCATTCTCAATCATTTGTAAGGATGCAATTATATGTATATCATAGCACCGTCTTCGCACTCCGCCTGTGCCATACAGGTCCCTTCCTCCCAACATGATATATAGTACCGTCTTCGCACTCCGCCCGTGCCATACGGGTCCCTTCCTCCCAACATGATATATAGCACCGTCTTCGCACTCCGCCCGTGCCATACGGGTCCCTTCCTCCCGACATATGTATATATATATATATATATAGCACCGTCTTCGCACTCCGCCCGTGAAATATGGGTTCCTTCCTCCGTAACACAATGTGTACATACATAACAGCACCATATCAGTGCATTCAATTTCATAAGATTCATAGATCATGCACACCATTTCTTATATAAAAACAATCATACTCTCAATTAATGTTTATCTGTTAGACTGTATTCTTATAGGAATATTCACGCAATTTGCTTAATCAGAACATGTCACCCAGGTATATTATGTACATAAATCAAGTGATATACACCCATCATATTCATATCATTCATAATGATTTCTATTCAGTAAGACACATGCCAACGCCCTTGTACACAATATTCCCAAAATTCTATATTAAATGCAACACTTATTACACAAGATTGTATTCAGTTCTAAGCATATCTGACTATCCCTTTCATGGTGAACATGAATTAATTATTGGCTCAGTGTCTAATACTCGCAAGACTACCCACATTTAGTGTAAGTACTAATTTACCGCAATAAACCCTCCTTCGACCATAAGATGGTGAAGCTATCCCTTTATTCTTGTAACATGGTATATGTGTGTAGATATATAATATGGGTGCTTTCTATGTGATGCTCTAAATGTATTTGAATAGAGGAACGACCATGTTCACATGGTTTACACATGCATAACGATCAGATTGTACATATGTATATATGCCACATACCCATATTTCTCACTTTCAAATCTTCATATACGAGATTTCAAAACATTCATTATTACGCCCATTAAAGTTGATCGTCGTCTCAGATAATCGGTTTATCCCCTTTAACTAGAATAATGTGAACGCCACAATTACTCTTTAACCCCTGACGTAAATCAAGACATTATACTCAAAAGAGAAAGGAATTCAATAAGAATTGAGAAGATATAACACATACGATCAAAAGTGTTTATTTCAAGTATCTCATAAGTTTGGTTACCTTATGGGGCACATGCTAACTGTATGCAAAAGTATTACTTGCACCAACATCCAGGCTAAATGGATGGGTAAGTTGAGACTCACTAGATTCCTGTCAGTACTGAACTTGATACTGACAAACCTATCACCCTGACTTCTCAATCTTTAATATTTCAATAAGAAAATCTTTCCTTTCAATTAGTATTCATGTTCACTCATCTATTAGTCTATTGTCCATACAATTTAGTGCTGGCCGTTAACTTGACCATTTATCAGCGAATTACAACTGATCGGTCTATCATCCTTACCATTAACTTTCGGCGCTTCAGAAATTTCTACTGACTATGTGCCAATAAATACTCTATTCACAGTCCATTTACTAGGCCACCTAAGCAATTACGTGTTAGGATGAAATATATCTTTTGAAGTCCATAACAATAATTCCTTATTTCTGGTAAAATTAAAGTAATTTGAGTCTGAGGATAATCACCAGCACACTGAGTGTACATGCAACCTCGTTATGAGACATTATTTTAAAGGGTCGGCATTTAAATAAATAAGTATGACACACCTGTGTTCATAACATGTGTTACTGAAGAAAAGTGTTTAGTTCTAACTCAGCACAACATGCTTACATATAAATTTCAATAGATTTCCCCTAGATCCATCTAATTATGTTTCATCGGATTTGACCCCCAGGACAATCGAAGATGATTTTATTGTAACTTCTACTTTTGATATTAGAATGAGACACAGGGACTTCCCTTAAAACTTAGATTTACTGATCTTTCTACTAATATATTATACGACCCACTTAATTCGCAAGAATAGCTGAAATAAACAGAAAATCATTTAGACATCTAAAATTCTGCAACTTTGCACTTTCGACTAGTTGTCATGTTTCAGTGACAATTCCCAACACAGACATTAGATTAGGACACCGTAAGCGCGGTTGGAAAGTAGACTCGATTAGCTTTCCAACGGTATATCACATGACCTATTCCCTATTAAATATCCTTACGAAAGAAACCCCAAGTTTCAGGTTTCAGATCTGGACAGACTTTAACAGATTTGTATTGTTATTACAAAAGTGCTTTGAACTACACAAATTCTCAACTCTTCCTTTTATTTCCTCATCTAAATTAGATCAGGAGTAAGTCATGAACTTAAGTAATTAGACTTTTGATCACGAGAAATTTTTATAAGAGCACTCATAGTTCGATCACCACATGATTTATCACAAACCCCTCTTTAAGTCACCTCCAACTTCATAGTTTAACTTATATCGTAAAAATTTTCTTTTTATCTCACTAACATGACCAAGATCAAATTTTGATTTACTTGCATAGTTATTATGTAAGAATGGCATGAGGCTCAACCCTCACAAATGCAAGAAGCTTCAAGATTCACCATCTATACTAATGGTTAGGAGAGATCTATAACTTGATGTCCCCCAATTGGAACGATCCACGGATTTATGATACTAATTCCACGCTTAGGATTAATCTTGTCTTCTAATAATACATTAATCGTTACTTGGACTTTTGATATGATGTCACCCAAATTTTGGCTTAACCTCATTTACTTAATGATAACCAATACTAACCTCCGATCGATTTCCCAAGATAGAATCATATACAATTTACAAGAGAGTATACTTCTTGATAAAATTTAAACTAACTCAAAACCATAACCCTTCTTTGAACATTATGCTTTCATATAGGATTAATAGTTTGTCGCCAAAAGGCTAGATTGCATGTTATTACAAGGGAGTCACATAATCACAAGAGAAGTTCTACTATAAGAATTGCAACACCTAGCAAGTTCATCATGCATTAGACCAAATGATTCTATGAAGCATTTTTATTCCAATTGAAGGAAGAACAAAATTTCACAAACATTAGTCTCACAAACTCTCAATGAGAGCTTCATCACCATCAACTTAAATTGTGAGGTTGAGAATTCTAGGTTTAAGACTTACACCAAATCTGAAAATTTATAAGCCCCATCTCTATATGACATATCTCATCATGCAACCTCCTCACCCATCAATTTATATAATGGGATTAACTCAATATATCTCAAGATCAAATTTTTATTACTACATACTTTAAAAAGCTATAAAATTTCAAGGGATAATAGCATGAATAGCTCAAGGGAAGAATTTTCATTCAACCAATAGATCAAACTTAGGGATTTCCAAAAGATGCAATTTGAGAAAAAAGAAAGAGGGAAAAAACCCACTCACATCATCCAATCGACCGGCCCCGTCGCCCTCCGCGGCCCGGCTGGCCGCCGCCCAGCCGCGGCCTGGCCGGCCGCCGCTGCTGACCCCGCACGCGCGAGCCTCCAGATCCAAGGGGAGAGGGGAAGGAGCAAGGGTAGGGAGGAAAATTTAGTGAGAGAAAATTTGGAAGCATGAAATGGAGATGGGGTTTCATTTAGGTTCTAAGGTTTCTTCTCCATGAAGAAACCTCTCTAGGATGAGGGTGAAGGAATAAAAATTGTCTTGACTCTTTTAAGGTCCCCACTCCAAAATATTACAAGTTTGCCACCCCCCTTTCATCCAAGTGTCACTCCCCCAAATCAAGAAGATCTAGGCCCTTGATCTCCCATCTCATGTATACCTACTCCCTCCACTAAAAAAAATATAATATAATATTGCCATGAATGTATTTTCTTGGTAAATACATGTATTTCATCTCATTGAAATACAAGTCACATATATATCATGATATAGGTATATTCATATATACCACTAGACATTCCCAACATTAAGTTAGGATTCATTACACATTCAATTAACATAATAATTCGAGATTATATTTTTAAATCAGCGTTTAAAAATTCGGGGTGTTACATATATAAATGATAGTAAGCTTGAACCTAGGGCAAAGATAGTTATATCTCTTGGTTATGCTACTTGGGTGAAGGGATACAGGTTGTGGTGTACTGATCCTAGTCACCTAAATTTGTTATTAGTAGGGATGTTGCTAATGAAAATTACATGCTTCAACCGAGAAAGAAGTCTGTTGTTAATTTTACAGGTTTAGGAGAAGAAGCAAGCAAGTGAAGAGAAAAGTTACAAAAGGAGTATAAGAGAGCACACACATTGAACCAGTCGATGATGCTCAAGGTTTAACTTCGGGTGATGACACACCGTAAGAGCAACAGTACAATATTGCCACCAAGAGAGCAAGAAAACAGATCCGTCCACCTAAGCGATACGCCTATGCAAATATAGTCGCTTATGCTCTAAATATGGCGGAATTTATTGAGATTTCAGAGCCTTCCAACTATAAGGAGGCTTTCAGTTCTGATGAAGCGGCAAAATATACTGTTGCTATAACTGAAGAGATGAAATCTCTTCACAAGAATCAAACATGGAAGTTATTGGCTGTAAATGGGTATTCAAGAAGAAAGAAAGAACCCGGCGCTGAGTCTGTAAGATACAAAGCACGCTTGCTAGTCAAAGGCTACAGTCAGATAGAGGGTGTTGACTCAATGAAGTATTCTCTCCAGTTGTGAAGCACACTTCCATCCGCGTGTTGCTAGTCATGGTTGCTTGGTTCGATATGGAGCTCGAGCAACTTGATGTAAAAGTAACTTTTCTTCATGGCGAGCTTAAAGAGCAGATCTTTATGTATCAGCCAGAGGGATTCATTATTGAAGGCAAAGAAGACCATGTGTGCAGGTTAAAGAAATCTCTTTATGCTTTGAAGCAGTCACCTAGGTAATGATATTTAAGATTTGATACTTTCATGATTGAGCATGGTTACTCTAGAAGTAAATATGATAGTTGTGTTTAATATTGAAAACTCAATGATAGTTCTTTTGTATATTTACTTTTATATGTTGATGACATGTTAATTGCAACTAAAGACATGTCTGGAGTTGATAAGTTGAAAGCTCAACTCAAACAAGAGTTTGAAAGATTTGGGAGCAGCGAAAAAGATTTTGGGAATGAAAATTCACAGGAATAGATAAAAAGAAATTGTTCCTATCTCAGAAGAAATACATCGAGAAGGTGCTGGAGAGTTTGGCATGCTTGATTCCAAACCTGTGAAGACTCCACTTGCTGCTCATTTTTGACTTTCAGCAGATTTATCTCTTCATACTGATGAAGAGGAGAAGTATTGTCTCGTGTTCCCTGCGCCAGTACAGTTGGAAGTATTATGTATGCTATGGTGTGCACTCGACCAGACATTTCAAATACAGTCAGTGTCGTGAGTCGATATATGGATAGACCTGGAAAAGGTCATTGGCAGGTAGTGAAATAGATTCTGCGATATTTAAAAGGATCTACTAATATTGATCTGTATTTTGATAGAGAAACTAATTCTGATTGCAAAATTGTTGGATATTCGAACTCAGATTTTGCGAGCGATTTAGATAGAAGGAGATATTCGATAGGTTACATTTTCACTATTTCAGGTTGTACCATTAGTTGGAAGACGACTTTACAGTCGATAGTTGCTTTATCTACTACAGAGACAGAGTATATGGCAGTGACAAAGACAGTGAAAGAAACTATTTGGTTGAAGATCTCGGCTTATAACAAGGAGTAACTAGGGTGTTTTGTGACAGTAAGAGTGCTATACATCTGACGAAGCACCAAATGTATCATGAGAGAACCAAACACATTGATGTCAGGTATCATTTTATTCGAGAAATTAAAGTCATCAAAGTTAAGAAAATTGGTACTGCAAATAATCCTGCAAATATAATGACAAAGTTCGTACCTTCGCGCAAATTCGAGCACTGTCTCGAATTACTTGGTGTTCAAAATGACGAAAGTTGAGCTCGTTCGGGCTAAAGAAGACAGCGAGGATCCAAAGAACCCTTGATACCATTCAAGCTAAAGTGGAGAAACTTGTTGTGTATTCAAGTCAATGTGGAGATTTGTTGACAATGACTTGACATACACACCTCCCAAAGTAGCCCACATTTGTTGATTTTTTTTTAGCCACCCTAATGGACTTGTAGTCACCCTAATCCATTAAGTAGCCATCCTAATGGATTAGTAGCCACCCTAATCCATTAAGTAGCCACTCTAAAGATTTTGCCACCCTAAAGAGATGCTATGACCACCCTAAATATTTATTAATTTGTTTGTTTATGTGATGTTGATGGGTGAGTTTTTTCTATATAAGAGAGGGGTTACTGGTTGGAGAAGGGTACGGGCGATGAGTAGGGAGCAAAAGAAAGAGAGAGTCCTTTTTGTTAAATCCTCTTC
The DNA here is from genome assembly GCA_038442645.1 of Agave tequilana. Classification (NCBI taxonomy): domain Eukaryota; kingdom Viridiplantae; phylum Streptophyta; class Magnoliopsida; order Asparagales; family Asparagaceae; genus Agave; species Agave tequilana. Next base: position 41,660 of record JAVJIF010005320.1, read on the forward strand.
ATTTGTTCCTATCTGTGAATTGGGTTTTGTGGGTTTGGGTGAGTGAGATTAGAGTTGTAATATCTTGTATTATTTCCTTTTTGATTAGCGAATTTCTCTTGTTATCTTCTCCCGTGGACATACGTTACATTGACCGAACCACGTTAAATCCTTGGCGTGTTGTCCTCTTTAATTCTATTAGCTTATTATTGCTATCTGTTTAATCTTTTTTATACTTGCCATCTCTTATATTAGAAGCCCACTGCTTCAACAATGAGCATGTAAGAGACCCACTTTTGTGATTCTCACCTCCCCATGAGATCAACACACCGTATGATCTATCACGTTGAACACATAAGATAGAAATATCACAATCACAATAAAAAGAACTCTAGGATTTACGTGGTTTAGCTGCTCAACATCGATCAACATTCATGAGTTACAAGTATGAGATTCACTTGCAAAAAAAATTAACCAATAGGGATCACACGAGAATCATTTTTCTTTCACCTTACCCGCTCATTTTTTTATCTCACATTTTTTTTAAAGCCACATCTCATCTCAAACATGAGAGATATATTTCTCATCTCAAACATGAGAGATATATTTCATGTGACTAGTAAATCAAATCCTGGAAACATCACTCATGATAGTCCACACTATTAAATGATCCTAGCTCAAAAGCCCAATAGCTGCAAAAGCCACCTAGATGCCAAACAAGATGTGAGACATAATCTCATCATATGAGAGATCTCTCTTTCAAGAACGACTAAGGACTTTCTTCAAAATAAATAAATAATGACATATGTGTTGAGGAGTGACCGATCCTCCACGGGAGAACATGAGGGACCTTAAACAGAGGATGAGAACCAATTTACCTAAAAAAAATTAAACTATTAGGTTTTGACCTGAACGTGCTATTTAAGTTCATCAATTTTCTATTCGCTTTCCAATGTCGGACTATATTCGCACATGAATATCTAATATTTTCCCTCTTCATATCTGAATATATCTCAATTATCATCCACGGGAATCTTGGGCCATAACCATCCGTGGATCTCAATCATCCGTGAGAATCCTATATGTGACTACACCAACTTTGATCTCAACAACCGCTAACCATTCACCATCCATTGGGATCTCATGCATGGGTGCACCCCAATCTTGGTCTCAACAATCAGCATCAACTAGCTAAAACCATCCATTGTCCGTGGGGATCTCATTTGTGAGTACACCAACCTTGGTCTCAACAACCAGCACCAACCGGTTAACCATCCACGAATCTCCACTGTTTTTTAGACCGGCAACAACCGACTAACCATCTCGAATATCCACCGTCCGTGATAAGGCTGATCGTGTTTCTCCGTACCCGGCAACTCCCCAACAATATGATAACTTATTCAGTTCATGAAAAGTATCCTCCTCAACCAATTTATTTATGTCAAAACTAACCACAAGCAAATATTTGGTAGGAGAAATTCTTGCAGAAGCATCTCAAGGCCCATAGCCTGAAGCGAGCTAGATTTGAATGTTGTTTCAGCCTGGGGCTAGAACCGAGACGATCACAAATGGCTTAAAGAGTTTCCTTGATCACTTTTAAATTGCAGCAGGTAGCTAGAGAGTTAACACAACAAATACGACATATTTCTCTTCATCATTCTTCAAAACTTCCATATACATGTACTCTACGCATTCACATCAACATGATTTTTCCTTCATGTATTTAGCTTCAGACGGAGCAGATTCTTCCCATCAAGTTTGCTCGAGCAAATTTCCTTAAGATATTTTAGTGAAATACAAAGAGATTTTTTTGCCTCACGGTTTTTTCTCAAAAAAATAAAATCTGCAGGCGAGATAAATGTATCATGTTGTCATATAAGAACGATGCTCAATCGAAAGAACATGGATCAAGAGTTCATAATTATCATCAAGCATTCAACAGAGCTGAGATGGCAATCTTTGAGCATTTCATTCAAAGTTTTGTTGATAATTTGAATATTATGGCAATAGTCATAGATATTTCGTTATAAACAACTTCAATTAGGGTGAACAAAAATGAGGCAGTAAAATCTTAATCTAAAATTTACTTTTAGTAATGTGGTTCTATCTTTTCAACATCTGTCCTGAAACAATTGTTTCTTGAGGTGAGAAAAATCTTATTGGGACCTGAAGTCTACTCAAATCTCTTTTTTGCAATTTAAGTATTTAATACTTTTATGTACCTCAAGGGTATCACCAATGTTGACAGTGGTTTAATTTGTCATTTTTGCAATTTATCCCCATTGCTTATCTGTCCTTAAAATTGTAGATAAGTTTATCGCAGTGGAGTCCCAAGTTCTTGGCCATGGTTCCCAAGATGCAGTGTGCAACTTGCCTTACCTCCAATGAGTATTTATCCATTGTTTCCCTGAATGCATTCAACAATGTTAGTAAAAATGACAAATTAATTTCTTTGCTTATTAGAACAGATTTTGTTTGATTATCGGTGTTTAGATGTCTTGAACTCTAATCCCAATCTGTTTATTCAGTCACCTTCTGTAAAGGAAGCTTGCGCGAAGTGAGGTTTCATGTGGAGAAAAGATCGGAGGCATGCCCCCAACCTTTTTTTTTTTTTTTGTGTGTGTGTATTGATTCAGTTCTATTTCATGCACTTGTTGAAGCGTATTCTGGAGATTTTGTATTTGGAAAAAAAACTTTACGTTATTTAGGGTTTGGTTTCCGGCCTTCAGAATTATCTGAGAGTTTCTCTGCGAGAGAGTATAAAAATTAGGTGTAAGCCTCAAGCTTCCCAAATGTAGAGAGGTAAATTCACTCTCTAAACTGTATTTATTATTATTTTAATCTATCACAAATTGCTTTTAAATAATACAAAAGTGTTCTTGGCCAAATTGACTTTAAAAAATAATAAAATATTCAAAATAGCTAAAATTTAGAGAGTTCCCTTGGAACATAAATAGAATAAGAAGCTATTTAAACTAATATTCTCTCTAAAATAGCTCAAATTTAGAGAGTTTCCATTTGGATTTGCTCTAAGCACAAGCAAGACTACCCAGTCAAGCTTTTGTTCTTCGGAAACAACAAAGGCTTGGCTGTAGCCTTCAAGATTGTACGGTTCTTGAGCATATGCTTCTTTAACATGTAATAGAAGCCAAAAGAACTCCTCAATATTAGCCCTCACTTTCTCAATCACAGCTCATCAGATGTGCCATGGTTTACTAAATAATATTCGACAAGAAAAATATCTCACTAGAAGAGGGGAATGAAGTAGTCCAGTGCATGTATCACAAAATATTATGCAGAAAACTTAGAAGAACAGGCTGCGTATAATTTTAACCTGGAAGAATCTCCACTGTTCGCAAGCAAATTTGAGCTTGGCAGTCTCGGCTTCAAAGGACGCAAGATCAGAAAGTCTACCGAGGGGACATATTGATGGCATTTGTCCCTGTCTGAACCAGCGATTGATGTTTCAGCAAAGGTCAAGAGTACAGCTGTTACAGCAAAGACAACTTGGATCGATCATGATCGAAGGATCATCTCCTCATCATTGCCTCCATTGCTTGCATACTTCGAGCAGATATTATTCGGTTTCCCTCAGCAGACTCACTCTGGACCCTCTTCATCAGTCAGTATGTTAGCCTAGCGGTGACAGGGAGTACCAGCTTCTCATACAATCATTGTCTACTAAACAGGAAAATCGCACCATACAGGAGTTCCATACTCATATACGGAGATTTTGGAGAGAGTTACAACAGTTGGAGGGTACCGGGCTGACTCTAGTGCTTCTAGAGCACTCCGGGATCTTATGTGCTTTATGGCGCTTCGCCTATAGTTTCAGCCATTAAGTGGTCAGATTATTCATAGAGATACTGTTCTCAGTTTAAATTCTATTATTTCTGATCTGGTTGCCGAGGAGACTCGTTTACACTCACTCTCCTTTTTATCCTCTGCATTGACATCCGAAAGTGAGACTGTACTTGCGTTAAACCTTGGTCTTCTTCTTCAGGAGGCTCTCACAGGGGCAGCAGCACCACCAGACTCTATTGTACCATCTGTAAGAGGACGGGCCATACTGGCCGTCTTTGCTGCCACTCCAGATCTTGCAATCACTACAAGAAGACAGGTCAAACTGAGCGCGAATGTTTCAATCATCCAGGATTACTAGTTTAGGCACAACAACGAAGAAAGCAGCATGGACTTTCTCTCATTCATACTTCTTTAGCAGGAGCTCAAGCCATGTCAGCTGGTACAATTTAACTTTTATCTTCCGATCCTCCAGATATCCAGCATCGACTTACTCAGATTAAGCTATAACTGCAGTGCCAGTCAGCATTCGCCGAATCCTCTGCCTCGGCCTTATCTGCTGCCTCGGGTTGTTTTCTCCTTAGATTTGCCTTATATCATATGACCTCTGATTCTACCATATTATCTGCCATCACCCCACTTCCATCACACTTTCTACCATAGCATACAACTGATGGCTCATAACTAACTATTACAAAGATATGATCTAATACTTCTCCCACACTCACATTGCCTTTAGTATTTCATGTTTCACATTTATGCATGATCCTCATATTCATCAGTAGCTTGTGTGAAATTGATCGTTACTTTCAATTACTTCACTTGTTCTGTACAGGATCCTCAGTCAGGTCAGACGATTGGTTGTGCTCATGGGAGGAAGAGACTGTACCACTTTGATTTTCTTCATGTCCCTGTCAGTAGTAGTTCGAGTCATAGTCTTGCTATAGTTTTATTTGCTGTCAATCTGTAGTACATACGCCTAGATCATATCTCAGAATCACGTCTAAAGAGCTTATTTCATAGTGGAGCTCTTGGACAAGTTTCATTTTCCCCTATTTTTATGTACGGGCTGTAAGTTGGCAAAATACATAGCTCTACGTTTTAATAACAGTTTATCTCAGACCACTAGTCCTTTTCAATAGTTCATTCTGATATCTGGGCCCCAGCTTCAATTCCATTTAGGTCAAATATTTATATTATGTTAGGCTTGTTGATGATTTTATGAGATTTACTTGAGTGTATCTTATGCGTAACCGATTTGAGATTCCTACTATATATTAAAATTTCACTAATATGATTCATACTCAGTTCAATGCGAAGATTAAGACATTTTGTACTGATTGTGCTCATGAGTATATCTTCACTATGATGAGATCTGTCCTACAGTCTCATGGTATCCTCTTCCAGCAGCCCTGCCCATACATGCGTGAACAAAATGGGGTAGCCAAAGCACTGTCACATATTTGAGACTGCTCATGCTTTATTGATGTCATCTTCTGTTCCTCGCAGTTTCTGAGCAGAAGTTGTTCTCACCTATGTCAACCTTATTAATATCACCCATCGTCTGTCTTATCTGAAAAGTCATCTCATGAGCATCTTTATTCTTCTCCTCCCGATTGCAACATGCTCCGTACGTTTGGGTGTACCTGCTATGTCCTTCCTCTGATCGAACGCACCAAGCTGTCTGCCTGATCAGTTAAATGTGTCTTACTTGGTGTCAGCTCTGAGCATAAGAGTTATCGCTGCTATAATCCCTTACCATGTCTTCTTATATCCCGTCATGTCTCCTTCATTTAGGACTCCCCTTTTTTTCTCCTTCATCTCAGGATGTTCACTTTCTGTTGCCACCTGATACACCATCTGTTGAGTCCTCTAGAGTTTTTATTGATCCTATCCCTTCAGAACATGCCTTGTCTATTTCTCCAATTGATCACTCTGGTACAATCCCCGCTACTACTATACCAATCTCGACTCTAGACCACGAGGATCCGCCAGTTACTACATCGCGGTCGCCGTCGCTATTACGACCTCCACCACCTCTCCGTCGCTCAGAGTGCCTCCACAAGCCATCTACCCGTCTTACCCTTGGTTGTACTGGTCCTCTTGACCAGTTTCATTTTACTAGCATCATATCCTATTCACCACAGTTTCAGGATTTTCTTATCACTATACATACTACTTGTAAGCTCAGATCTTACCGGAAGGCGGTTCAATACCCAGAGTGGAGAGAAGTCATGGCAAAGAAATTTCGAGCATTTTAGCAGACTAGTACTTGGAATATTGTTTCTCGTACGGTGGGTGTTCAACCTGTGAGTTGCAAATGGATCTTTAAGATCAAACATTGACCTGATGGTTCCATTGAGCGGTATAAGGCTCGCCTTGTTGCCTGAGGATTTACTCAGGAGCATGAGATTGACTATGATGAGATTTTGGCACCTGTTGCTCAGATGATTACAGTTCGTACTTTACTGCAGTAGCTGCAGTTCAAATATTGACTATTATATTATATAGATGTGAAGAATGTCTTTCTTCCCTGCTCGAGAATGTATACATGCAGCCACCCCAGGTCTTATTACCCCTCTAGGACATGTTTGTCACCTTCCTCGTGCTATATATGATTTCAAACAGGCTTCACAAGTTTGGTTTGAGTGTTGACAGTCTCTTACATCATTTGGTTTTCAGCAAAGCACAATGGCTGGTTTTCAGGACAGTTTTCATGATCACCCACAAGATGATTTTCAGGAGAATTTTCAGGATCACTCTCTATTGGTGTGGACCTCACCGCAGTGGCGTGTTTTTCTATTGTTGTACGTTGATGATATGTTAGTTATAGGTGATGACACTGCAGGTATAGTTGATACTCGAGATATATTCATCTCAATTTTAAATGAAGGACCTTGGTTGACTACGATACTTTCTAGGGTTGGAGATAGCTCAGGCTGAGCGGGGGATTCTTATTTCCTAGCAGAAGTACTCCTCTGATATATTGAAGCTGCTGCACTTACAGATACAAAGATAGCATATGCTTCACTAAAGCTTCATTCGAAACTCCTTCCTATAGATGGTACACCACATGCAGATCCTATAAAGTATCATCAGCTAGTTGGCAAACTTGTATATCTATGTCTGACGAGATGAGATATTGCCCATGCAGTCAGCATTGTAAGCCAATTTGTATCTATACCACATTCTGCTCACTACAGTGCTCTTCTTCGGATTCTCAGATATCTCAGAGGCACCATCACTTGATCACTGCTCATGTCATCCACCTCTTCATTAGAGCTTTGAGCTTATTCTGACGTTGACTGAGCTAGTTGCCCATATACTCATTGCTTTACCGCTGATTTCTGTTTATTGTTGGTACTTCACTGATCTCATGATGAAACAATAAGCAAGATGTTATTTCATGTTCCAGTTGCTAGGATGAGTTCAGAGCTATGTCTACCACCACCAGGGAAATTGTTCATGTGAGGAGACTTTTAGAGGACTTTGATGTTCTTCTTATAGCTCCTATGCTTCTTACTTCTGATAATCAGAGTGCTGTGAAGATTGCCACCAATCCATTTTCATGAGAGGACAAAAACATATTGAGATCGACTGCTATTTCACTCGTCAGTATTTCACTTCAGGCACTATATCACTCTCATATATTCACTCAGAGGAGTAGATTACAAACTTCTTTACAAAGTCACATTACAACGATGTTTGAAGCCCTTGTTGGGCAAACTCATGCTGTTTGACTCGTCTTGAGTTTGAGGAGGGGTGTTAAGAATAGTAGCGGGAGTAGAATACACATTGTGTTAGAGTTTGTATTAGAGTCGCACTAGAGTTTGTGTGCCTATATATACACTCAGGCAAGTCATCACAAAATACAATTAAGTTTTTCTTTCTTCAACTATTGTAACACCGTCAAAAGACTCACAATTTCCAATACAGTGGGGAGAGATCCCTCTCTGAGTTCTGGCACTTTGCAATGTAGGAATTCTAACTCTCGCCATCAGAATGCAACAAGGACATATTGCACTTCATCATTCATCACAATATTCATGTACTCTTTGCATTCGCTTCAATTCTTCAGGTATTATAACTTCATGGTATCTAGCAGGCTCTTTCCGTCAAGTTTACTGGAGAAGACGAGCTTCAGGAGTTCCTCAAGACTCAAACTCTTGTACAATTCCTTACCTCTTACAAGTTCTGGAAGCGGGCCTATCAGCTCACCGGAGTTTGGGCAGTGGAACGCAGCAATAGATATGCGTTCGTTCTTTGGATTTACAACAGCCCTGTGCTCAATGCTCTTGTATTTCCCATTGGTATATATCTGCAGGCACGAACAAAAATTTATTGTGCTGTTATATAAAGAGGAGTCTCAATTGAAAGTAAATGGAGCTTATAATTACTATCATCAGGCAGTTCAGCCAATTTGAGGGGCACATCTTGAAGATGAGCAATTCTGTTGACATTCAAAGTTTTATTTGATGGTTTGAATTTTACGCAGATGGTAGTAATTTTTATTATAAACTACATCACTAGGATGTACAAAATGAGGCAGTGAATTTAAATCTACTGGAAATTATTTCTAGCAGTTACAATTCATATATTCAATATCCTACTCTGAAAAAAAATGCTCCATACGATGATCAATTCATATGGGACCTAACGACTCTTGAATTTCTTTTTTTTTAATTTTAAGTGTTTAGTAATTCTATTTATTACCTCAAGAGAATCACTAATGTTGACAATGAAAGCTCCAGGAATTGGTTTAACAGGAAGCCATCCCCCGTTTCTCCGAATTTGCAACCCTTGTACTTCACTGACTTGAAGGAGCAATGTCAGGCCTACGGCATCAGAGTGAGGGGAGAGACCTAGCACCTTCTCGGCACTGGGGCATGGTGGGTAGTAGTTTATCCTCATTGACTGTGCCTCCTTGAAAATGTTGATAAACTTATCGTATTCAAGTCCCAAGTTCTTGGCCATGAATCCCAGAATGCAGTGCGCGACTCGCCTTACCTCAAATGAGTATTTGTCCATTGTTTCCCTGAAAGCAGTCTCAGTAGAGTAAAATGAGAAAGTAGTTTCTTCGATTATTAGACTATATATGTATATCAAACAGTAACAAAGAACAGATTTTGTACATTTCGTTTACCTGAAAGTAGGAGGATGAGTAGGCCAGAACTTCATATTCCTTTGATTTTGTGGCTGAGTAAAGAGGCACATCATGTCTGCCCAGTCAAGTTTTTGCTGTTCTGAAACAACAAACATCTGACCGTATCCTTCAAGATTGCCTGGTTCTTGAGCGAACGCCTGTTTAACATGTAATGGGAGTTGAAAGAACTCTGCAATGTCGGCCTTCACTTTCTCAATCAGCTCATCAGATATGCCATGGTTTACCAACTATAATATTCAACACAAACTAATATCAGATTATCACTTGAAGGGGCATGAAGTAGTCCAGTGTACAAAAAATCTCAAGAAATTAAATAAACTTGATACCTGAACTTATTCCATAATGCTCATCAGTTTGAGGAATTTGGAATATCACTCAAGCCATCTTTAATGTTAAAACGTGTGTGTGTGTGTGTGTGTGTATTTGTATGTATGTATATATGTGTATCTGTATGTATGTATGTATGTGTATCTGTATGCACGTGCACGCGCCTGTGTGTGTGTCTCTGTATGTATTTATGTGTATCTTATGTGTGTTTGTGTGGGTGCGTGCGCAAGTGTGTGTGCACGCGCGCATGTGTGTGCGTGTGCATGCATTATCTACATGCGCGTATATACGTATGTATATGCAAGTTTCTAGCTATCTTTTGCAGAATCCAAATTAGAGTACTGGGCAGGCTAATTAGTACTGCAGGTTAGGAGTAACCTGGAAGAATCCCCACTCCTCGCAAGCAAATTTGAGCTTCTCGGTTTCATCCTCAAAGGTTGCAGGACCAAGAAGCCTACGGAGGTCTACAACTGGAATCTCCTCATCACCAGTATAGACGAAATTATCAGCCGCATCAGCATCAGATCTGACATACCTGTGAGGAATCTCAGTCAGGTCCTTGGAGGCAGCAAGAGCCTGCACATTTGCTACTGGCAGTGATGCACCCAGCTGCAGGAGCTTCCCATCAGCAACATTTTCTTCTCCTGCTGCTCCCTTCATCTAATTTATTAACTTTATTATTTCTCTCAGCTGGTAGGTTCCTGCTCTAATAGCTGATTGATCTCGTATATATATGTATAAACTAAGATCATTTTGCTGGCATTGGTACTGCCATTTGTTTTGTACTACTAGGGACTATGTTATCTATGCACAATGTATGAGCTTGTCCTCTTTATGTATCGAGACACATGTTGTTCGATGTTTCTAATTCAAACTCTTGTATGTTTCAGTATATATCTACTCTTTATCCCATCATTGACTTGGAAACTGAAAATAAGGAATAAGACTTTAACAGCAATCAAAATGCAACGTCTGAAACAGCATTGTCAATTTGATCAAAAACGAACTTTGAGGAAAATGCCGCATACGCAGTAAGGTGTGACAACAAATATGCATATTGTACCTGCGTTTCTGTTAGTAGAATGGCATTCGCAGTGGATAGTATGGAATCCAATATCCCCTCACCATGAAAGAAGTACTCTGATCGAGCAGACGAAAAGCGCAAAAAGCTTTCGCAAAATTGTACAAATACAAATGAAGAACTGGTGCTTTGATTTCTATATGATATCTTTGAAATTTTCTTAAGATTAAGAGGGCTAGCTGTTGGTACTCTTTCTGACCCACATGCGTATAATTGTAAGGAAACATTTTGTAACTAATAAAATAAAAAAAGACAATCCTATTGTAACTGGATCTTCAAATTTTGTACAAAACAAGAGTTTTGGTTTACTATAACCATAAACATGTATAGCAATGGTAAAGTCACCCTCCTTCTAGAGGGATCATCTAGGAAGTGACTAATTTGGATACATTCAACAAGAAAAACTGATATAGATGTTATGGATATATCATCTTTGTCTCTAAGAACCACAGGAAGATGCTCGGGAAAGGAAAATGACGATTCGGACGTATATGTTCGGCCTGCAACATAATACCAAGAATGTTAAGCTTATTCATTTCAAAATGTATTCTGAATATTTGTGGGGCTTTCAAGAGATAGAGCCAGGAGAGGCCTTCTTAGAGATTGCCGTTCTTATGGTCCCTAGATTCTCAGTGATGGTGTCTTGTTCACTCTGATTTGGTTCCTCTGTTTTTTGGATTTTCGCTTGCAAGGGTACATGAAAATCTGAATGAGCAAACAAATAAGCGACTTGAGGAGTCAATTGAAATGAAAGATTCATTGATTTGACAAGAGAATTGGGTGGATCTGAGGCCAAAAGTTGCGTCCAAAGACATGACTAAAAGAAGCGATGGCTGTGGTACAATGGTAGTGACAATTTACTAAAAGTACAGAAAAGAGGAAGGAGGAGGGGAAAAAAAACAATACTCCCAATAAATTATACCCATTGGCCAAATATTAATCACAGACAATATTCAGGTTCTAGTTAAAATCGATCAAAAAGAGTTTTTCTCTTATGACTCATATAGAAACTTTGTCCGTCCGTCCGTCTTTCACGAGAGAGGGGGGGAGAGAGAGAGAGAGAGAGTCGTTGGCCACTGCACTCTCCTCTCCCCCTCCTTCTTCCTCCACCTCTCTCCCCTCCTCCCCTTTCTTCTTCTTCTTCTTCCTCCTCCTCTCCTAGCAAAGTCAAAGTCTTCCTCCACCTTCTTCTTCCTCCTCCTCCTTCCCTTTTTCTTCCGCTTCTACTCTCCTTCTCTGTCAATCTGCCAGTCGATTTTCACCGCCGACAAAATGGTATACTAGTTCTATTTTGAATGATTTGTTCTGGTTATCTTAGTTGAAACAGTATGTTTCTATGCAGTACTTTTTTCTGTTTGAATGAGTAGAGAATTAACATAACAACCACAGAATTAACATTACAACCACACAGCATTGCACGCTTCATCATTTAAACACAACCTTTCACACAATCCTCGCTTCCTTGTATTAAACTTCAGATGATCCAATAGGCTCTTTCCTTCGAGTTTCCCACAGAAGCTAAGCTTGAGAAAATCCTCCAAGTTCAAAGTCCTGCAAAACTCTCTACCTCCTTTAACAAGTTCAGGAAGTGGACCTATGAGCTCACCGAACTTTGGGGTGTTGAAAGAAGCGATAGACATGCATTCTTTCTTTGAATGTACAACAGCCCTATGCTCGATGCTCTTATTTCTCCCACTGGTATAAATCTGTAGGCAAAAACAAACATACGCATGTTATTAGATGTAAAAGGATGCCCACAGAGAATAAAATTTTAATCTGCAGAAATTTTCCAGCATATCTTGTTCCCTGTAACACAAATTCCACAAGGTGACATAATTCATATTGCGCCCTAAAATAATCCAGATTTCTTCGTTGCAACCTAAATATTCAGTACCTTTATTAGTTTATGACCTCGACCATATCACCAGTGTTGATAACGAAAGCGCCAGGGATTGGTTTCATGTTGGTAAAGCGTGATTGACATGAAGCAGCGTCAGGCCGACTGCATCAGAGCGAGAGGAGAGACCCAGTACCTTCTGAGCGTGGGGGCATGGCGGATAGTAATTTATCCTTGCCGATTGTGCCTCCTCAAAAATGTTGATAAGCTTATTGTATTCGGGCCCCAAGCTCCATGCCCATCAGCCCCAAGCTCCTTGCCTCGTATATATCCAATGTTTCCCTGAAAGCATCCGACGAACAAGAGCAAAATGGCAAACTACTTTCTTTGATTTATAGTAATTGATCTTGTTTGATAAGTAGACTAGTAAGTAGGGTGTTGAAAACATACGTGTAATACTACAGGTTAAGGACCATCAAAATGAATAAACTAGCATGTACCTATGCAACTCCAAACAATTATCTAGGCTGCACCGAAGAACAATGTAAACTCATTTCCTTCATACATCGTAGACAGTTTCTAGATTTCATTACAAAAAAAAAAAAAAAAAAAAAAAAAAAAAAAAAAAAAAAAAAATTTCTGTGGAAGGACAAGTGAGGCAAGAACTTCATATTCTATAATTTTCACGACTGAGAAAAAATGAAAAGCACGTCTACCCAGCTAAGCTTTTGCTCATCCGAAACAACAAATTCTTGGCTGTAGTGATGTGAAACGTGTATGTGTGTATGAAAATCAGCAACAAAACACTCAATCACGTCTCACCAGCATGAAACGATTATTAGTAGAAAAATATTAAAACTAATAAATCGGATTGGTGTAACGAAATAACATGGGCAGACAAATCCAATTCAATCGAGAACTAACTAAAAATAATATAATATGTGGCAAAGATTTTACGATCAATATTAAAAGTAAGCAAATACGCACATTCTCACATTTGTGGACAACAGTTAAATCGATAAAAAAAACTCAGAAATTAAAATATCAAACTCAAAAAACTGATTAGGATAAGAATGTACCAACTGAGGATCATAGAGATTTCAATAATATGTAATGGATTCCAATGCAAAACTCTCATCGTCACGATCGTCACGATTCAAAAAACACCTAAATCGAACGCCGAATGTGCAAGTTACGGCCCATAGACGAAAAGAGACTGTTAACGGGTCTGTTTTGATTAGAAAATCTTACTGTAGCATGTGGGTCGGGTCATCTTCGCAGGTTTACAATTTAAACCCGTTTTCTCTTAAGTTGTTTTGTGGACGCGGGTTTGGGCTTGGATCTGAACCCAATTAGATATTGGTTCTTCTTTTGTCTTGTAGGGTCAGATACGAGTTGAGTTGCTGCTATGGATCTGGGCCGCACTCCGATCCAACGAAGTCAGGTTAAATCCGACTACGGGTGAAGAAGGAGATCATGGATGGGTTCGATGCGATCGGCGAGGACATAGGAGGAACTTGGGGAAGCAGGAGGCAGCGGGGGCTGGCGGTGATATGGGTGCAAGTCGCGGGATGGGTTTGCTGGCTAGAAAACATAGAGGAGGTGGCAAAGAGGGAGAGACCAGCAGTGAATCTGTGAGGAGGGACCGAGGAGCTGTCGGTTGGGGCGGCATGTGAGCTCAGGAAGAACAGAGAGGGAAAGGGAAGTGGGTGGAGGAATCGGGTGGTTCTGCAGCTGCTCGATGAGTTACTACCAAAAGGGGAGAGAAGAGGAGAGGAAGCCGGTGGCGGCGGCGGCAGCGGCGACCCGTGGCGGAGGCGGTTGTGACGTAGGAGAGAAAGATGAAGTTAAAGAAAGGAAAAAGATTTGGGTGATGTTGATGGGCTACTGTGATTGGAGAAAGGAGAGGTAAAATTGAGAGAGAAGAAGGTGAGCAATGACTTTTTTCTTTCTAATCTTTTCTTTTGTGAGAAAAATCAAGAGAGAGATGAGGTATCGTTAGGGGTTTAAAGTGGGGAGTTATAGAATTGGAACTAGGATTTGGAAGGAAGAGAAAGAGAAGAGCAAGCGGATAGACTAGGTAGAGTTTCACACTCAAAATTAGGGTTGCTTAGGCCTTCCATCACTAAAAGAGAAATTGGAAGATGTCATCGCTCACACACAATTTTGAAGAAATTTTCATCATTTTATTCATTCTATAAAATTGTTTAATACAAAGGCCTTATATATACTTTTATAAAATTTGAATACAACTTAAACCATTAATCAAAATACAACTTAAATCATTAATTAAAATAGAATTACAATTCTAAAATAAAGAAATTAATCTCCTAATAAAAATACAACTCCAAAATAAAGAAACTTAAAAATAAAAAAACTAAAATGCATAGAATTTTACTACTGGGAAACTAGAACGAGGCATCTTTTCAATGGTGAAACATGTACCATACATGTGGCTTGATGTCCGCATCATTCTCCCAGTGTTGGAGAGAAATCTACTCCGTCGAGTTAGAAGTGGAACTGCTTTTATACTGCTTCAAAATTTCATGATCAATTTTTGGCCATTCACCTCAGTCTAGCCATATATCATAAATTGATACTTTTTCTGTCAACAAATCAGATAATTTTCGAATCTCACTATCTTGGGTGGTGATAATTTTTTTATCTAAGAATTTATCAACTTGACATGTATAGGGTAAAATATCTAGTACTGGTGAAAGGAAGAGGCTCTCGAAAATAGGCTCACGAAAATGCTCATCAACAAGTAAGATAACATCAAGATCTTTAAAATCTTCTAGTAGTCAATATTAAAAATAGAATTGATATCAAAATCTATAAAAAGATCTATAACATAAATATTATTGTTCAATTTCATCATGATTTGAAATAGCTTAGAACTACAAGCGTGCAACCTTTGAACTCACCAACATTAAAAGTATTTAATTTATTTCTATCATCAGCTCATATCCCATGATTGATATTGTTTTGTGTAATTTTATCATTGATCTCCGTGCATTGTTCGTGTACTTGAGATGTAAAAGATAATGCAGACTCAATAACTTGACACTCATAGGCTACCAGGATAAAGTTTGTGAAAAATTTTGATTTAGTACCTAACATAAGCTATAAGAGAAAAGAAGATGGTGTCAGCAGTAGGAGAGGAAGGGGTTGGTGAGCAAAACAGGTAACGACAGTAGGAATCAATAGTAAAGAAGGTGAAGAAGATGGTGTTGACAGTAGAGCTGGGGAAAGGAGATGATGAGTGACAGTAAACTCCTTAATCACATGAGTGGCTTTCAGAGAAATAATATTATCAGGCTTAGGTGCTTCAATGAGAATTCTGTCATTGATGGCGATCTTAAATGGGTTTAGACAGTTGACAGTAGCATACCCATAATCTTGACATTTGTAGCACTTAGTTGTGGAACTAATCTTGAAAAATTCATTTCCAATATTCTTACTCTTATTGTTATCAGACTTTTTTTTGACTTCTCTAACTGTGGCGATCACACAAGGAACACTAATTTTTAATTTTTAGTTGGAAAAATTCATAATTTTCTGTAAGTTATCAATTTTAGTAATGATATCATCAAGTGTTGGTTGGAACTCCAAGATTTGGTTCGAATGAGTGCATTAAACCTATCGGATTGAACAGATGGGGGAGATCTAAACTCGTCGAAATATGGTGGAATGTATTTACTGATGAGTTTGCCCTTAATATTTTCTCAAGTTTTAATTGGTCATTAAGTTCGAGCTGTCTCTTTCTAAATTAGTCCAGTATTGACTAGCTTGTCTAGTCAATTTCAAAATATTGAATTTGACTTTCTTAACTTCAGGAATGAGTATCGATCGAAGTACATGTTCATACTTTGTAACCAATTTAGAAAACTTGAGGATCCCTTAAATAAACAGAATAATCAAGATGACTATCAAAAGTCGATACATCCATAGTGATGGTGTGAGAATTCTTATATGCAATTTTATTTTTTTTTTATTTTTTTAAGATTATCGAATTAATCAAACCCTAATCTTACTAGTCCAATTGGTCAGATCGACGTAACTCAGGTGGAAGATTTTTCGCTCTTGGTGTTCCTTAATTACAGAGCTACGTTGAGTACCCTTTCTTAGTTAAACACCAATCGTACAGAATTTTAGAGAAGGATTTATTTTTCAATGATTCTTAAATTACACTAATTTCTTTTTGAGTTTTAAATAAAATTTAACTAGATGCAAGAAAGCGAATAAATATAACTAATATGCAAACCCTACCTAACTGTGCTCGATACTATGTGAAACGTGTATGAAAATCAGTAACAAAACACTCAATCACGCTTCACCAATATAAAACGGTCTTTGGTAGGAAAATATTAAAACTAATAAAGCGGAGTAGTGTAATGAAATAACATGCACAGACAAACTCAATTCAATCGATAATCAATTAAAGATAATATATTATACGACAAAAGATTTTAAAATCAATATTAAAACTATTGAATTACAGGTAAGTAAACACGCACAATCTCACGTTTGTGAACAGCAGTTAAATCGATAAAAAAAACTCAGAGACTAAAATATCAAACTCGAAATAAATGATTAAGATAAGAAAGTACCTACTGAGGATCATAGAGATTTTAATGACATGTAGTGGAATCCAATGCAAAACTCTCATCGACTCGAAAAACATCTGAATCGGACGCCGGATGTGCAAGTTATGGCATGTAGATGAAGAGAGACTGTTAACAGGTCTGTTCTGATCAGAACCCGTTAATGTAGCACGTGGGTCGGGTGGCGGGTTTACAACTTAAACTTGTTTTCTCTTAAGTTGTTTTGTGGATGCGGGTTAGACTTGGATCTGAACCCAATTAGATACTTGTTCTTCTACTTGTTTTGTAGATTCGGGTCAGACTCAAGTTGAGTTGTTGCTATGGATCTGGGCCACACTCGGATCCGATGAAGTCGGGTTGAATTCAACGACGAGTAAAGAATAAGATCGTGGGTGGGTTCAGTGCAATCGGCGAGGACAGAGGAGGAACTCGAGGAGGCAGGAGGTAGCAGGGGTTGGCGGTGATGTGTGTGCAAGTCGCGGGATGGATTTGCTGGCTACAAAACATGGAGGAGGTGGCAAGAAGGGAGAGACCGACAACAAAACTGAGGAGGGACCGAGGAGCTTTCGGTGGGAGAGGAAGGGTGGTCGTCGTGGCGGCGCATAGCACAGGAAGAAGAGAGATGGAAAGCGAGGTGGAGGAACCGAACAGTTCTGTGGTGCTCGGTGAGTTGCTACCGAGAGGGGAGGAGAGGAGAGGAGAGGAGGCCGATGGCGGTGGTGGCGGAGCCGGCAGTGGCACAGGAGAGGAAGAAGAAGTTGAAGAGAGGAAAAGGGTTTGGGTGTTGTTGATGGGTTATTGTGATTGGGGTGGGGTGGGTGGGTGGGGAAGAGAGGAAATTTTGAGAGAGTAGAAGGTGAAGAGTGGCTTTTTTCTGGTCTTTTCTTTTATAAGAAAAATCAAGAGCGAGAGAGGTGTCTCTGGGGTTTTCAAGTGCGAAGTGATTAGGGTTTGGAAGAGGAAAAAAAAAAATAAAAGAAAAGCAAGGGGACAGGATAGCGAGAATTTCATACTCTAAAGTCGGGTTTCTTAGGGCTTCTCACCACTAAAAGAAATTGGGAGAAGTCATCACTCTCACATAGTTTTGAAAAACTTTTCATCATATTATTCATTCTATAAAATTGTTTGATACAAGGTCTTTTATAAGCTTTTACAAAATTTAGATACAACCCAAACTCCTAATCAAAATAGAATTACAACTCTGAAATAAAAAACTAAACTCCTAATAAAAATATAACTCCAAAATTGGAAAAAAAAAAACTCAAAATTAAAAAAAACTAAAATACATAGATCTATACTACTGATGAAAAACTAGAACAAGGCGTCTTCTCCATCAATAAGACACATGTCATATGCGTGACTTAATGCCTGCATCACAGCTTTCAAGATTGCCCAGTTCTTGAGCATATGCGCTTTAACTTCTAATGGAAGTCGAAAGAAGAACTCAACGTCGGGCTTCACTTTGGACACGGCACAGGGTTTGCCAACTATAAAATTCAACACAAAGTAGTTCAGTGGAACCCGAAATCTTACGAGATGGACTGAATACTCAAATTTATGCGATATAATCTTTGCCAACTACATTGCATGTTAACAATCACATGCAATGGATAGTGAACTAAGTCAAATATAGCACAGGGCTAAAAACTAACCTGGACGAATCCCCACTCTTCACAAGCAAATCTGAGCTTGCTGGCCTCTCCATCTGAGAAGTTTGGGTCCAGAATTCCCTGCTTATCGATGACAGGAATGTTCCTATTGTCACTGAGAGAATCATCCTCGATCTCTGACCTAATGTACCTCTTGAGGACCTCGGCGTTCAAGCTGTCAGGATCGGCAGCGGCAAGAGCTTACACATTGTCCACTTTGATGGACCCTCCCAATTCAGCTTGCCTCCCACAGTGATCCCATGTATCCATTGACGCTGATTCTTCCTTTGCCCTCGCCTTCGTCTCTTGTCAGGCGACCAGCAACTGCTTCCAAATAACAGCAGCAAACAACAAGAAGTCACCACCTAGAAATACAAATAAGTCATCTCAAAGAGAAGATTTGTGCAAGGGTCTAAACTCCAAAAGGTAAAATAAAATTTTCCTATTTCTCAAAAATAAAAATAAAATGAAAGTTGTTAATTGTGATATTAACTTCGAGGAAGTTGAGAGGTTTCTTCTCTCTTTTGTTTTGTCTTTTTTCCCGCTGATTAAGGGAGGGAGTCGCATGAAAGTGACCCAATGTCCGCGCGGTATGAGATTCGAATCGTGCATCTCGTGTGTGAGCGAAGCTGTTAACGAACACAGCGGTGCCACTGCTCTGTGTGGGTTTGATAGCGAAACTACCGATCACCTTGGGAGATTGTTTGTGCCCATTTTAGAATCTCCAACCCACTCTAAGAGGAAGCAACACATTAGAATAGGTTCTAGCAAGTCTTGAGACAGCTGTATCTGCCACGTTTTGGTTTATATGGCTTGACAAACACCATCAGTGCTTTAGGCAGCTTGGAAGAGGGGCTTTTGAGGCACCATAATTTGGGTTGTGAAATGCAGCAATTGATAGTCGTTCCTTCTCTGGATTTATTACTGCCCTGTGCTCGATGCTCTTGTATCTTCATTGCTCAGTATCTGTCATTAAAATGAAAAAGATCAAGAGAGTGGAGATGCATTTTCTATCTAGAGTTCTAGTTATTGTTTAAAGATCAAGAATTAGTCATTAAAAAGTAAAAGATCAAGAGATCAAGAATTGATTATGTAGTTAACCCTCTAGTGGAGTAGATAAGATATAACTGTTTTCAGTGATGTAAGATTGAATTGTAGTGTAAATCAGGATGTACCTTAAGGATATCACCAATGTTGACAATGAAAGCACCAGGAATCGGTTTGATGGGGAGCCATCCACCATTTCTCTTGATTTGTAGCCCCCTCAACCTGATCGAGTTGAAGAAGCAATGTCAAGCGCACTGGGTCGGAGTGAGGCGAGAGACCCAACACCTTGTTGGCATGAGAGCTCGGAGGATAGTAGTTCATCCTTACAGACAGGAGACCATTGTTGAACAGGTTGACAAACTCATCTCGACCGAGTCCAAAATTCTTGGCCGTGAATCTTAGTAAACAATCTGCAACCCTCTTCAGTTAGGCCGAGTATTTATCTAATGTGTCCCTAGTAGGTTCCCACGAATGCGTCAGACTATTTAGCAAGAAAAGATTATTCAAAGAAAGAAAAAAAAATATGTAACCAAGCATGAGGTTAATCAGAGTAAGACTAGATCCAGTACCTTCACTGAATAGCTTTTACCGAAAAGTGGGAGGATGAGTAGACCAGAATCTCATGTTCCTGAGAGTAACTGATTGTTTTCCAAGGAAATCCAATTCCTGCTCCTCTCAGATGACAAATGCTTGGCCATAACCTTCAATGCTTCCTGCTAATTGCATATATGCTTTCTTTTCCTCTAAAAGGTAACTGGAAGAATTCTTCAATGTCGGCCTTCATTCTCTCGAACACTTCTTCAGGAACCCCCTGGTTTATAAGCTGAAAATCTCGACATTACAAATTCATTATATTAACCGATCTTTTCCAGAAATATTTCAATTCAAATCAAAGAAAATTTTAGACAAACAAGAGAGAAGAAGAAAATTCATGGGATCACCATATAAATTGGGACAAAACAGGGTAACAGAATTTCCACCATATGCAGAATAGATAAGTAGTGTATTAAATCTTGTCTGCAGCACTGTTATAATATAAGCAATCCATATTTATATCTCTATGAGAATCCATACAACCAAATGTTCTTAATCGCGTGTCATGAAGCAGTAACAAATCATATCAAGCTAATCACCTAGATTTTCTTTTCTTTTTTTATCTTTTTTTTTTTTGGTAAAAGATGGGAAAACCCCACCCTCTTTCATTAAAGAGATTATAATGAAACAAAGAGTGAATACAAGCATCAAAGAGTCTCCACAAAAGTACCATTAGAACCTTTGTGCCAATTACGAGCACAACAAAAGTGGGCAAAAGAGGTATCAATCATCAAGATTGATAGGTGCCACAATCCAACTATTTCTTTCTTTTTAGTTGCAAAGAATTGGACGTTTGGGCTATCAGTAACATATGTTTACATCCACAGGATACTATCGGACATCATTTCCACCAGTCTGTACAGATGCTTTATTTACCAAATAAATCAAAATTTTAAATATTCAACACTCAGCTAGCAATAGGAGAAGATTTAACAAATGTTTGTTAGTGATGGTAGTGTAGAGGTCACAGATTCAAGGGAAGGCCACCAACATGTCTAGAATAATTCTCTCCCCCGTAAGGGAGAGTTTTAGACACTAGAAATTATACGTCTAATAAATCTTCACTCGCAAATCTCTACTAACCTGGAAAAATCCCCACTCTTCACATGCCAGTTTCAGCTTGGTGGCTTCAGCCTCGAAGGATCAATGATTGGAATCTCTTCCTCATCAGTAGCAAGAAAATCCGCCACAACACCAGATCTGATGTACCTACAAGGAATCTCAGTCAGGTTCTTGGAGGCAGCAAGAGCCTGTACATTTTCGACCGGCAGTGATCCCCCAATCTGCATTATCTTTCCATCAACATTTTTTTTCCTGCTACCTTCATTTGTTGACTTTAATAAATTGATTGATTGTTAGCCCCTCCAAAAGAGCTGACTGAATTCTTATATATAACTTATCCAGCAACCCGTTGACATCCAGAACACTATTATTGTAAAACCAGAATCAGAAGCCAAACCATCAAGATTTGGTAGCGCGCCATGTGGAACCTTATGATTAATAATCAGTTCTGAAATGTGACCAGTAAATAACAACAGGGGTAAAGAAAAGCCGAAGAACAAGTTGGCAAGAAGCCTGTGATTTATCAACTTCAATTAAAATGAGAAGACTCCCTTGTTTCTATCTAGCAGCAAAGTAAACATCCCAATAACTCCAAAAATAAAGCCTTTTTCATTAAGAAAGAAAGGAAGAAAGAAAAAGTATGGTTTGTATGTCATCTTTAATTTAAAATTTTCATCCCTATTTGTTTCTATTTATTGCCGGCTGGACTAATGCATTCCGTTTTTTTTCCTTCTATCTTCTTTATATATCACATAATTCATTTCCTTCTATTTACCTATTTCACCTCTTCTCAAATTATATTTTGATTCTTCAATCTTCTTTTGCCTTGGAATAAAAAATGCAAAATGATTTCTTCCTTTAATTGTTGAAATGTTTTATTACTATAAATCTAAGGTGGATATGATGGATTCAGCTTTATATTCATAGTTTAGCTCCGGCTTTGTGTAGCACACATTTATTTGCTCAGGTGCTTGATAGAAAAAATAAGTTCGCATAGACTCATAAATGCTTATTTAGGGGAGACTTCATCAACGTTATCCTATCTCATGTCAATAATGGATCAACAAAGGTTGCAGGCTGTGGCGAATATGGATTCAACAAAAATATACCAGTTTTCCAGATGGATAAAAATCATTATATACAGAGACAGATTCAACAAAAGAACACCAGCTTTGAAAATGCAAGAAAATCATTCTATATGTACCTGAGTTCAAGACGGCATTATGATAAATAGTCATATCTCCATCAGTTTAATTCCTGATAGACAATCCACCTGCTTATTTATATAGTCATACCTCCATCAGTTTAAATAAATTCCCCATCAGCTTGAAAGAAGAAGTCTTTCTTAAAGAGGTCGTTTGAAAGGTAGGTCTCTCTTGGTCTCTGGACCTGGTTTCTTCCCTCCAGAGGCCATATCCCTTCTTCAAAGAAGCCCAGTCAGAATCTTCATCATTTTGTTTTGAAGGTCATGAATCCAAGAAATATGAAAGAAGTACAAGGAGAATGAAGAACAGTGTATATATTCAGAGAATAGCCTTACATAAGGGCAAACTAATTATGAAGGGCGTGTAACAATATGCTGCTTTTCATGAGATCAGCTTAAAAGACTGATTTATCATGTAAAATTACATGTATTGTGGCTGATATCATAGATTATAGATAGTAAGTTTCCTTACAGGGGGGGCTTCGTCAATTTGTATTTCCAGCAGGCAGCAGATTGAACAAGCTCCACTTGCCATGAAACTAACAGGAAACAAACCCATGTAAGGCTTCCCGCTATCCTTCTGTCCCCTTGCTAACAAGTTCCAAGCAAGTCCATAAAATATTTCCAACCCTGCAATTAGATTAGAAACAAGATAAGTGCTATAATTGATTCCAGAATCTTTCAAACTTAGCCAGAGAGATAAAAATTAAAGCACTAGTTTAGGTCCCTGGCGTCAAGGATGGAACCAGTTTTTGATTCCCTGATGGGTGTCGCTCGTCCTCTATGATACTCATGCTGGCATTCATTTCCGCATTTTGCCCTATCCTATTGTGCGCTCGCCTAATGTGCAGAAACATCTGTTAAATCTCGGCAGGTGGCACACATCAATGTACCAAGAACGAATTCTCATCCATACTCAAAATCAAAATAATACACTACAAACAACAACAATAGGTCCTATGTATAAATGTGTTAAAGAACTTCAAAAGAAATTGATGTATTGTATTGAAATATTGTATCAGAGGTACATTTATCATAAAATAGTACATCTGGGACACTGAATTATACAATAGTAGTACCAATTTGCGCTACCAGGATCATAAGAAAATAAAATTGCACACTATTGAGACTCCACTTCTTCAGAGACCCCATTTCTCTACAAAGTCATGATGGGTTGGTGTCCATCTTCATAAAATGAAAGCCCATAATATCTCTGTATTCTCCTGTCCCAAGACATCGATTACAATAGCCAAGTCCACTTCCACCACAAACCTTGCACCTGCCAAAATTCAGCTGTTTGTTGTGACCAACAAGAAGTAAAAGATTCAGAGCATTTTAGAACAAGGACACACACCATTTTGGCCATTCTCCTTTGGGGAGCACAGCTAGATGAACACAATTAGTCCTGCCTGCAAGAGGCATGCACAAGTAATAGATCTGATTAAAATCTAAAATTGGTATAGGTGTTATAAGACACCTAGATACTCTCGTTAGCAAAACAAATATGTATGAGTGTACACTTAAAAAATAAAAAAGTCCTAAATTTGAGTTGGGTAGGATTCAAGAACTAAGAGAGAACCTCTTCCTCGGCAATGGTGGCAGTCTATTCTTCCACTTCCACTACAAACCACACATGGTGGATCTGGCTTCTTAAATTTTTCTTTCCGAACATTGGACTGCAACAGACAATGGCCGTACTATAAATCAGAATTATTGGGGTCCTAAGAATAATTGTCCAAAATGGAAATAAAAAGGAAAGTTCAATTTCAAGCTTTGACTAATAAGAAGACTCTTGAAGATGATAGGCAACAATAAGCTAGATCTCGAGTTTGGGCAGAAACTGTTGAACTTTTTCTAAAGAATAAATATGCATGAATGTGAATTAGTTTATAACTATATTGTATAAATTTCCTGTACACGCATACACAGGCAAAAATGGTAGAATGCATATAGAACAGCAGGCAGCATAACCAAATCTGCGTGCATGAAAAATTACATATGTTTTATATATAATTACATGTATTCACCACTGAAGCAGCACATTTTTTTCTTTTGCATAAACCTAACAAGTGTTGTTAGAATATAAAAATATAATACCCAACCCTCACCACAACTTCGGAGTTTTGGTGTAGTAGAAGGGATTCGAATATGGTAAGTTCAAATCTCACAGGACGCGCATTTAACAAGCAGATTAAAAAAGAAATACCATTGTGTAAAAGCTCAGATTTCGGTCCATGAAAAGGGTGCTTGACCCGTGAAGGCATGTTTCAATATAAAAATATTATCATAAACCCACATCACAACTTCGGAGTTTTCGTGTAATGGTAGTGACTTTAATAAGTATTAATAACCATTCTACCCAAAAGCCTAAGCCATATGTAAGAGGCCATGAGTAAATTTGTTATATTTCTTTTGCTTCTATGCAAGTCATTTTAAGGAATCACTCATACAAAATTACTCCTCATAAAAGAAGTTTTATATTCTCAAGATGTTGGGTGTTTTGAAATTTGAAGTGCTACTCCAAATTAATCAGTATTTGAAATAAATATGGAGGAAGTTTGGGTAAGAATGAAAATACGTAACAGAGTTTAGACAAGATGAGTGGAAGAAGCAGAGAGAAGAGAATAGAAATTTGGTTAGAATGTCAGACTACATGATAGAACATGCTTAAATAGGTCAGATGAGTACGCATTCTACTTTTGAGGTGTCTAGACAGAAGCCATAAAAGACTATTAACTTTCACATTTCTGAAAAGTTCCTTATGAAACATTGAATCTGATTACTAACATCTAACTTCCCCCCCCCCCCCCCCCCCCAAAAAAAAATACAAAGAAAAATAAAACACACTCAATTTGCTCTAAAAGAGATGAAAGAGCTAATAACAACTAATGCAAAAAATATCTTGTATTTTGTAATAATTATGAACAATAATTTGTGCAAATTGAAGAGAAAAATCAAGTGTATGCTAGCCCTACATCACAGTTTTAAAAGTAACAGATGAATGGATTTATCACACATATAACAAGGAGTGAAAATATAAAAACTATTCCGGCTAAAATTTGCCCTATTTGCTTTACCCTTATGTTTATTTATCAAGATATGACATTTAAAAGCATAACATTATAAGAATGACACAAGTAACCTTTTCACTTCCAAATGACAGAAATCTATGTCAAGTAGGCCCCTAAGAAAAATTGACCAAAATTTAGAAATAATTTCAAACTTTCAACTTAATATCAATCGCCACAGGAATACAGAACCAACACAGTAGATATTTAACAAATCATACCACATTCCAGTTTTGTACCGTAACTAAAAGAAGGGATGTGTGAACGCTTCCAAATTATCACCATACTACAAGGAATTCCAACACCAGTATATATTAAAAAAATTCTTTTTGATAATTTAGTAGGTGCTGTTGCCTTTTATCAAAAAGAGAATCAAAACTAAATTGATTTGTGCAACAAGAATTTATGATGACCCAAGACATAAGCAATATGTCATAAATAACAAGTGAGGCATGACTCCCTAGGAAAGGGGCGGGAGTGGGTTGTGAGAAGTCCCAAGTTCAAGTCCCAACTACGACCTATGTACAAAAAAAAATATCCTCAAATTAACATAATTTTTATGACCAAAAACATAAAGAATAAGTCATAAAGTATTATTAGATTAATAATAAGGCTCAAAGAGATAAGAAGGTTTAGACATGCTTGTGAGGTAGTACTATAAGAAGATGTGGCAAAATGTGTTTCGACCCACAAATTGAGTGCTCAAAGAGGACAAAAAAATTAGATCTTGAGCCAGAAAAAAACAAATGCCATCAAATATACTTTCCCCGCTAAAGCCAGAGAAGTGTGATAGATACAAGAAATTCGGAAACCCAGATGTGTTGGCTACGCTGGTTAGAGGTTACTCAAATGCTCGTATGGTCATTTCTTTCGAAAAATTTCGGAGGTAATAACTCCTACTAAATAGAATATATGGGATGTCTCTTTTGCAAGAAAAAGAATTGGCAAAAACCTACATGACATGTTCCTCTGCTTGCAAAAGCAATAACATTTGCCATTACTTATATTCGTCCTTTTTATTCTATTACTATTCACATGAAATGCTATATGACAGTAATTTGTTGCTCTTTGCCTCTTACTTCTCTTTCTTCTCGCATACAGCATATGCGTTAAAAAAAATTGTAACGGGCTTCTAGATTCGAGTTCAGCATATGTTATTGAAGTTGAGCATATGCAATTTGTACAGTTTTCCAACTTTTCTAGACCAATCTAATCAATAGAGTGTAGGTTTTTGTATCTTATTTCTTTAGTGCTTCATGCAACTTATAATTAAGCCCGCTAATTTATATTTCTAAATTTATATCATCATTTGGTTGGTATGCTACCTAATTTTTTTTTTTTTTTTGCCAACTTTTATTTAATATTTCTTGGGCACTTATCGCTAGTAAGATATTAAGCATGGTTTAAAATATCGGTTGATTTTCACATATATGGGCAATATTGTATCCGGTTTTGAGATACCCGATACGATATTAACCTATAATATTATGTTGTGTGATATCTTGTTGACATGACTGATATGGCCACTATTGATGGTCAATATTAATGACATTGCTACTAGGAACCATTAATAGATTTTCAAACCTAACCATTCTCATTATCATCTATGTTTTCTATAATAAAAGTTGTTGAAATGAGATTTCTATAATAAGGCACTGACACCAATGCATATGATTTCTAAATCAATGATCAATGTAGGTACCAATATTAATCATTCTCATTATCATCTATTTTTTCTGCAACCAAAGTTGAAGATATGTGATTTCTGTGATAAGACACCTATAATTCCTTATCCACTTTTCACAACTAAAACATGTCCTCTTGTAACTTTTATCCTTGAGTATCTTTTTGGACAACTTTTTAAAAACTATTTTAAAATTTTATTTATATGTTTCAACTCTTTTTTATTTATATTAAAATTGACCCACTTCGGACCATGTCAGCTTTCGCGATCAAATTGGTTGATTTGTTTTTTTTAATGGTTTTGAAGAACCAAGGAATGAAATTCCTGGCTTCATAAAAATTTCGTTAAGGACCCAAGGAACTGTTAGGGCAAGGGTTTTCACGATAGCAATAACAAGAACAGATCAAATCAGAAACGATGCACAAGATCACAGAGCTATCACAAGATAATATACAGAACACCATAAATTACGTGAAAAACCCAAACAGGGAAATCACGGAGTCGCTCGCAAATCCACTATTATTAAGAGGTTACAGGGAGGAGAAGAAGACGACCTCACAGCCAATCTTTTCAATAGCTCTCACAGCGTCATTAAACCCAAATTACTGTGCATCTCCATTTACAGAGAAAACTAGGATTATAAATTGTGACATTCCTAAACTGCCCTTGACACATGGCTTAAGTTTTCTGTATCGCGAAGCTTCCCGATTGGACCGCATTCTCTGCGCCTTACTGCGCCTCGAGAATGTTCCTCTGCTCTGTCACTCAGAGTGCTCCTCCCGAGTTCGAGTGATCCTTCGAGCACTTAAACATGCCACCATCTGAAACTCTAAGCTCGTCCACACTCGCATGTGTACACCTTTACTCGGGGAGTTAACAAGATAGTCTAGTCCTCGAAAGACTCTTCTAAGAACTCGCCTTCGAGTTATCAAGAATGGACTTCCCGTCCTTACTCCCGCTGCAACTGGGCCTCGCAGTTCTTCCAGCATAGTACTTCTCTGATGGTTGTCCTCTGTCAATGTCGGCAATCAGGCTCTACAACTTCAACAATCTCCCACTTGGAGACTGAGTTGACGCAGCAGCAGCACCCCTCTTCCTTTCATTCTCCTCTCTTTCCCGACTAATAGTGACTCCGAGCGACTCAAAGTCGGATCCTCAGCCTTGAAGACCCACAGAAGCTGAATAGCTTTTCAGCTTCTCCACCGCAACAACCTTGGTCAACATGTCTGCTGGATTCTGACTAGTGTGTATCTTTAGCAATAAAAACACACCATCCTTCAACATCTTGCGGATGAAGTGGTATGGCACATCAATGTGCTTAATTCTGTCATGATAGACCGGATTGTTTGCAAGGTCAATTGCGCTCTGACTATCACTATACAGTAATGGAGCCTCATGCTCCTTCCAGCTCCTTCAAATAATCTTTCAGCCATATCAGCTCATTGCAAGCTTCTGCCGTTGCAATATACTCGACCTCTGTCGTCAACCAGGCAACTATCTTCTGCAGCCTTGACATCCAGCTCACAGCTCCACTTCTCAAAGTGAAAACATAACCAATAGTATTCCTTTGATTGTTTGCATCACCCGCAAAGTCGGAGTCAACATATCCCACAATTAAACGATCGTGTCTCCATAGCCCAATGCCATATATGATCTACCCTTCAGATATCTCAGAATCCACTTCACAGCTCTCCAAGACTCCTTCCCTCGGTTGCTCATGTATCTGCTGGCAACTCTTATTGCTTGGAAAATGTCTGGCCTCGTGCAGACCATATCATACATTAGGCTGCCCACAGCTGGCGCATATGACACCTCCGACATGAGAGCCTTCTCATCTTCTGTCGTCAGAGTTATCCTTCTGAGAGCTTGAAGTGACCTCCACACGGAACATCACAGATTTAGCATCTGTCATGTTAAACCTCTTCAGCACTTTCTTCACGTACTTGGCTTGTAACACTTGCAATAATCTCTTTTCTCCCTCTGTTGATCCTCATTCCAAGAATTTTCTACACAGGACCCAAGTCCTTCATTGAGAATTCTTCCGCCAACCTGGCCTTCAGATTCATAACCTTCATGTTGGACCCAGCAACAAGCATATCATCTACGTACAATAGTAGCATGATATAAGAATTCTCAAATCACTTGGAATAGCAGCAGTGATCAGCCTCCAATCTTGTGAAACCACTGCTCACCATAAATCTGTTAAACTCAGATACCACAGCCTCGGAGCGTATTTTAAACCATAAAGACTCTTCTTTAACTTGTAAACCAGCTGCTCCTTCCCGGGCATGATATACCCGTGGATGCAACATGTAAATGTCCTCCAAATCGCCATGGAGGAACGCGGTATTAACATCTAGTTGTTCTAGATTTAAATTCTCCACTGCCACAGTACTGAGCACAGATCTAATGGTAATATGTTTCACAACAGAAGAAAAAATCTCGTTGAAGTCAATAACTTCTCGTTGTTGAAACCCCTTCACAACTAGCTTTGCCTTGTACCTCCAGGTGCCATCATTCTCCTGCTTCAGCCGGTAGACCCACTTGTTATGCAGGGCACGCTTGCTCTCTGACAGTTTAACCAAATCCATGTTTGGTTTTTCATGAAAGACGATATCTCATCATCCATAGCAAGCTCCCACTTAACTTTGGCTTCCACCTATAAAGCCTCCTCATAATACTCAGGCTCACCACTGTCAGTCAATAGCATATAGTGTAAAGTAGGAGAATGAAGCCTTCGTCTGCCTGGTTGAGCGCCTAAGCTAAGCTTGGGGGGTCAGAGACGCTACTCGCGATTTCACATTCCCCTCGGGAATATGCCGAGTCTTATCCATGGGAGCATCTTCAAATTCGACGAACTCTGAGTCCGCAGCACCCTGCTTCTCGGGAGTGCTCCGAGGTGCCACTCCAGGATCATCCTCTGAGGTGCTCCTCTCTGTCTTTAAGTCTTTGTACGTCTTCTGCTCATTGAAAACCACATCTTTGTGCCTAAAGATCTTGCGATTCTCGATATCCCAGAGCTAATAGCCGTACTCATCAGTTCCGTATCCAATGAAGATGTACCTCATAGACTTTGGGTCCAACTTACTCCTGTCACTTAGCTTAATATGGACATAAGAGATACAACCAAATGTACGCAGGTGATTCAGGTTTACCTCTTTGCCGGTCCATATTTCCTTAGGAATTCCATAGTTTAGAGGCACCTGTTAATCAGATACACCGTCGTGTTGACTGCATCTGCCTAAAACTGCTTGGGCAAACCAGCGTGTATCCGCATGCTCCGGGCACGCTTCAGAGTAGTCTTGTTCATACGCTCCGCCACTCCGTTTTGATGAGGGTTTCCGGGAACCGTCTTCACTCTTCGGAATCCCCGAATTGCGCAGAACTCTTCGAATCTGCCATCACAGTATTCGCCCCCGTTGTCGGACTTCAAGCACTTAAGTTTCCGATTTGATTCCTTTTTTACTCAGGCCAGCCATTTCTTAAACACCTCAAACATATCCAACTTGTATTTCAAGAAATACACCCAGATCATCCTGCTAGAATCATCGATGAAGGTCACAAAAATAATGAGCCTCCGAGGGAGGAAACTGAAGCCTTACCCCAGATATCAGTATGCACTAACTCCAACTTTTCTTCCTTCAGAGTCTTTCTCACTGTTGAGAAACTGACTCGCTTCTGCTTCTCGTAGACGCACTTCACAAAAGTATAGATCAACAGACTTCAACCCCGACAGCTTATCCTTGAAGAGCATCACTTCCATTCCCTTCGCGCTCATATGCCCAAGTCTCTGATGCCACACCCCGGCTTTCACTTCTGACGAAGCAACTGAAATCGATACCCTGAAACCTGACGTCATGTGTCCTGTGAGCCATCACCATGGCACCTTTAGTGATCTTGTATACATCATCATCGAAGGTGATCTTCATCCCTCCGTCCGCAAGCTGTCCAATAGAGATCATGTTGTCTTCAGCTTCGATACATGTCTGACATTCCTTAACTTCAGTGTCGGGCCATTGGAAAGGCTAACCACCACATCGCCTTTCCCGACAATGTCCCATGGTTCATCATCTTCCAAGTACAACTTCTCAAGTCCACCTTTCACGTAGTGTTGAAAGATATCTTGTCGGGAAGTGACGTGAAAAGAAGTATCAGAGTCAATAACCCATGACTCGCTGGACTCAGCTAAGGAGAGAATCAAGACGTCGGATCCATCACTCTCTGTGATATACGCGGAATCCTTCCTTACCTTTATCTTCTCCATCTTTCTGCTTGCAGTCCTTCTGAATATGCCACATCTCACCACATCGCCAACATCCCACACCCCTTAACTTAGATGTACCTCTCCCCGATTTGGATTTCAACCTCCTATTCTTTTTCTTATCTCTATAATGAGACCTCCCTCTCCGATCGACACTTATGGCACTCCGTGATGTCTCAGCTAACCCCGAAGACTTCCTGCGCGCCTCTTCGCTAAGAAATACATCACCACATCATCAAACTTCAGGATTTCTGTCCCACAAGAATTGCTCACTGCCATCACGAGACCGTCCCGGGCCTCCGGCAGACTGGAACAACAGAACCAGCACTCTAATTTCGTCTTCGAAATTGATCTCAACTGATTCTAGCTAGCTCGTTAGCACGTTGAATGCGTTGAGATACCCAGCAACGTTTTCGTTGTCAGCCATCTTTAAGTTGAACAATTCTTCATAAGAATACCTTATTTGACGCTGATGGTTTCTCGTACATCTTTGCTAACACTGCCATCAAGTCTTTGGTCATTTTTTTCCAAGAGACGTTAAAAGCAACTGTCGATGCCAGGGACAATCAGATCGTGCCTAGGGATTTTCGATGTAGAATTTCCCACTCGCCATCTGACATCTCCTTTGGCTTATGGGTCTTTCCGCCTAGAGAAAGATAGAGATCTTTCTGGTATAGATAGTCTTCGATCTGCATCTTGCAGAACCCGAAGTTCACGCTATTGAATCTTTCGACTCTTATCTTTCTTTCATTAGCCATCTCGAACCAAATGCTCTAATATCAATTGTTCTAATACCAGTTATTGGGACAAGGGCTTTCACGATGGCGATGAACAAGAACAGATCAGAAATGATGCACAAGATCGCAGATTTATACCAAGACAATACACAGAACACTAGAAATTACGTGAAAACTCAAACAGGGAAAAAACTACGGAGCTGCTCGCAAATCCATTAGTATTGAGAAATTATAAGGAGAAAAAGAAAACCTCAAAGCCGCTTTTTTCAATAGCTCTCACAGGTTCGTTAAACCCTAATTACTACGCATCTCCATTTATAGAGAAAACTAGGTTTACAAATTGTGGCATCCCTAAACTGCCCTTGACACGTGACTTGAGTTTTCTGTGTCACGAAGCTTCCAGGCTAAACCGCATTCGTTGATCTGCTCTATTGCTCGGAGTGCTCCCAAGACTCCGAGTGATCCTCCGAGCACTTGAACATGCCACCATCTGAAACTCCTAGTTCGTCCACACTCGTCTATAGTACGCCTTTACTCAGGGAGTTAACAAGGTGGTCCAGTCCTCGGGAGACTCTTCCTTAGGACTCACCTCCGAGTTACCGAGGATGGACTTTCTGTCCTCCTAACTCTCACTGCAACTGGGCCTCGCAGTTCTTCCAGCGTAGTACTTTTTTGAGGGTTGTCATCTGTCAAGGTCGGCAATCAAGATCCACAACTTCAACAGGAACAAGGAACACCGGCGTTCCTTATTGAATTTTCAAAGAACTCTCTCATTTGTGCCCCCTTCCAACACCTTTCTTCTGCCTCTCTCCCCCCTTATCTCTCTTCTAAGTGTCTCCCTCAACTCTCTCCCATCATATTTTTTCACCCTAAATCTTGCAATCACTTGACTTCTCTTATCGCATCCGATCAAATTAAAAAGAAAAAAGAAAAGAAAAGGCTTCATTAGGAACCTGGGAATTCACCCATTTAAGGAACTTTGGAATGGAATTCATTCCCAGGTTCTTTCTTTTTTCACCCATTAAGGAACTCTGGAATGGAATTATCGAGTCCTTGAAAACATTAAAAAAAGAAGAAAAACAACCTAAGTTTCATGTATGTTGACGTGCCCGATCTTGGTCAGTTTTCATAAACTAAAAAACTGGCTAATTTTTCTAAATTTTTTTTAGAGAAGGATTATTTATAAAATCATCCCTTTTATGAAAAAAAAAATACCATCATATTCTACCTTGAGCAAGACTTAAATGACCCCTTACGAATGTCGAACCCACCACGTCTCTTTTTTTATAAGCAGACACTTTTTACTCAACAAGTTGATAAGTAGTCTTCCTCGTCTACATGAACAAGATCCCACAATTGCATCAAAAAACTAGTCTCAGAATATCGACCACAACTTCGGATACACTTTCATTGGCTAAAAAATTAGTCCTAGAATTTCCTTCACAAAAAAATGACTCGACCAAAAATTCATAAAAACTTGAAAACTCGAAAGTCCATAATTGAATATTACCAAGTATAATTGTCGCAAAGCTAGAAGGAGATTCCTCACCTTGCAACCAACTGTGTCGCTACCACAGAGTCCCCTTTAAGGCATACTTTGAGCATCATTATTTATTTTTTTAAAATGCAGACCAATTATCATTGAAAATCCATTTACTCTTTGGGCTTAATTCGGAAGGTTAATTTCCTTGCTCTCAAGGGCGAAAGATGGCAACTTTACAAACCTCAAAAAACACTCATAAAGCTAGAGGATTAATGGGATAGCTAAAGACGTTCGCACAAATCAGCACGAAGTCACGCAAGGTTCTGGATCCCAAACCATATACCTCTTTTTTCTATCCTAAAGAGCGCACTCTTGGTCAACCGCGGACCTTAGTTCTCGCGCGTCTCCCCTTGACCCTTCTATTGCCCCACCCTCACCCTGCCTATGTGCATTACCGCCACCTACTCCCCTACACCCTAGCTTGTGCTCTCTTCTTCACCTTTCAGTCACATCTCACCCAACATCACCCCCATTACCCTTTCTCGCCCACTTTACACCACGTCATCTACCATGCCTCTCACATTCTTAGCATTGATCTTTTTCTGAAACCTAAAGCCAATAAACCCTGAACATAGCTAACAATCTCTAGTACCCTAGTAGAGGTCAAAAAGAAGCCCAAGGATTGTTGAGACAATAGGTTGATGGATGGAATTGAGGATCTTGTGAGGCTTCAAGTGACTACAAGTAAACCTATATATTTCAGGGTAACAGAAGCCCAAATGCCAATATTACATGGAGGCCCAGTAAGGAAACAATAAATGATGATGGGATCAGGGTTTCAAGGAGGATGGTGGGACAACAAAATCTAGGGCATGGACTAAGCATACCACGTCAACTCAAAGGAGGTCGTAGGAGATGCTTCATGTTTCAAAGGAGGTGAACGTTTTGAAAGTTGTTTTCACAAAGAGGATTTGTTCTCAGATGAGGGATTAACAGAGGTGAAAGGGTCTTGAAAGACTTTGTTAGTCGGAAAGTCCTTGGTAGACAACTTTTCCCTGACTTTCTTCAGTCGGAACTTCATAAAAATGGTCTCTTATCAATTGTTTTTAGTTGGTTGCGCTCGATGGTAGTTTCTTTATTATGAAGTTAATGGTGGAGTCAAACTTGTATTGGGTGTTAATATATGGGGTTTAAGGCCATTAGAGGATAGATATTTGCCTTAGAAGAGTGGAGACCAGATTGTCATTCTTTATCAAAGTGGTGCTTTGAACTCGTCTATCTATGGAGCATTGGAGACATCCTTGTTTTTTAAGGATATTTGTGATGGCTAGTTGCCTTTTATCGCTTGGTGTGTACGACTGGCTTACTGATTCTATAGTGGGAGACAAGACAACATTTGTGTATACGTGAATTTAGGTGGATGCCAGGAGCCTTTGGTTCCTCGTGTTTGGTTAGGTGATTCCGGCAGCAGTTTGTTTCTTAGAATGCACTTAATGTGTGTTTGGATGTGGTTGATTGGGAGATGAAACTGGAACAACCTCAAAGGGGCGTGATGATGGTTCATCAAAACTGATCGTTACTATATCATTCTAATGATGGACATGGACTTAGTTCAACTGGAAGTTTAGATGCGACTATTGTTGCATGGCCTTAAGATTCTATTTTTTAAAGTTAAGGAGAAAGGATTTATGGCTCTTGGATTAACTTACAGAGGGGGAGGAAGAAAATACTGATATTACAACATGGGCTCAAAATGATCCAATCGATTCACAAGAAGACCACACAAAGGGTCCGAAAACTCGAAGTGGGTTGGCTAAATTGCCTTGCCCTAAAGTAACTCGTCCAATAAACACTCTACTCAAAATCAGAGAGGAAGTTGTTCAAACTAAGCAAAGGCATAAAATAAGGAAGGAATGCAGAATCAAAATACATTTGCCAAGTTAATTCCTCTCAATAAGGAACCAAATTTGAAGTCAATGTTGGAAGAAAAAAGAATGCACAGCCAGACATATCTCTGTACAATGCTCCAATAAGATTAGAGAAAATCACAGAAAAATCATCCACATCAAGTAGCTTAGCTTATTAGAAGGCAATTTTATAATTGTTTCCGACATTTGGGAGCTTTCATTCTTGGCCCTCAACAAAAAAAAAAAAAAAAGCCAGCACAACTTGGCATATATTTGCATCAATGATGCTCGAGTAGGATTGGAAGAAAGTCGCAGGAAATCATTCACACCAGACACTTAAATGAAAGGTAAATCCTAACTGCTACCACAACTTCTTGCTCAATATTAAAGGGCACAAAACCTCATTCTCGGGCCCGATAACCATGGTACTAGACAATAGAGGGAGATCATCCGAAACTTGAGGGAAGGAGCCTATCTATGTTGAAAGTAAGAAAAGAAATGTTGGCGAATCTGATCAGAATCCCATACTTCCACACCTAGATCATGCAAAATACAACTGATGGAATTCTAACGTTGATGAATGGTAGTATACTTGTGGAAGGACATATTCTTATTGCATCCTTTAGCCACTGTATCCTAGACTTTTGTCTCCACACGATCTCATGAAGCTTAAGAAAATTATAACATTGCACTACCAAGTACCAAGAACAAAGATGAGTAAACTTCATCATTGTAAGCGCCTACTCGACTCATAAGAAACCTATTTCCACCTTAAGCTTAGTTGCTTGACGAAATATGTCACCCGCCTTCTCTCCATTCTATTGTCACAAAGAGACTCTAGTAGCATACAGCATGGAGTTCACATGATACTTAGAGGATCCTTGGCCAAGCTGCTGCTACTTGACTACCTACAATAACTCAGAAAAGTCTAAAATCTCCCCAAAATGGAAAATTTTAGCCCCCCATTAGCCCCTTATTAGTAGGGTCTTTTAACCGAAGATGGAGCAGGAGATGACTAGAGGCAAACCGCACCACTCAGGATGGGTATAGAGGCTAATGGAAATATGTAGAGCCAAGATTATCACATAAGCATCTATCAATTATATCCTATATCATATATTGCAAACATTCTAACTATCATATATTGCGACCATTCTAACTGTTATACCAATGAACCTAATTCCTAAGAAGCCCTTGTCAATCAAATCATTAGAAGAAAGAAAATATCTAAGTTCAACTTCCATGCCGAGAAAGGTCTCTTAGCCCAGAGGCCTTCCACCTTAGTTTTGATGATGACTAACTTATGAAGGTTAGTTTACTAATGATCTTGTGTTTATATAGTTTCAGTTATTGATAAAAATCTTAGTAGGTATCTAGCTTCAATAAAGGAGTTTTGAAGCTAACACATGCAGTGTTTTAAATGTCGGATACCAGGGAAATGTCAGATGTCGTAATCGGATGTCGGATTTCAGATTTCGGAAATATTTCAAAGCCATTTAGTAAATTTCAGACATCATGACGGATAACAAATATATATCCTAGATGTCTTAAATAATATAATTTA
Source organism: Agave tequilana (assembly GCA_038442645.1). NCBI lineage: Eukaryota > Viridiplantae > Streptophyta > Magnoliopsida > Asparagales > Asparagaceae > Agave > Agave tequilana. The sequence goes on from JAVJIF010005320.1 coordinate 78,713, forward strand.
AAAATTCTTATCAAGGTAATATATACACAACTTATGCAAAACTATATAAATATGTTTAGGATATGTATAATTAACTTAAACATTTTGTATATATTCACTAATCCAATGTTAAAATTTCTCAATTGCTCCAACTTTCGAGACTAATCAACATGTTGGGTTTCCCCAAAGTATCGCCGACATTTCAGGAAAATGTCGGCCAACATATCGGATTTTCCCAAAATGTCAGCCGACATTTTCTAAAACGCCATTTCAAAAGCGTGTGGGGATGTCGTGGCGTGAGGGCTTGAAATGTCGGCCGACATTTAAAACACGGAACACATGTAGATTCAAGAGCTCGCGCGTCAAGATCGCATCTACCACTCGGATGGAGTTAAGCTCTTTGGATCGTATTTGGATCGAGTAGACTTGGAGAAAGTTCTACAAGAAGACTTCGATTTGTTTAATTTAAGTTTGTATTTAGATCTTGTGTAAGATAGACTAGTATTGATGTGCTCAAGTTCTCACACACACACAAGTTCAATACGTTTGGTTTTCCGCTTAACCGGTTTTGGATTTCAAGTTCACATATATATGGTTTTCATTAATAGATAGAATCAAAACAAGTTTACATGGTTTAATGTATATAAGATTTTATCTATATACATCTATGCTTCATATATTAAGAAAAACTTATTTTGATGTTCTATTTCATGTGTTTAGAGTTTTAAAATTAACAAAACTTATTTTGGATTTAATGTCAAAAACATAAATATATATTTATATGTATATTGGATTCCATTCATACACTTTATGCTTCAAAAGAGTTTAAATATCTTATTTTTGTATCTATACTAGTTTGAGAAAATCGGATTTCTATTTCAAAGTTTAGTTTTCAGAAAGTACCGATTTTGTGTTTAACCTTAATTTCTATATCACAAAAATAGTTCAAATAGTTTGTAACATGTGTTGACTTTTGGTCACACATATTTGTTTTTTAAATATTTATAAGAATGTATTTTTGTGAAATTTATAGAATTTATGGGATTTTATAGGTGTTAAAAAGACAAAGTTTCATACTTGATATCTTAGCCTGGGCCTTCTGGAGGTCAACCGGCCGGTCGATCGAACCAGAGCGCGGTCGACTGGTCGGTCGACTGATGTGCATAAGGACGTGCACGGGGCCTTTCCTATAAGGCCGGTCGACCGACAGGCTAAATGCCTTTAGGCTCGATCGACCGGGCGGTCGACTGGAAGGCAAGTTTGCCAGGGCGGTCGACCGGTGCTTCTACAATTAGAAATATGACCATTGGACGGTCGACCGGCCGGTCGACCAGAAGGTCAAAAATGACCTTTTCTGGCTGCCAACGGCTATATTCTTGAGAGCCTATATAAAGGGTTCTCTTGGACTGTTTTCAACAAGATTTTTTAGAGAGCTTTTTTCCCATCTTTCAAATGTTTTGCAGCAAGTTTAAAATGAGTTTTTGAGCCAAAGAGTTTTATCTTTTATTCGTTTTTAATGTGTTGAAAAAATCAAAGAAAAGAGTCTTTGGGAAATTGGTTTTGATCTTTATTTTTATATCTATATAATGTTTTTCTCAAGTGTTTTTCTTTGTTATTTTCTTTTACAAACACTTTATTTTCTCACACTTGAGCTATCATCTCAAATCCTATCTATAGGATCTTGTTTTTATGAGGAAAATTATTTGTGGTCTATTGTGATCACCAAGTGTTGTTTATGATCATTGGATCACCAAGATTGTAATCTCTTCTTTGCTTTGGCTTTGTGCCTATTCTCCTGTGTAGAGGTGATTGTGTTTGAGAGTGAAGTAGTGTACTCCAAGTGTAATGTTGTAATTCCTCAGTAGATGTCCCTTTCTAGAAGGTCCTGTGTGGACATAGCGGAAATCCTTCTGTGTGAAGGTGGGGACGTAGAGCAGTGGCTCGAACCTCGAAACATATCTTGTTGTTTGTGTTTGATCCACTATCTCTTAACTCTATCTCTCTTATATCTTACATTACTTTATATTGCACATATTCATATGCTTGATAAAGTTTGTGTGTGCCCATACTTGTGAACCAAGAGAGCTTCATATAGCACCTCAACTCTTAATTTAGAGGAATCTCGAAGAGTAATTCCAGAGCCCTTCACAGGGAATTCGGGCTCACTCTTTGATTACACATAGTGTGTTGCAATTGAGTTTTAAATTCCGCATCATTTGTCTTTAGATTAGTTAGTACACCTATTCACCCCCCCTCTAGGTGTATTTCAAGGTCTCCTTCCCCCTCTTTTCAGCATCTTGTAGCACACAAGTAAAATCTCCAACAACAATTGATGGCATGTTAAAAGCAAGTTAGATAAAATATGTGAAATTCACATTGTTTAATATTATGACAAATACTAGCATAAATGTCATAGAATAACAAACTATCTTTGTCATGAGAGCTAGTAGCAACGCAGATTGCTTGACAAAATAGAATAGAGAAGTGCACATAACCTGCTCAGGATACCATAAAACAATTGTCTTATCTGAGAGACCCTCCACAGCTACAACCAAAGATTGCCAGTACCCGTCGAAAGATGAGTAACAACATAAGCTGAGTCAAAAGAAAAACTCTCCTCAAGAAGAACAATCAAAATCAGTTTAAGAGTCTAAAGGAGTTGCAGTACATAGTCTAAGGAGGCGATTCCTTCCTCTTCGACAATTTCAAACAGGCATTATCATTGATCAAGGTTGGTTGTTGTAACATCGCCTTTACTTCCAGCATCATCAATGTGATCTACATCATCTACTTAGTTGCATCATCCTCTTTGGATTCTGATAAAACTATTCTTATGCAACATACAACCTGTGAGTTTTCTAAACTTTCCGCATCCTTCTGCCAATAGTCGAAGACAACTTTTACTTTTTCTTATCATCCACATGTTCCACATCAAAACTGCCAGAATAAAATACATGATAATCCCTATGAAGACGAGAAACATCTATTCTTTCTTGGTCCACACCGGATGCTAGAAAGACACTCAAACGGCCTTACTAAGCTCTTCTGATGAGGCTTCAAGAAAATAATAAAGGTCAGAGAATCATCTGATGACACCATGGCTGTGAAATCCTCTAAGTCAGCAATGGTGAAGACATGGGTAGACTCCAACTTCCAGGTTCGGTGAGAATAGATATGAGCTAACGCATCTTCAAAATGATCTACTTGGTATAAGAGCTAAGATTTAAGGATAGGAAATATGAGAGAATGGCAGGAGCACTAACAATGATGTTGCCATATCCAAATGAGTAACATTCGGGTCTTCCAGATCTTAGAAAACCTCAAACCTAGAACCCTTTGTTATACCTTCTGAATCAGCACCCAAAACCAAAACCTTTTGACTTCGAACTCTGTTCTGTATGTTCTGTATGAAGAGTGGCTAACTCGGCAAATGTATCTGAATTTTGCAGTCCTCCCTTAGTTTTACGTCTCTATTTATTTTAAACAACTTTTCATTCTCGTATGAGTTGTGTTCATTGAACAAGTCACCTCAATGCAAAGGAGCCTAACCAACTCACTTCGAGTTCTCATTCTTTAAAAGACCTTCCCAAGTCAACTAGGTTGCGTTAAGGCCCTGCTGTCACATCGGTCATTTTCTTCCTCCCACCATGTAAGGTAATTCAAGGTCCTAAGCCTTGCTCTCTCTTAAAATTTGTTCCCGCAAGCGGTATCCTCAGGGACTACATCTAAAGTCACACCTAAACTTCTCATAGACCTAGTCAAATGTTCATCTTTACAATGATTTGCACTCTCATTAGGCGTCATCATTTTCTCTGTAGTAATGGTTAGTTTTGATTAACCATCATGATGCCCCTTTCAAGAACATTGTCCTTGCTTGTGTTCAAGACGACGACATCCATAACACACATTGCTTACATAATAAAAAGTAAACTGTTATCAAAATTTGTTATCTGCTGGTCTACCCAAACACCAGAAGCCAAAGGCTCCTCGGCATCCACTTGAATGAATTACCGCGAAAATGTGTCTTATCACAATAGTGTCAAAAAAAAGATCAACCAGTTATTGCAACAATCCTTAACAATAATGTCATCTTTAATACACTATAGGTAGGCGAGATCAAAGCACCACCTTAGAAACAGCCTCCCATGAAGGATGAAAAATATATTCTCTACTCTTCTAAGGCTAAAGCCTATCCTCCAATGACTCAAGTCTAATTTGTTAGCACCTTATGCAAGTCCGACTCTACCATGAAATTCACAACAAAGAACCCACCATCGAGCCAATCAACTGAAAATGAAGCCAAGAAGATGAACGGCTTTCCAACAAAATATTGGGTAATTTCATTGTCCTGTGCTAAAAAGATAAACAAATAAATAACTTGATCACACATCGAGAATTTTACAATGACCTAAGAGATAAGCAACGCGCCGAAACTTACTCCGAATAATAACAAACTCTTGATGTGCGTGTGTGAAAATTGAAGCAGTGAGGGATAACTTGCACTCACAGTTCGCGAAAAATTCACTAGGGTTTTTTAGTAGCTTTCCTATATTTTGGTAATTAGTTGAATAAATTTGATTTATTAACAGAGAAGAAGAGGCTGGAGTTTTCGCACCTCGGTCTTGACGATCCACGAGGGTCTGGAGAGAACGAGACGAGAGGAACCGTTTCCGCGACGGGGGAGGAAATCGGCCGGCACGGACCCGGTATTTCGTATAGGTACGAGGGGCACAGCCGCAGCAGCGACCATAACGCGGTGTTCGTTATCGGCGGTGGGTTCTGGGTTCGGGCGGAGGTGAATGGGCTGGGCTCTGGAGAGACCATGGAGGGCTCTGTTATAAAGGGAACCGGATTGGGATAGCGATTGTTTACTAATAACCCCCTGCAGATTTAAAATATGCATTACCAAACTTGAGAGGAAATGAAGATATTTTGGTAATTTCATAAAATGAAGTTGAATTGTCATGACCAAAATAATCTCAATTAGTTCACAAAAGAAATAATATCAGTTAAATGGGGGTATTTCGTTATGTCTAACCGTAATTAGGAAAAAAATTCAGCTTCATAATTTGTTCGCTTCAGTCACCTCATTTTAAAGTAAGGATGTGCGCTCACATGTCAAGTGTTGAAGCGCTCATTAACGGCGAAGGACGAAAATGCCTTAAGTAATCGCTTCAAAAAAGTGGACCATTTCGAAAATGCCCTGTTTCTGAGAACTGTGACTATGATCGTGGTCCTCACAAAATGATCACAGTATAGAGGACTGTGACTATGATCGCAGTTCTCATGAAGTACCTTATTTTTGTTGCAGTCCTCACAAAATGATCGCAACCCAATTTCTGAGAATTGCGATCATGATCGCAGTTCTCATAAAATGTACTATTTATAGGACTGTGATCATAATCGCAGCTCTCACAAAATATCAAGTTTTTGAGTTTTATATTGATTGCGGTCATGATCGCAGCCATATTCACAAAAATATCCTATATTTGAGTCTTTATGAGAACTGTGACCATGATCGCACTCTTCACAAAATGTCTTATTTCTCAGTCAGTCCTCACAGAACTCGTCGTGAGCACGAACAAAACGAGATCGGCAAAAAAGTCGCTCCAAAAAAAATCCAAGGGCTCCGCCCCCGACCCCGGATCCAGGGGCTCCGCCCGCCTTTCAACCCCCACGGCGACCGGACTGCACAGGTCGACCCGCAAATAACTCTGTGTCGGGATCAAGGTTGAGGGGTGAGCAACATCAATTGCAATAGAGAAGGATAAAATAGAAAATAAAAATATATAAATGAGTGGTGGTTGAGCGGAATCAGTTTTTGCTGACGTGAATGAGATTGTAGCGAATCAAATTGTGATACTGAGTTTTTTTTTTCTAATTATGAAGTAAAGTAGGTGGTTGTAGCGAAGTATTCTAAATTAATACTTCTCTGGATCTATATACTACTATAAAATGCACCAGTTTTGAAACATTTCTAAATATTCTCTCTCTCAGTTTTGACCCTTTCAGAATTCTTTTCATCTGTCATAATAAAACTTTAAAAATATATCTTTAAAGAAGATTATTTAAGTAATTAAAAAACTCTCTCTCACTCAAGCTAAATATTTATCTCTATCTATTTATACTTGTTTCAAACCACTAACCAATTACTCTTTATATATATTTAATATTATCCGAATATAACTAATCTCTTTCTCATCTAAAATCTTTTAAACTAAATAATTATCTCTATTTCTTTTAGGGGGATTTCTCTACAACCCACTATGTCAAATCTAATTAGGAAAAAACATAGTTTCATAATTTTATTCGTTTCATTCACCTTTTTTTTAAACCAATCAGGTGCGCCCACATGTCAAGCACAGAAGTGTTCTTCAGCAGTGAAAGACGTAAATGCTCCGCAGTAATCGCTTTAAAAAAGCAGACCATTTTAAGAATACAGACTGTTGGTACCCTATTTCTGAGGACTGCGACCATGATCGCAGTCCTCACAAAAAGCCCTATTTCTGAGAACGGTGACCATGATCACAGTCCTTACAAAAATATCTTGTTTTTTAGTCTTTATAAGACGGCGGCCATGATTGCATTTCATATTATTAGGACATGATTCTGAGTCATTATACAACTGCGATCATGGTCACAATCCTCAAAAAAAAAATGCCTTATTTTTTAGTCTATTAGGACTGCGATCATGATCGCACTCCTCACAAAAACACAATTTTTCAGCTTATATTGAGACTGTGATAATAATAGCAGTCTTTACAAAATGCCTAATTTTCAATTAAAATGAATGTGATCATAGTCATGGTCTTCTAATAAAGGACTGTAACCATAGCCGCAGTCCTCACATAGAACTGTGATCATAAGTCATTATACTCATTTCAGCATTGCCACCGGCATCGATTGATCTCCAATTTTTTCAGATCTAAATACCACATCAATCATAAACTCAAACAAAACTTATCGTGAGCGCGAGCACGAGCAAACGAGATCTACAAAAGGTCGATCCCTAAAAAAATTAGGTCCGGGGGTTCCGCCCCCTAAGACCCCCAAGAGGGGGGTCGACGACCTGACGGCGCAGGATGACTCGCGACTTACTCTGCGTCGGGTGAGGGTTGAGGGGAGAACAATGATGGGGCAATGGGGAAGAATAAAAGAGGAAATGAAAATATATAAAAATGTGGTGATTGGGAGGAATCAATTTATACTAACGTGGATGAGACTGTAGTGAATAAAATTATGAAACTGGGTTTTTTATTTTCTAATTATGAAGCAAAGTAGGTGGTGGTGGCGAAATTTTTCTCTCCTTTATATGTTGAAAATTTTGTCTCTTTGTATTTCTCTCCTCATTCTTGAAGTCTCTCAAACTAAACTTTAGAGTTCATGGCTATGGCTATTAGTTAATACTAGTTAACATATAGATAAATCTAATTATTCGAAAATAAATGTTAATAAATATATATAATGACATAAAAATGTAAAACACCTAGGGGGGGGGTGAATAGGTGTTAATGCTAATCTTAAGATCTTTTTAAACAAGTATGAATATATGATGCAACGATCGCCCCAAAATAAGATTAGAAGCCGAATACCTGGTGAATGGCTCTGAACTTCTTCCTCGTGATTCCTCTAAATAAGAGTTTGAGGTGCGTATTGCAATCTTGTTGTATGAGAAATGATCGACAATTTAGCAAGGAATGAAATGGATGCAATATTGAAGTGCACACAAGATATATATATCAAGCTAGAAATTAAGAGCAATGACACAAGCTAGAAGTAGAGAGCAATAAGAAAAACAATCGCAAACACAAAAGATTTATTTCGAGGTTCGAGCCACCGCTCTACTCCCCGCCTTCACCGCCGTGAAGGGTTTCCACTATATCCACCGAGGATTTACAAGGTCTACCGAAGACCGGAGTACCGAACTCCACCAATTACAAGAGGTCTACCGAAGACCGGAGTACCGAACTCTACCAATCAATCATCTACCGAAGAGGAATCACAATACAAGAAGAACAAGTAACTAAGTGATCAACAAGGGATCACAAACTTCTCTTTACAACTTCCTTATAGAATGAGGAGGATATTTTGGCTCAAGAAGTGTAGTGAGAAAACAATATCAGTTGTAATGAAAAATTGCTTTGAAACACAACTGAAAACAGTAGCCAAGAATGCACAAAAAAGAATTGAGAGCTTTTGAAACTTTTCTTTCTTTTGAAAACTTGAAAAACTAGGTATATTTCTTATATTTTGCAAGTGACCAATCCCCACTATTTATAGGGATTAGAGGGGATCAAAATATGATTACAAAATAGCTCATTAGGTCAGAAAATAGCTGTCAAAATTTCAGTATTAGCTGACACAAAAATCTCCAACAAATCCCAAGAGAGAAACTCAGAAAACTAGCCGTTGGCGGCTGGAGACGGCTGTCGGTCGACCGGCAGTCCAATTGGCAACTAGCCGTTGGACACGGTCGACCGGTCGGTCGACCGGACACCAAAAGGAAATTTTTGTTATGAACTGCCGGTCGACCGACAGGAAACAGAGAGCAAAGTGGTGCCAGTCGGTCGACCGATAGACGTGCACAAAACATGCACGCCCTGGTCTCAAGGCCCGGTCGACCGGCTCGTCGACCGGCCAGGCCTGGTGTAACACCCTGATCTCCGGTGTACGTATCACAGTATCGAAACGCGATACGACGTACAAAATTGATTTGACCTCCGTAGCAGTCCGATTGAGCTGATTTCAGTTACAAAAATCATTTTCTAATGTTTTAAATTTTCAGGATTTTCTGGAATTTTTCTGGATTATTTTGGAAAATCTCCGTAGTCGGTATCGACCGATACCGATAATTAGCTCTACGATTTTATTTCACAAACGGAGTAGAATTTTGAGAATCCGCTTCTACCGTATGTCTTAGAATCACATTAGCTACGTTTGGTATTTTGAGAATTTTTCAGAAATTATCGAAAATCCGGCCAAACTGGTGTCGCCTGTATCGGCGAGACACTCCGGGATTTTTAATTGGCAAACCGGGATTGAGTTTCGACAAACCGTTTTCATATTACGTCTCAGAATAATATTCTCTATTTTTTGTAATTTTTGGACACCGTTCGGAGCTAGTCGAATATCAGGCCAATTTAATAATATTAAACTATTAATTTTTAAACTTTCTTTTCTTTTCTTTTCTTCTTCCCTCTTCCAGCGACTTCCCACCGCCATGACCACCGCCTTTTCTCTCTCCCCTTCTTTAAAAACCCTCTCTTCCCCTTCCCTTTAAACAAAAATTTCTCTCTCTCTCTCTAATTAAGAGACAATCCTCTCTCTCCCTCTCTAAACTCCCCCACACTCACTCCTCTCTCTCTCTCTCTGTGCTGCAGACACCAAGAAAGGGAAGGGGCGACCCGCAGCCGCCGTCGCCCGCAGGCCGCCGCCAGCCGCCGGCCGCCCCCAGGCCGGCGCCTCCCCAGGCCGCACCAATTTTCCCTCTCCTCTTCTTCCTCTTCTTCTTCTTCCTCTTCTTTTCTTTTCTTTCCTTTTCTTTTCCCTGTTTTTTTTTCTTTTCCTCTCTCTTCTCTCTCTTTCTCTCTCTTCCTCTCTCTAAAACTCTCTCTCAATTCCTCTCTCTCTCTCTCTAACTCTCTCTCTCTCCCTATTTCTCCCTCTCTCTCTCTCTGTACAGATCAACCACTTGGGGCGGGGGCCTGACCGCCGCCAGCAGCCAGGCCGGCCGCGCCCGCCGCCGCCCAGCCCGGCCGGCGCCACCCCCTTCTTCTCCCCCTTTTCTTCTTCTTCTTCTTCCTCTTTTCTTTTCTTTTCTTCCTCTGTTTCTTTCCCTTCCATCTCTGTGTTTTCTCTCCCTCACCATCTCTCTCTTTCCCCCCTCTCTTCCTTGCGGCCGGGATTGCTGCCGCGCCGCCGGCGACCTCCCCCCGCCGCCGGCGGGCCTCCCTTGCCGCCGGCCGGCCGGCCAGCCCGGCCAGTGGCCGGCCAAGGAGCGCAGCAGCAGCGCTGCTGCTGCTGCTGTTGTTGTTGTGGGGTAATTGGGTTCGGGTTACACCCGAACCCAATAACCCAATATGAGGTTGGGTTTGGATATAAACCCAACCCAATAACCCGTTAGCCCGTACCCAATAAGTTAAGTTGTGGGTTTGGGTATTGGATCCAAACCCGACCCGCGGGCGACCCGAACCCGCTAAGTTAATTTTTCAGAAAACCCCCTGCTGTGATTCATTATTTGCATTTCAATATTTTATTACATATTTAACCCCAGTTTATTCCTTTTAGTATTCGGGAGATATCGGGAGCATCCGGACTCCGATTGGGACGATTCTGGATCCGTTGCGATCGTGGGAAAGAGAGCTACTACCCTATGGCTAGTTTGTGAGTGTTTTTATTTTATAAATTATCTTTTTAGTCTATTAATTGAACTTGGTTGCTTTATTAATTACCGGTAAATCCTAATTGGTACACCATATTAAAACATTGTAATAAACACTGTACTTAAATATGTCGGATACCTAATAGACGTAGAGTGTAACACTGGATACCTATTAGGTCATGTTCATGGACCACTGACATCCGGCCCACTATGTCACCATATGTTTGGACACTATCATGTCATGGATCGTATCACAGACGCTATGACAAGATACTATCATTAGACATGCATGCTAGATACTGTGACTATAATTCACAGGACATGATACTATATGATACACTGACTACCATTATTACCTGTACTGTTACATGGATTATGGTCACACATTTATGTTCCACTAGTACAAGGATAAGTACCGCATGTCATATTATTGTTATCATCCTTATACTGATACGATAGTTCACTGTACATGATATTAGACACTGCCCATAGGTATTACGTGTACATATTTCACAGATACTATGACACGTCTCACGTTCGTATTCATGTACACCACTTCACGGCATACCGTCATATTCTATGCCGTTATCATCATCACAGGATTCTCGACATATCACTGTTATACGTGTCTACATGATTTAATTATTCTTGTCATATGGATCACCGTGCTTATTACATGTATTATTGTTTCATGTTACTGTATTCATGTTACATGATTATTTCCTGTTACTGATATGGATATTCCCGTTACTGAACATGAGAGCTGTTGATATGCGATATGTGGGAATCCCACATCTATTGTTCCCGTTTCCCGGTATATTGTTCATGTTATCTTGTTCCTGATTCCCGTGATATTGTTCTACGCTATCAACAGAGCTCAGGTCCAGTTATCATGTTACCCGTATCATGTACAGTAGTTATTCTTGTTACATTGTATACTTGATATAACAGATCATAAAGCTAACTTGGGTATGGGGGAGACTTGACAGTTGATTAGATCTTATCGGGTGATGTACTGGATCCATTGTTTGTCCCACTGCAGGGACGGGGTAGTGCTGGCTACCGTCTGTTATAGCTCATGAGCTCTTGTTTATTGCTTTAGCTCATTGAGTTCCTGTTACATGTTACAGCCTTAGCGGGCTGGCCCTGGTCTCAGCAGCCAGGGGTCTGTTTAAGGCCGTGATCCCGGGTATGCACGGGATACATCAACCCGATAAGAACTCCTCGACCATGGGTTTCCAATTTACATAATAAAACAGTATACACAATAGTGACGTCGGGAACACTTGTTATTTGGTCACTCTCTCGTTTGGATAATGGTACCCGTAGGCCATGTCCGGATGGGTTCGACTGGAGTGCGGGCTCCAATATGAACTGCCAGTGGTATGGGACACTGGAAGAGAGTGGTTGTAATACCAGGTGGTACTGATTGCTACTATTGTATAAATGACATGACTTGACCGCTACAGGTATGCTATCTTGTTACTGTTCATGATACTCTATCTGATATCATGTTACCTGTCTACTTGTTACTTTACCCGATATCATGTTCCCTGTATACTTGTTATTTTACCTGGTACAGGTTACACTGTCTGTAGTGGCATACTACGCATGTTCTGCATTGCATATATTCTGGTTGCTGTATACCTTGCACACCTCATTACTGTATATGCACGACATAGTATTGTAGTTATATTGCATATGCCCACCTGCATGTTCACTTATATCATGTCACCATTAGACAACATTAGTTTATAAACTGGATACAACAACAGACATGACCCGATGATATACCGGTTTAGGGATGGTATTAAAAGATGACATGGTTATATATTCTCCTGCTTACATGTTTATATATATCTACTGCTTATTATCTCCTTATTATATGGTATAACTAGTCCCACATTATGTATTATATATTATTATCGTGCTTGTATTACTATTATATATATATTATTGCCTCCTTCATTTTACCACTCACTAGGTCGCTTTCTGACGACCCTGGGTTTGCGTGCCCAGATTGGAGATCCGAGTTACCGTATTATCAGATAGCGCCTTGGAGTCACCTAGGAGATTCCTCATCGGCCTCATTCATAGGTATCCTTGTAATTCATTTATGTTATCGTATTTATCACTGTTCTTCTTATCTGTTATGATCACTCACCCCTTTTCTACAGGTATTCTTGTACTTCTTTCATGCTGGACCTCATGTCTATATGGATGTCCTGTACTGTACTGAGGCTTAACGTACGCGTGAGCGTGTTTTCACCTCGCGTATGTACGTCGCCATAACGTCCCCGTACCTGTGGGATCGGGGCGTTACACCTGGAATACACCGGTCGACCGGCCCGGTCGACCGTCAGGCCTGAAACAGATAAAATTATAGGATTTTTTCTGAACTTTGGATATTTTTCAAATTAATTTTATAGGGATATATGGCTAAGTATCATGCTGAAAAGGTAGGTATACATGATATAAACAAGATATAAAATTTATAAAAATTTGAGTCATGTATAGAAATCAAAGCATGAACTTAAAACAAAAGCCAAAAATAAAAACCGTATTTTGAAAAAGTGTGTGTGTGTGTTCTTGAGCCAACTTACCACAACCTCAAACTTTAACAAACTAACTCTTACATAAGTTCTAGGTGACTACAAAGTCTTCAAATGGGCTCCTCCATATGTGATCTTGAAAATCTTGCATCTTGAACCCGAAATGATCCGACTTGAGTCAAAACGATCTTCCTTTAGGAAAAACACATCATGAATCCTTAGAACCCTGAAACACACTTAAACACTAAAAATGATTAGTACAAATAACTATATATGTTTTGTGATCATCAAAACTCAACAACCGGTTGATTGTAACCTTGGGCCAACAAAAAAGAGCTAAATTTATTATTCTAACAAAAACATTTTTAAAGAAAACCCCATAATTAAATGAAGCAAATTAATTTTAATTTTTTTATATTTAATTAAGTTTCAAAGAAAAAAATATTAGACTCATCGGATGATGTTGTGATCAAAGTTTTATTTATAATATCCTTGAAAACATAGCGCATTATTTATACTACTATATTAAATAATAACGATGAGTAAACACAAATAAGTAAATGCTATCTCTATCTAAACAATTCACAAGTTAGGATACAAAAGTTTATAGACACTAACGATAGAATATTAATATTATTAAAAAAAAAATTTTGAAAATCATAATTTTGATCAATTATTTCTTTAACGTCTTATTCCTTTTGAAAAAGCACATTATAAATATCAATTTACAATAACTTTTTAATTTTAAGAAAATTTCTTTTAGATAATTTATATATCATGCTTCAATTTAGATAAACATTATTTGATATTGCCTCTTTTTTGTCTTATACTCCCAAATAACTTATCATTTTTTATAAAATATATAACATAATATTTTAGACTAAATGTTTGTGATTATTTGATAATCTTGATAAGCACAAATGGATGGTCATATTTCACTGACGTTATATCTTATCTTTTTAACATGCTTAGCACGTACCTTATTGTTTTTCTTTTCAAAATTATTTTAAAATTGAGAAAAGAAGGGGGGAAATTGCTCCTTTTTTGTTTGTTTCTCTCAGACCTAATTCTCACTAAAACGCAAACTTTTTCTAAGATTAAAAAACACTACTTAATTTTTTTAGAGTCTTTAGTAGGATCATTCTAAATCGTAAGGTTGTATGCGTCGGAAAGATCGCAATTGCAAAATTCTTTTAATTGGGTAGAAGATTACAGCGGATACAATCCGATCACAAAAGAGAGGGAATCTCAGGGTTGATTCTCCTCTTTATTTAAAGCTGGGTTCTTCATGTGGCGATGGAGAGTGAGTCTTGTTCTCCGTTGACCGGCCGAACATCAAGTTTCTCTTGTGGATCCTCTCTTTAGATCTACTGGTGGAGTAGCACAGCTCCTGTCAGTAATGGAATCTCAAAGAGATTTAAGAAACTTGAACTTAGCAAGTTAACAGAAAGAGTTGAACTCTTCCCAGGCTACGAGAGCTTTGAGGTCGAACTCTACTGAGGTAGCTCTCCTCCTCTGCCCATGGCTTCTTGGATTCCTCCATCCGGAGTCTCCTCCTTAGCCTTTTTTAGAAGAGGTCCCCCTCCATGGGAGAGGTCTCCTCTTTTTTTTTTCTTTTTCGGGGCCCCCCTCCCGTCCTCTCTCTTCTCTAGCTATTCATAGCTATTTATAGAGAAATTAGGGTGTAACCAACCCCTTAAATCTCTCCATAATGGGAGGTTATTCCCTATTATGTGAAGAGAAAATGGGGTGTAACTGACCAAGTTCGTGGCTCAGTTATAGCAAAAAATGCGGGTCTCGCGCTGAACGCGGACCTCGCTTTGATGTCGAGACGCAGAGCTCACAAGCTCGCGTCTGTGTTAGAACGCGGAGCTGCTCAGGCTTGCGTTTGAGTTGAAACGCGACCTTCGCGTCTGACGACTTTCGCGTCTGACAAAGGATGCGAGGTCCGCGTCTGGCGACCTCCGCGTTTAACTGAGAAAGGACGCAAGGTCCGCATCTGGCGATCTCTGCGTCTGATATTGGAACGCAAGGTCCGCATCTGGCGACCCCCGCGTTTGACATTGGAACGCAAGGTCTGCGTCTGGAAAGTTCGCGTCTGAGACTGGAAGCTATCTCCGCATCTGGGAGGTTCGCGTCTGAGGCTTTGTCCGTAGTAATTTTTTTGATAGCCTACAAAGGTAATAATAACATTATAATTGACAAATGAACATGCACATATTAGATTCAAGCTCACAAATAGATCATGAAGGGACCTACTCGCCAGGGTTAGAACCGCGCCGCGCACAATAAGATTGAGATGAAACAAACTGAAGACAGGTCCAGACCCCAGCCCAGAATGAAACTATCAATGAAAGTAACAAGGAAACGCTGCAAGCGTTATCTATGTAGTTCCCTTGTTCTTCCTTCCCAAAGTGTAAACAATTATGGTCCTGAAAAATCAATGATTTATAACAGTATGCTTTCCAAATGGAGATATGAACCATGCACGCAGGAAGTGGTCCAATTTATGCCTTTTATCTCACTGGAAATGGACGAGAAAAGGGTTGAAATGTTTTTCACAAGGTGACAGTTAATGACATTAGACAAACACTAACCGAGACAACCGGTTCCAGTAAACTTCACACTCAGCACAAACAGCGACCAACCAAGTTTGTCAAGGAAATATCCACTAGCTGAAGTTCAGAGTTCAAAGTATGGTACACCGTCCCCTTTCTTCTGCGGCCGGTGCTGCCGGTTGTGGGAACCTGCCCGACTCTGATGGGTTATAGGTGAACTCAGAAGTATCAAGTCCATACTGCTCAGAGGAAAGAAGCCAGATTTAGACCCAAAAGCAGGCAACTACAAGACTGTGCAAAGTCTGGAAATTTTTTACAGTATACAAAAGACGTACCTTTTCTCTCATTCGCTGACTCCAAGCATCATTCCTGCTTGGCCGTTGATCAAGAGTGCCAGTCACGGGGACACCAGTTGCTGTAACTCCCTGCCTGTTGTTGATCAGTGGTTGCCGCACGCTTGACGTTGGGGCAATATATTCGTCGTCACTGTCATATTCTGGAGGCTTATTTGCTGCTCTAACTGCAAGAGCAAGCAAGAAAACCAATGCCTGCACAACAGAACATTGTGGGGTTCTGTCACCTCTTGTAAACCTGAGATTAGTAGGAAATATATAGTGGCATGCCAAAACTATACAAAATCGGTTCACAGACTGTCGCATTGCAGCAAAATATGCAGGCAGTAGTAAATGAAAAGCAGTGCCACCCTTGGGTGTGCAAACAGTAGTAAGTGTCATCTAGAAGAAATCAAGGATAGGCCTCTTCTGCCATCAATTTGCACGAGGAGCACAACACCAAAAGTTACGTTAAAGTGGATCAAGAGAAGATATAAATTCATATCAAGAATTGGAGGGCTCATAAACCATGCACATGTATTTTAAATTTAAGGAGCCCTCTCAAGGAAAACAAACCAGAGAACAAAATTACCACACAAGCTTTGCCAAAAGTTGGTATTACTTTCAGAGGACCTGCCACATCCAGATAACATTTCAAAAAAAAAACTTGTCCTAGAGTAATATTCATGATGTTAGTTTGTGTCAAGGAGAATGCTTTTTGGGTTTGTTTAAATATGATAAAACAAATCAATAAATCCCTTGATTCCTTTCTGGAGAGGAATAAAAAGTTACATGTTTAGGTCCTATGTGCAATTTAAATTGTTTGTTCAAATTTAAAGAACAATGTGCCCTATATAGGCATACATGTCTAACACTAATTCCCTGGTATAGGTGCATTGGTTACTCCCTAATTTCATAAGCTTAAGCTGCATCACCCTCACAGGTGTCCCTACTCAAAATAGGACCTTGTAGGTAGAGTGAGAAAATCCCTGCATAATTCATTATTGTCTTCACCAGGGTTTTATCACGACGTTCTTACCAGGACTTTTCCATATTGTCATAACCATGATGCTCAGACTTCAGTCACTAAATATTTGCTCAAATTCTTCCCCAGTCTTTCTCTGCTCGAGTTAAGCTGTGTGATTGATTCACTTTGATGATGGATTTGGTGATGACTAGGATAACACCAAAATAATCAAGTTTATGATCGACTTACCTTGGAAGCAAGTTAAGCCATTGTGGTTTCAATCTGCTCCTCATCTTCTCCTGTGTTTAATACGACTTTTGCTATCAGTGTTTAGTGAAAAGGTAGATTATAGGTGGATGTTTGGTCCCGAAAAGGAAATGTGTTATGTGGATCTGCTTGAACCTCATGGAGCTGGCATTTACCATAATGTTCAGTTTAACTTCTGACAGCTCTTTTTATTTTCAGTTAAATAAAGGGATTGTCTGATCTCTCAAAAACAGTTGTTGGGTGAAAGAGGATGCATGAAAGGTAGTTAAAGCAAAATAAGCATCTCTTTTTAAGAAATAAATAAGCATCTTATTAACAGCAGAGCAATGACAATATAATGAAAACATTGAAATTATATAACATGAACCATGCACCTTGGTGCCAAATGTTGTAACCCTCCAACTTGAACCTCCCTCTAATGTTTGTCGCTAAAGTGACATATCAAGTGATGTTCATGTTTTGGTGGTTGCAATTGTCATCCGACTCTTAGATTCACAATTGAGACATTACATACAATACCTATTTAGTACCAAAAAAAAAAAATTTTTGACGTTATATATAAGCCAAACAAATCCCGCAAAAACTTTCAAACTCCAGATCTTACCTCGCTTTATAAAAGGACAAAACTATAAAGAAAGCTCTAGTGTGATGCCTTTGGAATAAATTCTAAAGAGTCTTTTCAACTCACTGACTAATGACTGATACGAGAGCATCATCATGCTCTGTTTTTTTTCCTTTCCTTTTCCCCTTCCCCCATGTTGCACCGTGAAAGGTGGCTAACATTGCCTCCTAATCGATTCACCTGTGTGGCTTTGCTCCTCCTTTCTTAAATCCACCGACCACTATTCTCTTGCTTGACCACCCGCATCCAATCTCCATTATATTCCTAATATTATGCTATTAAACCACCAGCGTGTCCTGCCCCCACAAATGGTTTTATCCCCATTCTGTTTCTGCTCATCCCTCTACTCATAAGTTCAGGCCTTCAGTATCTGGCGTCATGAATACCACATTACCAAAAAGCTAATTATTACTTATCCCAAGCACTAATCAACATGTATTCTAAATTTTTTTCCTCCATTTTTTTGGGTTCTAATTACTCCTACTTTCTAGTTTTATTTCCCTCCTCCCTTCCCATTTTCCACAATAGTACATGGCCAAGCCGTGAGATTCGATTGTGGCAATCTGACCCACCGAGTTCTCTTGTTTGACCATGCCCCAAATGTAACAAAAGGTTACCATCTACAATAAGAAAAGGGCTTGGAGCTTGGATGAGGAGAAATCAGAACATCCGGGTTCCCGGTTCCCCACCCCCCACCCAAAAAAAAAAGGAAAAAAGAAAAAGAAAAAACAGCACGCACACAACACACACACACACACACACACACACACACACACACACACACAAACCGTCCAGAATTATTACAGAAGAAAACAAGAGAATCAAGAAGACGAGAAAAGAAGGAAAAGACCTCTATTAGCAGACTACCACTACCACCTTGTTCTCTTTCTCTTATACTGTTCTTCTGGCTGTTGCTGATCTTTCTTCTCTCCTATTCTATTTATCACTGTTGCTGTTGTTGCCGCTGTTTATGTTGTTGCTACCCTCCCTCCCTCTCTCTCGCACGCGCGCGTGCACGCGCACACAGAGATTCTCTTATGTTTCTTTTTCTTCTCCTCTTCTCTCTATTTCTGCATTTTCCTGCAGCTGCCGCTAATTCTTCCTCCAAATACTTCTGTAATTTTTCTATTTTTCATTTCCCCCCCTAAATCTCTTGTTCTCGGGTTGGTGGGGGATGGTAAAGGGAAAACGGCTGTTAATGCCTAGGCAGCAAGGTTGTCCGGAGCTTAGGAGGCTAGGAGTCAGGTGCCTCTGCTTCCACCTAGCACATTTAAAACACTGGTTGAGACAAATGATAACATGTGATCATGATTTAAAATATCAGCCGATTCTAATATATATCGGCAATACCGTATAAGGTTTGAGGTACCCTAATCAAGGTTCTAAATATCGGATATTGGGGTCGTATCGGATGGGGATTTTCATATCGGACATCGGGGGAGATATCGGGGATACGCGCGTATATCGGGCTTTCATATTGGACACTATATATAATGAAATATTGATAATTAAAAGTTGATTTAGTGTCATAGGTATCATCTACTAAATAAAAATGATGTAAAATGCATGCAAAAACGGTAAAAAAATAATATACATTTGCAAGCAGTCGTGAGTCGTGCAATAAATAAATTATTTCATGGAATTGAAAAATATAAGATTAGAAGTTGTATAATCTACTTACCTAAAAATCAAGTGTCGTCGTTATCAATTCACGGAAGAGAAAAATTAGAACGATGCAAACAACACTTATATAGTTGTGTGACGGGTCACGTTTGGGTTCAATGCTGATAGGTTAAAAAACAAACCAATTAAAATAAATCTATATCGGCTGATTTTACGCCGACTTATATCGGGCGATTTATTGGCCGGTATTTGAAATATGAGCTGTTTTTTTGCTGCATACAATATGGGCGAACGATTTTCTCATAACGTATCGGCAGCAGGCAAAAAACGAGATCTCTGATGATATCTATGCCGACATGGCCGATATTTAAAACAGTGACCCCAACACGGTATTGACTCTATTATATAGATCGACATCAGAGCCGTTGTGGCCGATATAGCTGATTTACAAAAAAGAGAGAAAAACCACCGGACAATACCAAGACCGATAATGAAATTTTAAACTATGCATGTGATTAACGTGGTTTGCGTCCATGTTGATTGATTTTAGAGCTCAAACCTTATAGAAATTGTCAACCTTAAATACTTTTGAATAATGAAAAAAAATCTTAAATACTATTGAATAATCGAAGAATAATTGTTGCTTCAATACTTGGCCATTTTTTAAAATTTATTTTTATGCATGTTATCAACTTCTTTCCATTTAACTTCAACAGAAAAACAGCAAACAGGACATAAATTACACAAATGGCTGTAAGTAGAGGGTGCAAAATGCAATATAATCAATGTCTAAAAGGAATAATAGTCTATCCAATGAAGGCATCATTCAGTGTGTGTGTGTGTGTGTGTACATGCTTAGCTTTAATATTTAAACAACAAAAAGGGGCAGTTTAACACCATAAAAATGTTTTGTACGACTTATGGGCAAGTGTCTTTGCCCCACAGCTCCCAAAAGCAGGACTGTACTGAGAAAATATATATAAACATAGAAGAAACTGCAGACTTCATAAAGACACAATAAGAAAAGAGTATAGCACTATGGCTGAATAAATTAAAAATGTACTGTCAAGGCATTTTCTTAATACATAAATAATAACGAAGTAGCACTATCGGTCACTAACCTCCAGAATAACAACTCCTAGAGCAACCCACTTAGCAATCGTCCAGTTTCCCTTCAGAAAATCATATATCATGTCGAAGTTCCCAGTTTTGTCAGCTGGGATCAACTGCACAAGTAGTCATCAACAGCAAACTGATTTTTTTTTACCTAAAAATAAGGAGACTTCCAGAACAAGAAATGCATTAAATAACTCACATCTTTCCAACTGTGGTCAAAGAATATGAAAGCTGCTGCTCCCAGTTCAGCCAGAATCAAAAGGATCACCAGGAAAGCATACTGCTTGGATAAGGAAACCACTATATGGGGACAATATAACATACAAAAGAACATTTCACATAAAATGTTTACTTTATTATCGTTAGAGCCATTTTTTTGTAGGTTTTGTAGGTGTAAAGGTTATTTTGATCTTAATAGAAGTCTGATATATTTTTTTTTTAATCAGGAGAGGGGTGGCGAGGGCGGGGACCGGGGGCGAAGTGGGTGGGGCGGGCGGGCCGCAACCGACAAAGGGGTTGGCGGAGGGGTTGGCGAGGGGCGGGCCAGGCCCGGGCCATGGGCCAGTTTGCCCAGAGTCGGGTCCAGCCCATGGGGGAGCCAGACCAAGACCGGGCCTGGCCCGGGGGCCAAGCGCTGCCGGGCCAGGCCAGGCCCGAGCTCAGTTGACACCCCTAATCCTGTCAAAGATAACCTTACATATGATTTGCCACAAAAGAGTTCATAGATATTTAGAATTTTGGAAGTTGTTTACAATTTCCAAACATCTTGCCAAGAATCTTGATTCCAGTTTTGGACTCAGTAACTATACAACGTATATGATATTTCTTTTTGCATTTATTATAAGTTATTGCAATTTAATGTAAGCTAATGCCTTTAAACCCCTCTTAAAGTTGATATTTGTTCATATACTTTTATTTCCTATTCATTAGTTAAGAGCACATGTTTGTATTAGCGCAAGCACGCACGATCTGAGTTTAGACCCAATAACTATACAGCATACATGAGAATCTCTTTATGGATTCATAGTTGTTTATAAATTATTTAAAGCTAATGAAATTTAACGTTATATAATACCTTTTAAACCCTCTAATATAAAGAGTTGAACGTTTCTCAAACCTTTATTTCCTGTACATGAGTTAAGAGCCTGTATTTGTAGTAGCAAAATCAAGCGTACATGCGCTTCAAGTCTATCCACATGTTCCTATGTCAGATTTTCTTGAGCTTAAGCTGAACATCTAGAAAAAGATGCACTACATCAGATGATTCTGGTCTTAAGATCACCAGGCTGACCTGAAATGTAAGATCTATTAAATGTCTTACAAATAAAGTGGCACCCCCCAAGAAAGTAACTGACCCAAGATTACTCATCTATATCCTTTCAATTACTCAGGGCACAACCCAAGCAAGTCCAACTTCACTCCCAGGATGCTAACTCAACTTTACAAAATTAATATAATTTGTCAAATGCATGAAATTTTCTTTAACAGGGAAAGAAAGTTTTATGTGAGATTACTAGTGGAAAGTTCTTAATTAACAAAAAATAGTCAATGAAACTCTGTTGAAGAAAGTTACCATGTGACTCTGCACAGGCTATGAATGATGCCACTTGGACAATTGAAACAGTTCATACCTCTCTGAAACAGCATGTGCAGTCAAACAGAAACATTGACTTACCACTCAAATTACTAACTGTTGAAGAACAAAGAGCGTGCAGGCCAACACAAAGGTTAGGAAATAACTAGAAATATTAGACATAAGAAGATCACAATAAACAGAAAAAATACTGAAATAGAAACAATTAAACTTTAGGATACACAAGATAGGCAGCACCCACTTCTAGTCACTGCTCCAATACAGCCAAAGAAAGAAATTATGAAGAGAATAACCCCAATACCAATGAACATATAGATGAACCTGCAAAATATCAAATTAGTTGGAAAGATGACTTCCTTTTACGAATTTGGAAAGAAAAGCCTAAAATGTGAAACCAAACCTAACAGGTCCAAACTTGTGCATGTGGTGTTACAGTTGCATACATCATACAGATTCAAATGCAGCTGAATTTAAAATATAGAAGCTCCAAAAGAAACTATTCACAAACATGGCTTACCCTATAATGCAAACAATTTTAAATGTAACAGTGCAGAGAGCACAATCAAAATTTTGGAAACAGCGCCTTGCTGGATTAAACAAACAAACAAAAAAATTGTTTGAATCTTACTGATGGTCTCATGATTGCACAAATATGGTTTGAGTTGTGGGCCTCCACAATGATTGTCGTGGGAATTAAACAAGTTCTGTCAACCCAATATAAGTTGCTGCAAAGTTGTGAACTTGTGACTCAAGCAATTAGGAGCAAAAAACGGTCTTGCCATGTGATGCACCCCAGTTTTTGTATGCAAAAAAAGAAAATGAATTTAACACAGAATTTAAACAAGACTGTTTTAGTTAAGCAGAAATCATCAAATCCAACACAGATTTTCAACCTAAAACCATCAATCACAACTTAGAATTTTTTACATAACAATCAACAAGTTTAACAATACCCTACACATTTTCAAGCCAGATTTGATTAATAACTCAGTAGTTCTAATAGAAACAAGTACAAAGTTCTCTATTTGGTCTTTATTGAGAACCAAAGTGAGAGAAAATATTTGAGAAATATGTCCAATTAACAAGACTAAAGGTCATGGTCTAAAATCTCGATATCGGTACCAATATCAAGCAACAATGATTTTTAGTAAGCTATATCGGCCATCAATATCGGTAGTATTGGTCGTATCAACAATATCAGCCCTGATATAGTATTATAAGGCTAATATCATATTAGGTGCCTCAAAACATGATATGATATTGCTAATATATATAGGAAACGACCGATATTTGAAACCATGTTAAAGGTCCTGAAGTAGGAAATAAAAACTCAAGGCCTCACGATCTTACCAATAGTGAGCTTCTTACATTCGATTCCTAGTGAAGTTGAGAACAAAGTTGATTGCCCATACTCCAGACAATAGTCCAAACTCGCAGCAATACAGCGCCTCTTTTCACACACGCGCGCGCGCGCGCGCGCGCACAGAGAGAGAGAGAGAGAGAGAGAGAGAGAGAGAGTTTTCAGGTTGTTGAAGAGAGATTAAGGCTGGAGGCTAAAGGACGGACTTTGAAGAGTTTTGGGAGTAGAATGTGGGAGAAACCCATAATGAGACGGGATAAACTAGTATTAGCTTTCAGTTCCCATTTTTCTCTCTCTTTCTCATTGGGCTAGTTTACATAGATAATCAGGTTTTTTAGAACGCATTCAAGCTGCAGATTTAAAGATAAAAGCAGTTATATATCAAGTTCAATGAGTCGCTACTGATAGAAAGCGCAGAGTAAATTGGTTTGTAATTGGACTAGCAATTGCGTACGAGGCATGAACACAACTAGAAAAAGATATGACACGACACAACACAAACATGGCTACTTGAAAAAACTTTATAAAGTAGGATATTGGGACACGATAGTACAACTGCATGTGTCTATGGCACACATATTACACATGTTAATGCTCTGGGTAAATTCTAAGGAATTAATCCACACACCAGAATAATGGAGTCGTATAATTAAATCACAGAAAGCAATCGCAAACACACGAAACTTACGTGAAAAAACTCGAAAGGGAAAAAATCACGGTGAGGGGAGAATTCCACTATAACAATGGTGATTACAAGTGGGTTTTTCTAGCGTGTAGAGTTCCCAGGTTCAATTGATCCTCCCCTCCACATTGGGAGGGATCTGTTTTTTATACAAGTCATATCAAAAAGATAAGGCTGGAGAGTCCCGCTCAGTTTGAACACTCAAGATTCTTATCTTAATGGCAGTTGAGTTAAACATCCTAGTTCGAATCGAAATAGGGGAGAGTCCATCTTTATATGGTGATCCGCGCCTTATTGTAGATGAGAACAAACTGTCCCCAAGGGTAACTGCCTCATTTAAATGATGATTGGACTTAAAGATAGAGATCTCCCATAACTGGATTTATTTCTTCTTCTAATTACCCGACCCATTTGAAATTCGAATTGAGTAAAGACTCTAGAGTAGATATTCTGGAAGTGATCACGCATTGCGCATCCATTGGAGGCTGGATAGACATATGTCACGATCTCAGGCAGGTCAAAAAGTGACCATTACATATGCCCCCTCTACTCTCTTCTCTTTGGAAGAAGTCGGGAACTTCTCTCAGGGGCTATAAGTTCCCGGGGACTCTGATAGAGAAGCAGATAGAAATTTTGGGTTTGGACACGTGTCAATCGCTGTCGCTTCAAGTTTTGTCTCGTAGTGGCGTGCGTCGCTATAGGCTGGCAGAGCCTTAAATGTACATCACATCCGCTACAATATCGATCAGATCATTGTTGCTTTTGTAGAACGCATCGTTCGAGGTGGGTAGCGCGTATCTAGAGCGACAGTTCTGATCTAATCTGCCATAACACGTGTAAGGCTCCGATTGAGGGACAGTTCATTTCCCTAGGTTTTAATAAGGCAACCATCTGAGGTTTGGGCATTTTTCCAAATCTTTGTGTCGTCTTCTCTCGTCCTCTTTTGATTTTCTGGTTCTCAGATCTCAGCTGTTTTCTTATTTCTGTCACAATGAAGAAGAGAAAAATCTGCTACAATTAGCGGCGCAGGCAAATGGAAATTCACGGTGGAGGAAAGGAGAAAAGAGCTTCCCATCGTATCAAGATCGGAATGGACTTCAATCCAAAAACCTCCAAGCTTTGTGATCAGGAGGCGATGGATAGACACTTGGCTAGTTATGACTTTCGTTTGAATCCAGAGATAAAAATTTAGTTTTGCCCCTACGGTGTTGACGTTTCCTTAGCCCCACCTAACAGCAAGGGTGTATATATGCACCCTTGGTTCTGGCACTGGGGCTAAGGCTGCCGATGACAAGGTTCGTCCGTAGCGTTCTGACTTTTTACCACGTCGCTCCCTCTCAATTGTCGTGGATGGCCTAGCGTACGGTACTAGGGTTTGAGGCCCTCTGTGATTTGTACGCCTCCGAGGCGTATCAGCGCGAGGTCTTCAGCCACATTCATTAAGGAAGACCACACAAAGTGCGCTCTACTTTGCCCCCCAGAGCGGGATTGAAAAGGTTATGTCAACATGGTCAACAGTGATCATAATATGCGAGATACCGTGGTTCGGGTGACCGGTCCTGAAACTTGGACTCCGGCTCTCATGGGGGGACTTTGCCCACAGCCGATGTTGAGGCGAAGTTGAGGAGTTTGACGGCCATCTAAAATAACCACAAGTAGAGTTGGCCGCTAGACCCAAACAAGCCTCCAGAAACCCCAATCATCCCGAAGGTACCAGCTTCAGGTAAGATCTAGCCTGCCTCCGAGCCTGAGGAACCTGCTCGAGAGAAAATCCTCCTGACTGCCGATCTGGAGAAGTCGAGGGTCTCGGGACGGATGGTTCTCACCAAAAAGAAGAGGGCTCATGCCCAGTCTTCGCATGTACCATGCCCCGAGGTAAATTCTTGATTTCTTTAGTTTTCTGTTAGTAGAGACTTTCTCAACGCTTGCTTTCCTCTTACAGAAGAAGTGTCAGCTCCTATTCGATGAGTCTGATAATGAGTTGACAGACTTGCTCAAAGCCACGACCTCTCCTATGTCCACCGCCGCAGAGCGGCCCTCTATAGCTGAGGAGGCTCAGGTTGAATCCTCGGACCGCTTGGACGGTGCTCGAAAGGGCTTTACCCGTCATCAAAACCACTGCAGAGGTTGTGGATACGACCTCGGAGATGCCTACGGAGCTTCTACTACTGAGTTGCTCCCCGAGAGTAGGACTGGGACACCAACGACCCTTACTTTGGACAATACTGGGCTTCCGTCTCCGCATAGTCTTGAGAGGGTGGACACTACTGAGCACCCTCAGACTGCAGAGGGCGCAAGGGCAGCCAGTGGTGTTAACTTCTTGGGGATTGTCGCACAGTCTCAAGAATCGTCTTCGAGACGAACCATTGCGGATCCGAAACTAGGATTGTTCTTCTAGAGGGGAGGTCGAGGTGGCTCTCGGGTATGGAGACTACCTCGAGGAGGCTTGAGGAACTCAAAACCCTGCCTTGAAGAAGCGGAGGCTACATCTGAAAAACGAGTTTTTTAGGATAAGTAATTTGACGACCTTGTCTTGAGTTATTTGTTTGTGTGCCGTTTAGCTTTGGCTTCCCTTTCAGAATGCGGTGCTCCTCTCGGAACTGCTAGATGACCATCGGGATGCTCTGAAGGCGAGGGAAGGCGAAATCGTTGATTTGCATCGGAGGATGGAGGAGCTCAGTGCTATGGGAAAGGCAGCAACTGAGGAGATTAGTCGGCTCAAAGTAGATTTGGGCCGTGAAGTTGTAGCTTACTCGAGTTAAAAGGAGGAGGTAATGCAGCTTAGGGGGAAGCTGGAGAAGGGGTCCGAGATGCTGAAGATGGACTCCGAGTTACAATAGGAGTCTGCACTGCTGGCGACTCAGTAAGAACTTGAAGAGATGTGATAGCGTGCAAAGGGGACGAAGGCTGCCCTGAGGTCGGAGCGGGATGCTTTCGAGGCGAAATAATGCCTCAATGATGACTTGAATCGGGTGCAGATTGCCCTCGACGAGGCAGAAGCGCATGAGCAGGAGGCTATAGTCGATTGTCAACATGCATTGAAGGTATTTAAATTCAAAAAATATAAAGAAGGGTACGAAGACGAGGAACGTAGGGTGTCCCTGAAGTACCCGATTGAGATTGTATCCTTCCTTAAGAATGAAGGCCAGGATCCTCCTGAAAGTAGTGATGCCCTGCTATTGTGGAGGAGACCTCTCTGAACGCTCAGTCTACCGACGTCGCGCCCCTGACTACGAGCTCTCTGTCGACTGCTCCTAAAGCTGGGCAGGGGCTCGAGCTGCCCTGAGGAAGTTGCTCTTCCGGCTCCTGCTTCTGGAGGCGTCTTACAAAGGCAAAGTGAGTGTTTGAAAGTTTCCCTTGTTGATTTTTTACCATCGTATGTAAAGATCTAATGAAATCTTTTTGAACGGAAATAGTTGAATTTTCAGCTTCCACCCCTTTTTTTGAATGTCTTATTCCTTTTGTACTTCAAGGTCGTTGTGGATGCTGGTCTGGCGGGCCCTTTCTGCCCAGCATCTGACTCGGTGATTCGCAATCAGAGGGGGGCCTCGGAAGCTGAGGATGTCCCCTACCCGTATAGGCTTTGACGAGGCTGGCGCTTCGGGGGAGGAGCCGCCAGAGGAGGTCAAAGGATCTAGTCCTGTGGGAGGAGATGAAGAGATGGAAATAGATCTAGATGATGAACCCGGATCGTTGTTAGACTCCTTGAATGCCTGGTGGGAGAAAGGTGTCGTAGGGGAGCTTCCGGGGATTCCTCGACTTTCTCGTCCCGTAGAGCTCAAACTGCTCGATCTCCTAACCTCTCAACTGGATAACGAGCTCGTTTCTCATGATACGATAGTGGCAGTTCTTCGGAAAAGGGTGGATAGAGTCCTCCAGAAAATTTGTGAGTTGCTTGAGGTGAGTGCTAAGTTGAGGGAAAAGAAGTTAGAGCTTGAAGTGAAGCTCCTGAGCTGGCTTTTGGAGCTGCAGATGGCGTGAGATGAGGTGTTTGATCTCCAGGGAAAGGTGGCAGCCCAGTCAGAGATCTCTTCGGAAGCAGATTGATAACGGGTATGCAAAGAAGCTGGCGCTCGAGCACGAAGCCTGTGTGCTACAAGGTAACTTGGAAAGTCGTGACAAGGATGTGGAGTTGAGGGCCGAGATTTCACGTCAATCGGACCGTTATAATAATCTTTGAAGCGCTCGTGGGACATCACTTGAGGAAGTGCAAATGATGCACTTTCATGTTATAGCCCTTAGATCAGGCGTCTGGGTGGAGAGCGTCGAAAGATGGCTCGAGGGCGCGAACTGCGACCCCGAGGGTCCTAGTTCCCGGCCAAGGGGGTTCGGGTTGTCAGTCTGTGAGGTCGACCGATCATGTTGAGAGCTCTGACAGCTGGCATGAGAGGTCTCGGAGGTGATCAGCGGACCAAGACACTGGCCGTAGGCGGGGCTAAATGGGGCTAACCACCTTTTTGTATGGACGAATGTGATAAGGAAATGTCCTTTATTTTGTGTTAAATTATTGATCTTGATGCTCCCATGTGATGCCTTGTGTCTTTGATTGTTTGTCAGGGATCGTCAGGGTAGGACCCTTACAAGTTAACTCACTCGAGTAATCGTCCAAGTGAAAACCTACCTAGGCTGATTCCAAGCAGTCATTGTGGAGAAGCCTCCATCTTTCAGGGGACTCTCCGAAGGGTAACCGTCAGGGTAGGACCTGATATAGGTTGTTAACTCACTCGAGTGGCCGTCAACGTGACAACCTGTCTAACCCGACTCTGAGCAGTCATTGTGGGCGATCCTCCATCTTTCAGAGGGCTCTCCGAGGGATAGCCACCGGAGGGGCTGTTTTTTCCTTATAGCCATCAGGGTAGAACCCGATAAAGGTTGTTGACTCACTCGAGCGGCCGTCAAGGTGAAAACCTCTCTAGGCTGACTCTGAACAGTAATTGTGGGTGAGCCTCCATCTTTCAAGTGGCTCACCCCGAGAGATAGCCACAGGAGCTGTTTTCCCCTTATAGCCGTCAGGGTAAGACCTAATATAGGCTGTTGACTCACTCGAGTGGCCGTCAAGGTGAAAATCTGTCTAGGCTGACTCCGAGTGGGCGAGCCTCCATCTTTCAAGAGAGCTCACCCAAAAGGGATAGTCATGGGGTTGTTTTCCCCTTGTAACCATCAGAATAGGACCTGATATAAATTGTTGATTCATTAGAGTAGTCGTCAAGGTAAACACCTCTCTAGGCTGACTCCAAGAAGTCATTGTGGGCGAGCCTCCATCTCTGAGGGGCTCCCCGAGAGATAGTCGTGGGGATTATTTTTTTTCTTGTAGCCATCAGGGTAGGACCCGATATAGGCTATTGACTCACTCGAGTGGCCGTCAAGGTGAAAATCTATCTAGGCTAACTCCGAGCAATCATTGTGGGCGAGCCTCCATCTTCCACGGGGCTCCCCGAGGGATAGTCGTGGGGCTGTTCTTCTCTTGTAGCCGTCAGGGTAGGACCCGATATAGGCTGTTGAGTCACTTAAGTAACCGTCAAGATGAATATCTGTCTAGGCTGACTCCGAGCAGTCATTGTGGGCGAGCCTTCATCTTTCAGGGGCACCCGAGGGATAGCCGTGGGGGCTTTTTCCTTTGTAGCCATTAGGGTAAGACCCGATATAGGTTGTTGACTCATTCGAGTGGCCGTCAAGATGAACACATATCTGGGCTAACTCCGAGCAATCATTGTGGGCGAGCCTCCATCTTTCAGGGGGGCTCCCCGAGGGAGTCGCGGGGGCTGTTTTTCCCTTATAGCCGTCAGGGTAGGATCCAATATAGGTTGTTGAGCGTGCTTGTCGTGCCTGAAGAAGATATTGAGCACGAAAATAAAAGAATGCATAATTTTATTTGATGTTACATGATTTTACACGTCGTATGGCTTCGGGTAGGAAGAACATTGCCTAACGGTGGTCTTTCCGTCCCGAATGGTGTCAAGAAGCGAGTGTTTCAGTCGACTGTTTCGGTCGGGGCCTCTCCAACCTCAAGATCTTCCTCCAAGTCGAGGATGAGCTCGTCCAGATGTCCACGTTGAACTAGGTCCTCGAGGTGTCGTTTGAGGGCCCAACAATGCACAGTGGCGTGTCCCCAACTGCAGTCTGCCGTGAAAAAAACAGCCTCCTGCTTCTAGGAAGTCCAGGTCATGTTTGCTGTATTAGGGAGTTTCAACTACGACTGGTGCTTGATGATGTGAAAGATCTAGTCAATCGGGAGCTTCAGGGGGTGAAGGCCATGGAGTCCTCAGTTTTCGTCGTTGTTAAGGGAGCGTCCTCCTTGGGAGTGAGGGCCCAATGTCCCCTTGCGCGCTTCCTCGAGTTGTCATCTTGAAGGCCTCTTGGGATCCTCATGTGGAGCAGTTACTTTGGAGCGCATTTTATTTAGCTTGGAATTTGGGTCGGTCGGAGCCGCTGGGTGTTGGTTGACCTCGGGGGAGGAGTCCACCTGAGTCTTCATGGCGCCCAACTCAATGACTCACTGATGCGCCTCTCGCAGAACCTTTATCTGCGTAAGCAGCTGATGGTTGACCTGCATCTCGCGCTCACGTTCTGCGGTATAGCGATGGATGGCGACTAGTTTTCGTTCGCGATCGGCCTTCGTCCAGTGCTTGTCTAGCCGTCGTCACAGGTCGATCATCATCTGGACGAGTTGTCCGCGGGATAGGACCGATGGATCGAATTCGTCAGAAGAGTTGACGTCGTGACGGGTGGCGCTCGTGAACCATGATTGTTATGCGAGGGTATTTTCGTGGAAGAGTTTGGAGTGTTGAATGGCGAGAGATCATGAGGATTCAATCTCTCAACGAAAGCACCAAATGTTGTGAGTAAATTCCTAAGGAATTAATCCACGCACAAAAATAATAGAGTGGGTATAATCAAATCATAAAAAGCAATCGCAAACACATGGAACTTACGTGAAAAAATCCGAAAGGGAAAAAATCACGGTGAGGGGAGAATTCCACTATAAAATTAGTAATTACAAGTGGGCTTCTCTAGTGTGTTAGGGTTCCTGAATTCAATTGATCCTCCCCCTCCACGTTGGGAGGGATCTGTTATTATATAGGTCATATCAAAAAGATAAGACCGTGAGTCCCGCTCAA
Source organism: Agave tequilana (assembly GCA_038442645.1). NCBI lineage: Eukaryota > Viridiplantae > Streptophyta > Magnoliopsida > Asparagales > Asparagaceae > Agave > Agave tequilana. The sequence goes on from JAVJIF010005320.1 coordinate 109,864, forward strand.
TTTGAACACTTAAGTTTCTTATCTTGATGACGATTGAGCTGAACATTCTGATTCAAATCGAAATAGGAGAGTCCATCTCTATCTGATGGTCCATGTCTTGTTGTAGATGAGGACGAACTATCCCCGAGGAGTAACTGCCTCATTTAGATGATGATTAGGCTTAAAGATAGAGATCTCTCATAACCGGATTTATCTCTTCTTCTAATTACCCAACCCGCTTGAAATTCGAACTGGGCGAAGACTCTGGATTAGATGTTCTGGAAGTGGCCACGCGTCGCGCATCCCTTGGAGGCTGGATAGACACATGTCACGATCTCGGGCGGGTCAGAAAGGGACCACTACAGTTAGTAAGTAATAAACATTGAAATGCCTACTGATTAGAACTGTTTTATTAAAAGAAGAAAAAGTAATTACTTGTTTAAATGAGTGGCTTCCAACCAGGTTATGAAATCAGAAGGGAGTGTATCCACAGAAATCAAGATGCTTCATTTTAGGATAAGACAAGGGAGAAGTTCTTGAGATGGATTGAAGAAATTAAATGGGGACAACTGGCTGCATCAATCAGGGGTGTGAGAGAATCATAATAAAAGACGACTTGGACTAGGGGTAGACAAAATGAACATGGATTTGAGATATGGGGATTGCTAAGGTCGCGGCAAAGATGACCCTCGGCATGGTATGGAAAAAGATAATTCATGTAGCCGACCCAACAAATTAGGATAAAGACTCAGTGATACTGTTGTTGTTTAAGCTTGTCCAAGCAAGAAGCAGACCACAAGGCATGAGTATGAAGTATAGGTCTTAACTTGAGCTTCACATTAACCTAACCTGTCTGATTCTAGACTACACCTCAGGAATACGCTTACCTCAACCAAAAACTTGAGATTAATCAGGAAATCATGATTCCAAAAGAAAAATTGTTTGCATAAAAAACTTGACTTACATACGCATGTCCATCAGCATACACACATATATATTAGTGTTCATACAAGAAGGAAGCAACCCAAGGATAGAAAGGGGGAAAGAAAATTGCATATGATCAAACCTTGGGATTCCCATAGGAACTTGGGTGAAAATTATATTAAAATTTCACCCTGGCAAACAATGAAATGGGAGAATCTTAAAATTATTTGTGCAGTCAACACAACTGAACATGTTTTGCATGAATCAAGTGCACACTGCTTCCACAATTTATAAGATCAATGTATAGCACAAATTTTCCATCAAGGATTCAGAATTTCCATGTGATAACTAAATTTTCTGATGTAGGAAGTCACTAAATTTGATAAGTTCAGCAGAACGGAAGCAAAAGCGCCGGCTAGATTTTGTTCTAGCATTGACGAACCATATACAAAAAGCTAGGTAGAAGCAACCTGGAATCCATCAAAAAAGAAAGAAACTTTCTCAAATTTTATTAAACTTCAAGATGCCTACAAAGAGTTTGGGCCTTTATGTATACCTTCATACATGAAGTCCTAATAAAACTTAAATTCTTCTAAAAGACTCCTAGAAATAATAAGACTCCTAATTTGACTCAAACTCTAACAATAAAAATAAAAGAAAAATAAAAGTAAAATAAGAAACTAAAAAACTAAAAATAAATAGATGCCTAAAATTCTAATAGAAAAAAGAAACTAATAATTAAACAGAAATTTCGCTACTAATCAGCACAATTTAAAATTTTATGAAACTGGCCTGGATTTTGTCGATCGTCCCCTGCAGAATTTGCAGAACTACTCTCGTAAATTGAAAACATCATAACTTTCACATACGAGTTTCGGTTTTCACATTTCAAGATGCGTTGGAATGATATATTCATTCTCTCGATATTGAAATAAACAAATATGATGTTTCAAACTTCTAAACTTATCAAATTTACTGAATCTTTCTACATCATTCTCCTCTGCTTGAAAAAAAAAACTCGACCTCGAGTGCAACTTTGAACAGGTCAAAAGAAAAATATAGATGTTTACACTTGCAAGAAATCCCGATTTTGTAGCATGAATAATACAGTCATGTTGTCTTCAACTTTGAACTGGCTTCATTGTAAGATCAGTCTTGATGGAAAATTCTTTACTTACCTCAACTTCATCCACTTTCAAATTTGATACCTTTAAAAGAATTAAAAAGGGTCATAAGTATCAGGAGATAATTTGAGAGGAGCAGAGACGGTACCCAGTGACGAAAATGATTGTGACAGTGTTAAAACTAAGATTGACGATTATGAAGCTCGTGAGAATAACTGAAGGATGAAGGGTAGGAATCTGAAAGAACGATTGTGCAACCACTTTGGACTGTGAAGACATTGATTTTCTACTTCCGTGATTTGAACCTCTACATCCATCTTGGATAGCAATGATAATGAAGCTTCTTGCAAGGGCAAATATATTGATTTTTCTAGCTTTGTGATCTGAATCTCTTCATCTATCTTAGACATCAATGGCAATGAAGTTTCTTGTGAGGGCAGTTAACACAGTTGAAAATGAAAAAAGTGGTAAACCATCAATCATATTTTCAACACTGATCTTCTTAAACTAAACTGATAAAAGTTGAAATTTTGCTCGAACGTTGATGGGTGGAGTTACTTCTTTTATTACCATGTCAAATCTTTGCTTAGTCTCCTTGGATTCTCTAGAAAATTCACCATGACTACAAATAAGAAAGATCGCCCCTCCAATTTAGAAGCTTAAGTTTGATCACCAACGGGTCTCAATGCAATCTTCTTATCCTTCCATAAGAACATATAAATATTCTTCTTATCTTTGTGTTTTGCATGTACTTCATGTTGCCATGACCTCCCCAACAAAATATGACATACTTTCATGTCCACAACATCACAAATAACAAAATCTTGAAAAACTTTTGAATTAAAATATGAACTTGACATAATTCGGTTAAGATAATCCCTTCTTGATCCAACAGTTGTAGGGATTTGGATGTGGCTTGATAGATAATTTCATATCATTCACAAGTACTCTTGAAACCATGTTCTCGCAGCTCCTATTGTCTGTGATAAGTTTGCACACCTCCTTAGAACACTGCACATGAAACATATGATGTTTCAAATCATCATATTGTTGATGTGTAGGTCGGCTTAGGTTAAGACCATCAACACAATTATTCCAACCACCATCACAATCTTTGTTGTTGTTCGAATTTAAATTTTTGATCGCTTGATGGAAAGATTGGAATTGCTCCTCGAACCTCCACTCGCAAGCATCAAATCTATGTGAAAGATCCTTTAATGTTAAATCATTATTTTCTTCACATTCTGCACATGCCATCTTAGATTTATCTTCACTCTGATACCACTTGATGTAGATCGAAAGCAAAAGCGTCGGCTAGATTTTTGTTCTAGCGCCGACAAACCCTAAACAAAACGCTAGGTAAAAGCAATACTAGAATCCACCAAAATTTCTCAAATTTTATTAAACTTCAAGATGCCTACAAAGAGTTTCAAAGGACCTTTATATAGACCTTCATACATAAAATCCTAATAAAACTCAAATTCTTCTAAAATACTCCTAGAAATAATAAGACTCCTAATTTGACTCAAACTATAATAATAAAAATAGAAGTAAAATAAGAAACTAAAAAATAAAAAAAATTATAAACCTAAAGTCCAAATAGAAAAAGGAAACTAATAAATAAACAAAAAATTCGCTACTAATTAGTCCACTTTAAGATTTTACAAAACTGGCCCGAATTTTATAGATTGCCCATTGCAGAACTTGCAAAAGTGCTCCTGTAACTTGAAAACATCATAACTTTTGTATATGGGCTTCAATTTTCGCGTTTCAAGATGTGTTGGAATGACCTTTTCCTTCTCTTGATATTAAATATGATGATTTGAACTTTTGAACTTATTAAATTTACTGAATCTTCCTACATCATTTTCCTTTCTCTTCTTTTATTTATGTTCCTTTGACAATTAAAAACATGCTCGCAGCATCAAGTAATCAACCATAACAAACTTGAAGCCAGTTCAACATATATATAGTGAATGATAGCAAGCTGGGAAGAAGCATACCAAGCTTTTGGGAGCTTATCGAGGATACTCTCCGATAATGATACAACAAGAAGCATGGGTCGCCCGAGTGCCAAAATTTCAGGATTACTGCTCACGGGCGAGATTGGATCATCACCATCACCAGATATCCTGTTCCACTCAACCAGCAAGTAGATTCCATATCCCACCATCGCCAATCCGGTGACCGTCAAGAGAAAATTGAGAAGCTTTAGAAGCCACTCAAGGCACCCTCGGCACGCCATGATTCCTCTCCCTAAAACGTCCAATCAGTCACTCCTTCTAGATTGTTAACCCAAATTTATTCAAACAAAAACCCAAGACTAATAACCAGAGCTCAAGTGATTGTAACCGGTGGACCTGTCAGCATAAAAAACCTCAGATTCTGATACAGTTTCCTGAGAAAACTCAAACAAAACAATTTCTAGGGTTTCGGATACAGTACAAATGGAAATTTTGGTGGAAACGGCGCAATTCAATAGTCAACCGTGATCTCATCAATTAGATGCTGAAGTAATGCAAGCTCGGAAAATATAGGCTTATGAAAATGAGAAAATAATCATAAAATTTGGATAACCATTTGCAATTTGAGGTGCTTGTACACATATTTTAGGGGAAAGCCAAATTTTGGAAGAAAACCAAGAAAATGACAGATTTCACTCAGCACGGAATAAAGAAAATGCACAAAAGTCGACGGCCAGACCGAAGTCACCCAGAATCCAGAGCTTCTGAACCCCAATATAACTAGAAAAAAAATTGTGAAAACTAGCAAAAAAAGAAGATTTTGATCTCGAAAGTATCGAGAAGGGAAAGAGGAAAGATTACCTTCCACAATTCTTCGGAGATCGCTGGCGCCTTCGAGAGAGAGAGAGGGGCTCGTCGTTCGAAAGCAAGGAGGCTTTCGTTTGATCTTTCTCGTTTCTTTCCCAATCGTCTTCTTCCTTTGTGTTTTTAAAAATTTTAGGCCATTTTTTCTTTTTTTTTTAATTTAATAATTTGGGGGACGACGATGCGGTGAGTCCACGTGGCTAGCGGCGGAAGTGTCTTAAGAGAGATGGACGGTGCATGATAGGGCGGAACGCGACTGGAGAAAGTGGATGACAGCTCAGAAAGCCCGAGTCCCCCCGGCCTCGGGAACGGATGTTGCCGCCCGAAAAAGTGATGAAGGCGCCTCTAAGATCATGGCAATCTCAAAATTGATAAAGGCACCTCAAAATATTTAAAATTTTTCAAAATATTCTTCTCCTCCTCTTCTCTTCCTCTCATGCCTGAACCTCCTCCCTTGCCGACGAACTCCAGTCTTCCCTCTCAACAGCGACCACCTCTTCCCCCAGCCTCCCTCTCGCCGGCGAACCCTCCCCCCCGGCCACCCCTTTTCCTCCCCGTTTGCCGGCGAACACCCTCCCCCCTCGCAGGCGAATCCCCCCCCCTGGCCACCCCCTTTCCTCCCCCTTTGCCAGCGAACACCCCCCCGGTGCTCCCCCCACCCTCCTCCCCCCGAGCTCCCCTCCCCAACTCTATTCGACCACTCCGACTAAACAGAGTTGTCACTGCTCAACCGGAGTTAGCCAAACAAAGAGGGCTCTGTATGGCCGGAGTGGCCGAATAGAGGGGGGAGGAAAGCTATTGAGGGGGAGGGAGTGGGGAGGGGAGCGCCTGGGGAATTGGGGGAGGTCGGGGGAGGGGGGCGGGGAGGGCGGTGGGTCGTCGTGGAAGACGACGGAGAAGCTGGAGAAGGGAGGGGAGGAAGAAGAAGAGCCTTTTGGAGATTTCACCATGGGTAAAATTGTAAAAAAAAATAATGGCACATTTGTAAATATTTGTGGGGTGTCTTTCTCATTTTTAGTGGGTGGTAATATCTGTTCCCCTCGGCCTCGCATCTCTACACTGCAAGTGGACATCCAGTTACGAAAATGCTCTTACCAAACGTTGGATTCTCGTATGAGTTTTTTTTTATCTACATAGTTAAGAACTTAAATATTTAAGTCGTGTGTTTAGTTTGATATGCAATTCTAATTATACTTGTAGAAAATAAAATAATAATTATTTGATTTGATGCATTATGAGATTGTAATGCATAAAAACTGTTAAAAAGCTGACTTGACAAATTTTTTTATCTATGGGCTTATTTTCTAAATACCTTATTAAATTTCAAGATTTTTTCAAATAACCCCCTCAACTTAAGCAGTTCCAAACTACCCCCTAAATTATCCCAGAAAACCTCCTGCCATCAGCTCTCCTGTCATCAGCTGATCGTTTGGGAGGTGGCAGGTATTTGTCACATACAATTTTTAAGACGGTTTTACCCTTACCTAACCCATGTCTTGCATGGGTTTTAGTGTTTTAAGTTGAAAACTCCACACACTCATCCACCCACCTGTTCTCTATTTCTTCTTCATCTTCTAAGGCACAACCGAGCTGACTCAGCTCTCTTTTTCCTCTACAGGTTTGAGATGTCTAGTTCAAGTTCGATGAAGAAGTGTTCTTGTGGTGTCCAAACTTTCATTAGTTGTTCCTCCACCAAATTTAATCCAGAGCATCGTTTTTTGGGTTGACAAATTTAGAAGAGAGACGATTGTGGGTTATTTGAGTGGATAGTCTTGAAAGATGATGAAGTCTCAAATATACGAGGGAGAAAGTAGAAGCAGAGGGACGGAGAAACTTCTGATTTGTTCGGAAGAGAAATTACAGAGTTACAGGTAAAAAATAATGAGATTCTGTTGGAGATCTTGCAGCTGAAGTCAAAATGAAAGTGTTTTATTATGAAATTTAGGAAAATTTCAATGTGTTTGGCTATAATTTGTGTACTTACAAATATTATTTTAGATTTTTTTCTTGATAGGTTTTGATTTTTGTTAGGAATTGAATGAAAAACTATATAACGTGTTAGCAGTTTAATGAAATTACCATATCCAGTTGTGCTTGAATGTCTATTCAAAGTTCTAACTTTTATTTGAGTTTTCCGAGTAATTAAATGAACGTGATTCTCGTCAAAGTTGTAAATAATACATGCACTCAGCATATTGTATAGACTCAGTTTCTTGAGCAGTTCTGATAATTTTGTAATTTCTAAAAAACCTATTTCTACTTTTAAAATAATTCTAAAAAAACCCAATGAACTTTTACATAAGGCTCAAATAACCCCTTCTAACTTTTACCTTATTCTCAAAACACGCTAAGCTATATCATTAGAATCATAAAATCCCATTTATTTTGAAGTTATCTTAGAAAAAAATGAACTTTTGAATATGCTTAAAAGACTTGCTACCATGTTCTAACAAAACTTTTGCATGGATATGCATACAACAACAAAAACCTTGAGTACCTGTAAGATATTCAATGATATCCGTTAACTATAAAAGCATATTATACCACTAAATTCAACATAACAATCTATAAAATGAATAATTAACCATCCAAAAGTCTTAAATCAAGCAAGTTTAGCACATTAACATTGTGTATACAAGTTATCAAATCCAGAAGTCTCTAACCATGCTAGTTTGAATATTACATACTATTCAAATTTTGCAAAAATAATACACAAGTGTCAATAGTCATTAACTGCCAGCAAGTTTGCAAAAATAAATAGTGTTTTTTCCTTTTCAACAATCTTGCAACACTAAATTGAGTATTTCCTTCCCAACAACCTTAGAATCCTATTAAAAATCACATCATGCTCTCCATACATATTTACTTTTAATTGATCACTTGAGAGCTTTAGGAGCCTACAAAAGTATTAGAATATTAAGTTTTCTATGCAAATACAAGTTGAACCCCCTCTCTTACTGTCACCTGCGAGGTTTAATTTAACACACACATACATGGACACATATTTTTCACATCAACTTTGAAGATAAATTACTAACTTGATTTATATTCCTATATCTTGAAGGTACATTTCTTGGGATTGTTTTAATTGCTTCAGTGCTTTGATTAAGTATGCTCTGCATATGTAAAACAAATCTATTTAAGGTTTTAGAAAATGATTTATATATAACATTTAAATAACAAAAAGAAATTATGATCACGACGGAAATATAATTTACATATGATTCATTCACACAAAGTAATTATCAAGTTAGATTACAAAGTACATGAGTCAATACATTAGTAGCATATGTGAAACCCCCAATTTCCCTTCCAGTTGTAATTTCGTGATCCCATCTAGTAGCAGTCAAGAAGTCATTAGGAAGTACACTTCCAAGATATGACCCTTTTCTAGTTGTGACATCAACTCTTGCAGCAGTATTTCCCCTTCCACTAGAGCCTCCTTTCCCTACATTGTTTCCCCTCCCTTTGCTAACTGTATCCCCTCTTCCTCTTGTACTAGAAGTCTTCACTTAGCCTGTTACATATACATTTGTGATTGTCTCAATTGGTACTTTTGCAGTTGTGCCCCATTCATCTCTAGGTGCATGTATTGTATTTTTTTTTTTTTTTTTTGCGTGGCCTTCCTCCTTTAATTTCACTTGGACCTTCACTGGTTTAGAGACATATGGATTCTTACATGTATGTGCATTATGACCCATCTCTTGATAGTTAGAACACTTGATGACTATCCCAACTTTGCTCACAGCCCTTTTATTCTTTGGCTCTTCAACACCCTTTTTCCTAAACTTCTTTGGCCTACCCGACCCTCTCTTGTAAGGTGGGGAGAATGGCAGTGTATTCAACTTTTTTCCAAGTTGAAGAATCAGGGATTGGGTATATTACCCCTTCATAAGCCAACATATATCTCTCTACACTGTACATGTCATTGACATATGTCGTAGTGTCCCTTCTCATCTCTCAATGCATGCTACTGCATGCCTACAAGGTTTTCCTGTCAAGTTTCATTTCTTGCAACCACATATTCTCTTCTTCAAATTTAGAACAAGAATCTTCTCCTTCTCATGAACTTCAAATGTCTCATCCCCTACAAATGTAGTTGTGCAGTCTCTATTATTTTCTATCTGTGCCTTGAGCTTTTGCTGAATTTTGGGGCAACGAAGAACTTAACTTCTTCTAGATGTTTAGCCATGTGTTTCTCATGCAACTCCCTCTTGTGTTGGACTCTGACCACCATTATTCTTCTAATCATCTCTAGCATAGTGATTATAGGCTTGTCTCTAGCCTCAATGATACACTTATTAAAATCTTTAGATATGTTATTATACGAGAGGTCACACTTTGATTCTGGAAATGTCATGTCCACATTTCCAAACTCAATTCAGTCAAGTATTCATATTCATCGCTGCACTCTTTCTTTAATACATCAAGGGTAGCTAGACACTCTTGTTTCCGATAAGCAGCTTTAATTTTCCATAAGAGATTCTTCAGCATTAAACATCTCCATCTTCAAAATCTAGCCATGGCAACTTATGGTAGCATATAAAGTCAAAAAATATGCCTAACTGCTTAAAATGGTATCTCACCTCAAACCATGATCACTCATTTGTGGCAGCGTCTTTTATCAAATGCATTTTGCCACCAACATATTTTTTCCTTTATTCCACTTTTTTAAAGATACCATTTGCACTTCGACAAACATCCTGCAGCATAAAACAGGAAAAGAAGCAACATACACTTTAAGTTATACTCTTCAAACTTATATGAAAACATCTCACTCAAGGCAATAAAGTCAGGTTCAACGTCACTTAAACATGTTTCACAACTAATACAGTACAAATACATTTATCCAAGACAACCAAACATGTTGCACCGTACAAACATGATGCTCTAATGAAAATAAATTACAATCAAATCAACTTAATTAAATAATTAACTCACAATTGTGAACTCTCACATAGACCACAACCAACACTAAATAACAGACCACCTAATTATTTTAAATACACTACATCTACAACCTATTTGTCTTTATCCCCCCTCTCTCACAGTCATTGCCATTCTAAAATTCGATAACTATTCTGAAATTGCCACACACTACCAAACATTCACCCAAGTAATTTTAAACTACGCACATTTCAAACTCAAAAGATTCCCATTTCAAACTAAAGATGCAGTGGCGGGCCCAAAAACTGAAGACAGTGTCGAGGTCAAAAAAACTTATCTTTATAGCCTGCAACCTTGACTCAGCCCCAATTATGCTCCACTTGCCCCAATTCTCCTGTTCCTCTATTACCTCTTCCCACCGAGTCCAGTTCTTCTCCCTAGCCCTCTGCTTCTTTTTTGCAAAGAAAACACATTAGATCCATCTCTCTACTCAAAAAATTTCAACCAATTGAGTGCAAAAACCCCAGATGTATCAACCCATCGACTCAAAAAAAAAACCTGGATCCACCTCTCTATCAAAAAACCCAACAACCCCAATTTTACTCCGCTTACTCGGATTGTACCTTTTGGCCTTAAGACATATGTTCTCGAGGTTATCTATAAAGGAAACGAGGAATTTGGGTACTTCTGGAGAAATAAAGGAGAGAGGAGGTCAAGTAGGTAGGTGAGTAAGGGGGTTTTGGAGGGAAAAAAAATAAATAAGAATTTATTTTAATTGTTTAAGAGACAGGGGTAAATAGGTCATTTCGCATGCCCATTAACGTCGTTACAGGAAAAAACTGGGAGACATATAGTTTAGGGGCGTATTTAGGGATTACTTGAGTTTAGATTTTTTTTGAGAAAACCTATAAATTTAATAAGGTATTTAGAAAATTAGCCTTTATTATATCTCAAGTGTTATAGTTGGAACTACAAATTTTGTTGCAATTCCAACTATAACATAAAAATTTGGAGCCTGTTTAGTAAGTCCTTGCTGAGAGAGAGAGAGAGAGCGAGAGAGAGAGAGAGAGAGAGAGAGAGAGAGAGGAGAGAGAGAGAGAATTAGGGATGATCTAAAGTGAACTCTTTCTTTGTAATTCTGTTCAATTACGAGATAGGTCATGTTTCCCCCTTCCAATCAAACAAGAAAAAAGTTAAATCTTGTAAAGTTACGACCACAAGTCCCATTATTGTTTTGCAAATCTTTTTTAATCAGAACAATATGTAGTTTCAATTACATCAAAACAAATAGTTGAGTTTTTTTTCTTTTAGGAATATAAACCATAACCTGGTGGCAACAGGATTTGAACCCCAGACTTTTTGACCAACCCCAGGCTTCTTGTCCAGTCAAAAAGGTTTTATCAATGTGTTACAATGACACTTACACAAGTAGTTAAGTTGTTGTTTACTATAGCCACACTGTGAAAAACTTCAGACTTTATGGGGGCAGATTGGGTAATCAGCAAAGGGCTAAGTGATAAGAGCATCTCCCTCAATAATATTCAAATGCGGATAAAGACACCCAAAACTTTTGATCAAGGCACCAAAAGGATCAAGGCACCCACCCAATCTATTAAAAGCACCCCAGATTTCTTACATTATCCCCTCTCATCTCCAACTTTTTTTTTCAACCTATTCTACTCTCATCTCCCTCTCTCCCAACCGAGTCTATCTCCCTCTCTCTCTTCTCCAGCACAACTCTCTCTTCCTCTTCCCTCAACTCTCTCCCTCTCTCAAAGAGCAAGCCGCTGAATAGCCCAACAGATTGTCGACTTCAACGCTGCTCTCGCGCAGCCATGTCGGTGGCAGATGCTTCATTCTTTTATGCATAATTGTAACGCCCCGGTCCCGCAGGTACGGGGACGTACATACGTGAGGTGAAAACACACTCACGCGCACGTTAAGTCTCAGTACATGACATAGCCTCCATATAGACAAGGGGGTCCAGCAGGAAAGAAGTACAAGAATACCTGCAGAAAGGGGTTAGCGATCATAACAGATATAAAAACAGGGATAAAAGAGATAACAGGAACAAAGCACAAAGATACCTATGAAGGATCTCGATGGTGAGTCTCCTATGTGACTCCAATGGACTATCTGACAATACGATAACTCGGATCTCCAACCTGGGCATGCAAACCCAGGGTCGTCAGAAAGCGACCTAGTGAGTGATAAAATGAAGGAGGCAGTAGTAATATATACTATAGTAATACAAGCACGATACTAATATACAATACATGATGTTGTACTAGTGATACCATATAATAAGTATATAATATGCAGTAGAAAAATATAATCATGTCATCATTTAATACCATTACCACCTAACCGGTTATCATCAGGTCATGTCTCAATCGTATCCAGGTTATATCATAAATAATGTTGTTTAGTGGTGATGTAATAGAAATGAACATGCTAGTGGAGACTTGATAGAAGTGAACATGCAGATGGGCATATGCAAGATAACCATCATATGGTGTGGTGCATAGACAGTAGTGATGTCTGCAAGGTATACAGAAAACAGAATAAATGCAATACAGAGTATATGCATCCATGAATAGCAAATACGACATCGAGTGTAACAAATATAAGAACATGTAATAAGGTATACAGGTGACATGATTGTGGATAACATATCAGGAATAGTAACAAATAGAAAGAGACAATAATATACATGAGTCGAGTATGTCATGTGATTTATACAATAATAACAATCAGCATCACCTGGTATTTTAATCAATCTCTTCCAGTGTCCCATACCACTGGCAGTTCATACTGGAGCCCGCACTCCAGTCGAACCCATCCGGACATGGCCTACGGGTACCATTATCCAAACGAGAGAGTGACCAAATAACAAGTGTTCCCGACGTCACTATTGTGTATACTGTTTTATTATATTCATTGGAAAACCCGTGGTCGAGGAGCTCTTATCGGGTAGATGTACCGTGCATACCCGGGATCACGGCCTTAAACAAACCCTGGCTGCTGAGACCAGGGCCCTCTGCTAAGAGGGGAGCATGAAACAAGTAACGAGAGCTCATGGAGCAATTGGTAGGTAGCACTACCGTCCCCTGCAGTGGGAGAACAATATGGATCCAGTACATCACCCGATAAGATCTAATCAACCGTCAAGTCTCCCCCATACCCCAGTTAGCTTTATGACCTGATATGTCAAGTATACAATGTAACGAGAACAAATACAGTACATGATATGGGTAACATGATAACAGGACCTGAGCTGTGTTGATAGCATAGAACAATATAACGGAAACGGGAACAATAACGGGAACAATATAAGGGGAAACGGGAACAATAGATGTGGGAGTCCACATATCGCATATCAACAGCTCTCATGTCCAGTAACGGGAATCTTCATATCAGTAACCGGAAACAATCATATAACATGAATACGGTAACATGGAACAATAATACATGTAATATGAATGGGGATCCATATGACAAGAATAAAGAAACCATACATGCATGTGTAGCAGTGATATGCCGAGAATCCATGTAATGATGATAACGGTATAGGACTTGACGGTATGCCGTGAAGTGGTGCACATGAATACGAACGTAAGACGTGTCATAGTATCTGTGCAACATGTACATGCAATAATAGTGTCCCATGTAGTGTATCAAAGGTTGCCATGCAATCACTATGTCGAGTGTATCGGTGGGTCTGTAACGGTGACAGTGTCATAGTATCTGTGCAACGGGGATACATGTACATGTACTATCAGTGCATGCAATGCCGGTGTCCTGCAGTCATAACTAGTGACAGTGTAGTGTTATCGAATACTGTGGATCAGTATACATGTGACGATAGTTATCTAACTGTGATCCAATACATGACATAATAGTGTCCAAGCAGATGGTGACATAGTGGCCCGAGTGGCAGTGCCTGTGCAGGTCTGATAACTGTGTCCGAGTTGTCTATGTCAGTAGTTATAGTTCTATTATTACCTCATATTACATCAGGAAATACCTAACAATCTTCTGAGTTAATCCTCTTACAATGATTGTCCAATCCTTACCAGTTAATACTTAATTGTTACCGTATTTTATCCCTAATCAATATCTGTCACATAAAGCAATCAATGCATATCACTAAACATGGTAAAATATAATTTATAAAATAAAAATACTCACAAACTGGCCACGAGAAGGTAGCTCTCTTCTCACGATCGCAACGGATCCAGAATCATTTAAATCGGAGTCCGGATGCTCCCGATATCGCCCGAACGCTTTATGGGTTTCGGATGCGGGTTTGGTGAGATAACGGGTCGTGTTTAGATCCAATACCCAAACCCATTTAACTTAAGGAAATGGGTTAATGGGTAACGGGTTTACAGGTTAATTGGGTTTATCTACTTAACCCAATTGGGTATTGGGTTTGGGTTCTACCCAAACCCAATAAAGAAACATGACAGCAGCAGTAGCAGTTTGCTGCTGCTGCTCCTGCGCGGCTGGCCAGCCAGCCCAGCTGGCCGGCGGCGGTTCGGCCCGGCCGAGCAAAAGAGTGATAGAGAGAGAGGGTGAGGGGGAGAGAGAGGAAAAACAGAGAGGAAAGAAGAAGGAGAAGAAGCAGCAGAGGAAGAAAGGAAGAAGAAAAAAAAAAAGAAAAAGAAGAAGAAAGGAAGAAGAAGAGGGGGGGTGGTGGCGCGGTGGCGGCCGGCCACCGGCCGGGGGCGGCCTGGGGAGGCGCGGCGGCGCGCCGGCCATCGGCCTGCCGGCGGCGACCAGGGCCGCCGGCGGCCTGCCGTCCTGGCGGATAACACAGAGAGAGAGAGAGAGAGAGAGAAAGAGAGAGAGGGAGAGTATTGGGAGAGAGAGAGAGAGAGATGTGTGTATGAGAGAGGGAGAGGGAATGGAGAGAGAGATTTAAAGGGAAGAGAGAGGGAAGGCGGTGGAGGAAAGGCGGTGGAAGACGTTTCCAGAGAAATGAAGAAGAAGAGAGAAAAAGAAAAGGAAAAGAAGGAAAAAGAGTTTTAGATTAATTAATTAATATTATTTTAATAGGTTAAAATTTGACTAGTTCAGAACAGGTCCCAAAAATTACAGAAAATAGAAAATATTATCCTGAGACATAATATGAAAATGGTTTGCAGAAATTCAATCCGATTTGCAAATTAAAAATCTCGGAGTGTCTCGCCGATACCGGGCGACACCGGTTTAGCCGGATTTTTGATAAATTCAGAAAATCCTCAAAAATACCCTAACGTAGATAATACGATTCTAAAAGACATGGTGAAAGTGAATTCTCAAAATACAACTCTATGTGTGAACTACAAATCGTAAAGCAGATTATCGGTATCAGTCGACACCGACTACGGAGATTTTCTAAAATAATCCAGAAAAATTCCAGAAAATCCTGAAAAATCTAAAATATTAGAAAATAATTTTTAAAACTGAAATTAGCTCAATAGGGCTACCATGGAGGTCAAATCAATTTTATACGCCGTATCGCGAACTGATACTGTGATACGTACATCGGGGATCAGGGGGTTACAATAATCTTCGTCTTTATACACACACACCTTGCTCTACTTTCTCTACAGAGAAGGAAATGGTTGTTATGGACTCTGCAGAATTTGATCGTTTCTTCAAGATCTTGATGCCTAGATTCTTTACCAAGTTCGTAAGTTTGATCTCTACCTATATCATGCATGAATATCTTTCAATTGCTATTCTGACATAGGATCTCTCACAAATCTCTTCACTGATAGCTGAATGCAGCTTTCCTTCTCGTATTGCCGAATAGATTAGGAAAAGCAAGAACAGGGACAGGGTCACTCTAGTAAGCTCCAATTGTATGTGGCATGTCAACCTTCACATTAAAAACAATGGTGTGTTCATGGGACGAGAGAACTGATAAGATTTTATACGAGGCAATGACTTATAAACTGGATATGTTTTGCACTTCAAATATAGAGATAACATGTTGTTCACCTTCAGAGTCTATGACAAAACATCTTACGAGAGAGCCTCGGGAAATAGATCATCAAAGACTCTCGACTTGGAATGGGACTCTCGTATGAAATAATTTCGCTCCCATGCTCTCTTCTTTTGCGCTTCAACCCCAAATGCAAACAGTTCGTTCTAGTCATAAAGAAGAGGCTGAGGGGAGAACACACTGAACGCTAAGGCGCCCAAACCAGCAACAACTTCTAATAAGAGAAGTACTAAAGACGAAGAGTATAGGAACAGACCAAAGATTAATTAGCACTTTTATTATCTATAACTGTGAATTGTGTAATTTCCAGCTATTAGATTTCAAGGACTCTTTTTTGTAGAAAGGCTTGATAACTTTGCTACATGCATGCTTAATTTTTCACGTGATCCTACAAAATGCCATGTTTCTGAGTCTTTATAAGAATGCAACCATGATTGCAGTCCTGATAAAGAGGACCGCGATCATGATCAGTCCTCACAAAAATGCTACATTTTTGAGTTTTTATAGGATTGCAACCATGATCGCATTAGGACTGCAATCATGATCACAATCCTGAAAAAAGTCATGTTCTGAGTCTTTTAAAGACTGCGACCATAATCACTGTTCTTTTTATTAGGACTGCGACTATAATCATAGTTATTTTTATTAGGACTATGATTATGATCATCGCAATCCTCTTTATTAGAACTGTGATCATGATAGCAGACATCACAAAAATGCCATATTTCTGAGTCTTTATAGGACTGCCGATCATAATCGTAGTCCTCTTTATTAGAACTGTGACCATGCTAGCATTGCTCACAAAAATGCCATATTTCTGAGTTTTTATAGGACTGCAACCATAATCACAATCCTTTTTATTAGGACTGCAAGGGTTGTTTCACAAAAATGTCTTGTTTTTAAGTCTTTATTAGGGCCGCGATCATAATCACAGTTCTCACAAAAATGCTTTACTTTTGAGTCTTTATTTGGACCGCGGTCATGATCACATTCTTCATAAAATGCCTCGGTTTTGAGTGATCGCAGTCCTCCAAAATGCCATATTTTTGAGTCTTTATAGGTAATCGCAGTCCTCTCAAAATGCCATGTTTCTGAGTCTTTATAGGTAATCGCAGTCCTCTTTATTACGAGGCGATCATAATTGCAATCCTCACAATAATGCCATGTTTCTGAGTTTTATAGGAGTACGACCATGATCACGGTTCTTTATATTAGGAATGTGACCATGATCACACTGGTCGCAGTCCTTACAAAAATACGTTATTTTTGAGTCTTTTATTAGGACCGCGATCATGATCACAGTCCTCAAAAAATATTTTATTTTTGAGTCGTTATTAGGATTGCGATCATGATCGTAGTTTTCGCAAAAACATAATTTTTCAGGCTATATTGAGACTGCGATAACGATCGTAGTCTTTGCAAAATGCCCTAATTTTCAATTAATAAAAGGATTGTGATCATAGTCCCAGTTCTCACAGAGAACTGCGATTATGAGTCACAGTTCTCATATCAGCATCGCCATCATCAGCAGACTCCCCGTTCACTAACATCAAATGATCTCCTATGTTTTCATATCTAAATACCATATCGATTATAAACAAAACTCATCGCGCTCAAAAAAATAAACGAGATCTACAAAAGTTCGATCCCAAAAAAATTTGGTCTAGGGGCTCCGTCCTCGAGTCCTCGGGAAGGCGCCTCCCGACCCTTCAACCCCCACGGCGACCTGATCGCCCATATCGATCCGTAAATTACTCTGCGTCGGGGTCAAGGTTGAAGGGAGAGCAATATCGAGGGTGATGGTAAAGGGAAGGAGTTTCTGGGCCTGTTTGTTTCGCCGCAAAACGTCGCAAGTCGTAAGTCGTAAAATGAGAATGGAAAAAGTGAACTGTAGCAGAGAAAATATATTGTGTTTTATAGTGTTTGGTTGGTAAAGTGAAATTGTAAATGGAAAAGTATGTTGTGTTTTAAGGTGTTTAGTTGGTAAAGTGAAAGTGTGAATGAGAAAGTATATGTGTTTTACGGTGTTTGGTTGATAACTTAAAAGTGTAAGTGAAAAAGTTAGCCACAAAATTAACTGTAGCAGTGATTTAAATATTATAAATACTATTAAATTAAATATACTATTGAAAATTAAATTGTACTAATAAATTTGAGATAAAATATTAATATTTTAATTATAATAATAATATTAATAAAATATTAGTAAAATATTACTAAAATATTAACTAAATAAATAATTATAAAATTTTAAGAAAATATAAAGAGCATTAATAAAATTTTAAGGATACTAATAAAACATAAATATTAAAAAAATCTTAAGAAAAATAATAAAATATAGTTATAATATTATAATATTATAAAATACTTAAGATTATTATAATATTAAATTTTATTATAATAATATTGTAATATTATAAAAATATAAATAAACAAATTAAAATATAATTATAAATTTAATGATAAAATATTATTACAATATTAACATAATAAAATATTAATATAATTTTAAAGTATATTATAATATTAATAAAGTAATTATTAATATTAAGAAATAAATAAATTAAATATATAATAATTTTATATTAAAGCATATCGTTATATTAATAAAATATTAAATCTAAATAAAATATTAAGAAAATTGGTGTAAATATTAATAAAATAATAAAGTATTATATAACAATATTAAATAAAAATATTAAATTAAAATAATTAAATATTAAATATTAAAACAATATTAAAATTAATAAAAAACTAAAAATACAAATATAAAATAATTAGATAAGAAATTAAACACTATTAAAAATATTAAAAATATTAAAAATTTAATAATATTAAATTATATATTGATTATCAAGTAACTGCTTTGGGACTGCAAGTGTACTACAAGTAGAATTTATATGACCACAAAATTAACTGTAGCAATTGCAAGTGGGAAAAATATGAGTGTAAAAGTGAGATTTACATGACCACAAATTTAACTGTAGCAACTGCAAATGGGAAATGAGAGTTGTATTTTGCAAGTTGTTTTGCAGCGAAACAAACAACGGAAAATGGAAAAGAAGTTTTACGACTTGCAATTTTGCGGCCTTTTGCGGGGAAACAAACGAACCCTCTGTTCAATTTATCAAAAGGCATATATGTTTTTTTTGAATTTTTTTGAAGCAAGGGAAGGAGTTCACGAGGAAGGAGCCTTCACAAATTGAATGCTTCACAAATTGGGTGAGTGCTTTCAACAATTTTGAATAGAAGATTTTGAAATTTTATAATTTTATAAAACTTTTATAATAATATTATGTCAATCAAAATTATTAAAAATTGAGTGAGCGCCTTTGATGCCTTTATCCGCACTCATAATATTCTCATACAAGCGGAGAAAGTGGGGTCCCTGCATCGCGGAACCGACTTCGTTGGACGGAAGCCCAGCGGGTTCCAGCGGTGGGCTTTAAACAAACTGTCAAAGGGCAAAGACCAGCAGATAAAAGAGACCCCACATAATTGAATAAATTTTACCCAATTATTAAAATAAAAAAAAAAACAATAAAGGGGTAAAATAATAAGATAGAGATCGGCCGGACTTGGCGTCACAACCACCGCCGGTCCAAGATTGTCCGTTCAATTATTTGGTCTCAGATCTAAAAGGTGAGAACTGCTATTACTCAAAATTTGATTGTTTGGTCGCTATCAGATCGTTAGTTTTACCTTCATTGCTATTTAATTGCCCATTTTTAACAGAATCCCATTCGGCACTCTAGGTGTTTGTTTAAATGCTTTTGAGAATCGTTCCATGGATAAAAATATAAAAAGTTCAGCGAGTGAAAATGTAGAAGTTTGTCCCATGCATATATCCACGCGCCCTTTCCAAATTCATGCCATTAATTTCATGTGCTGTCTTTTGAAAGTTAATGTATATGTGTCACCTCCACAACAACAACATCAAAAGCTAGACTTATTTAGAGATCACTTTTAGGTCATAAGGTAGAGCGAGGGTCAGATAGTTTGGTAGTAAGAGATTACGACATGATAATTACAAGGTTGGTGGGTGACTCTTCCCCTCTACCGTTTTTTTTTTCTTTTTTCCTTTTTGCAAGCAACATCATTCTTATTGTAACTTCTCTAAATGCAATAGCTCCCATCTACAATTGGTCTCTGACCCTCCATGGTTTTGTAGGCTAGCATCTGGGATTGGTCTCTACACTTCAGTTGTATGCATGTTTTCAAATATCTAATATATATCAACTGAAAATCACCTAGAGGGGGGGGGGGGGGGGGGGGGTGAATAGGTGATATGGCTAATCTAGAAACTAAATGCGGAAGCTAAAAACTATTTGCACAATCTTTGAAAAGTCCACACCATCAATCAAAATTATTCCATTTCTTGGCTCCACAACACGGAAAAGAGCATGTACTAGAGTTGATTTCCCTCTACCACTTTGTCCTACAATGCCAACCTTTTTTCTCCCTGTCATAGTGATGTAAAATGGGAGGATCACAATCACCTTCAAACTAAAAATTGAAAAATAGGGTTTTGAAAGAAGAAATAGAAAAGAGAATAGAGTTTAGAGAAAAGAACCGGATAAATATTGGGCTTCTCACCCTTGTGCGGGCTTCACACCCTTTACACCACGGACTTCACACCCAATACTCAAAAGCACCCTCAAGAGGATTTAACTGAAAAGTTTTAATTATTCATTGGCCATCTTATTCACTGAGTTGAGCCTCTATATAGGCTCTTATAAAGTAAACTTCCCCATCACAATCGATGTGAGGCTAAATTTTAATAAAATAAACAAATAAACTCAAATAAAATAAAGTAAGACATAAAATCATCTAAGAACTGGTGATGTCCTCATCAATTCTCTTAGGGTGGGAGAAACTCAACCCTGTCGAGTGAGGGCTCCTCTCACGAAACATTTCAATTGGACCAAAGTGGTGATCGTGGCAGCAATACTGATGCATCATGGCTGATCGAGGGTGATGGAGGTGAAAATTTAGAAGAAAATATTGAAGAAGATTAGAACCAGAAGCTCTGATACCAAATTGTTGTAAAACAGGAGGATCACAATCACTTTCAAATTAAAAATTAAAGAAAAAAGGTTTTAAAAGAAGAAATAGAAAAGAGAATAGGGTTTAGAGAAAAGAACTAGATAAATATTGGGCTTCACACCTCTTGCGCGGACTTCGCACCCCTTATATCACGGGCTTCACACCCCTTGCACCACAGACTTCACACCCCAATACTCAAGAGCACCCTCAAGAGAATTTAACTGAAAAGTTTTAATTATTTATTGTCCATCTTATTCATTGAGTTGAGCCTCTTTATATAGGCTCCTATAAAGTGAACTTCCCTATCACAATCGATGTGGGACTATATTTCAATAAAAAAATAAAAATAAACTCAAATAAAATAAACTAAGACGTAGAGTCATTTAAGAATTGGTGATGTCCTCATCACTTATCTAGTGAGATTTGATTTGTTTACTATTCAAAAATTAGATTTTTATATCTGATCTGACTTTTTTGATGCTCTACGAGACTTTTCTGGTGAGATCTGCTCTGTTTGCTACTCAAAATCAGATTTTTACATCTGATCTAGCTATTTAAGTCTGTTTATGCTATAATCTGGTAACTAAGTTACTCGTTTCTCTTTATTACTGGCTATCTACTGCTACTACTGGCTATCTGCTACTACTGGCTACTGGTGATTCTATAATTGACTGCGATGTTGGCTGTCTCAAGTATTTCATTTTCTCTTGTTCCTTTATCTTGGCTCTCTAATGATACTGCTCATGTTCTCTCGGATACTGCCTCTGCACCTTCTGGTGCTCCTACTATTCAGATATCGCAGGATAAGTATGACAGGTTACGTCAGCTGGAGTTCTATCAGACACGTCATTCGTCAACTTATCCATCCCCTTCAGATATGAATGCTTAAATTGCCTCTTCTCACAAATCTTGGATATTAGATTCAGGAGTCTCATCTCACATGACAGGTATCAAGGACAGATTCACCTCTTTACATCTTTTCACTCAATTTTCTTCTGTTAACATTGCTGATGGTGCCAATCTCCTGTCTTTGGTGATGGGTTAGTTCAGGCTACTCCATCCTTGAACCTTAAAAATGTGTTATATGTTTCAAAATTTTCTGTAAGCTTGTTATCCATCAATCACTTTACTAAACAACATAACTGTAGTGTAACCTTTTTTCCTCTTACTGTATCTTTCAGGACCTGACAACTGGGAGGAGAATGGTTCAGGTCGTGAGAGAGGAGGCATGTACTATTTGGATGACGGAGTGTCTCCTACTGGCTTAGTTGCAGGTCAGCCTGATCCTATTCTACTCTGGCACTGACGCTTTGGTCATCCCTTATTGCAGAATCTTCGGTCAGTAATTTCTATTGAGTCTTTTTTCTACACTTGGTTGTGTATCTTGTGAGATAGGCAAGCATCATCGTGTCTCTTTTCTTAGTCAAGTCAATAATCGTAGTAGTTCTACATTTGAGTTAGTTCATTTTAATGTCTGGGATTCTAGTCGTGTGCCTTCATCTAAAGGTTTTAGATATTTTCTCAGCTTTGTTGATGATTTCTCTTGTATGACTTAACTATATTTGCTAAAAGAGAGGTCTGAAGTTTCTGATGTCATCGAACTTTCTCATAATGAAATAAAAACTCAATTTTCTACCTATCTATGTGCTTCATTCTGACAATGCCCTAGAATATATGAAAAATGATGTGCCTCTTTTTTGTTCTAAGAATGAGATTATTCATTAAATCTCTTGCTTTCATACGTCCCAACAGAAGGGTGTTGCTGAACGCAAGCACAGATACATCCTAAATGTTGTTCGAACTGTGGTGACTCACATGCATGTTCCAAAGTATCTGTGGGCTGATGCAATGTTAAGCACCTGCCATTAGATTAATAGGACGCCCTCCTCAGTTTGTCATGATAAAATCTCTTTTTCATGTCTATATCCTGATAAAAATATTTTCTTAGTTCCTCCGTGTGTTTTTACTTGTACATGTTTGTTCAGGATTTGTCTCCAGGTGTGGATAAATTGCCTCCTAGGTGTATAAAATGTGTTTTTGTTGGGTATTCTCGAACTCAAAAAGGATATCGGTACTATATCCATCAACCAGAAAGTATTTTGTTTTAGGGATGTCACATTTTTTAAATTATTTCCCTACTTTCTCCACAAGGTCCAGTTACTGTATCAGAATCTATTTCTCTTTCACTGTCTGTTCTTTTAGCACCTGCTGCTGTCAATGGTGTCTTTTCGCTAGTGTCATTAAAAGACACTATAACGCTACCTGCACCAAAGCTACCTCGGAAAAAAAATTCAGACATGTCTACACTCGTCGACGAAAAATTCCTGCCCTACCGGTTCTGGCCGCCTCCTCTCCGATGGAAGGTCCATCTTCTTAGCCATCAGTACCTTTCTCTGATCTTGATGTTCCATTACCCTCCACAAAAGTAAACGGTCTTGTACTGATCATCCTATCTCTCATTTTGTTTCCTATGATTGTATTACTCTCTTTTTTCGCCAGTTTGCCCTGCCTTTGTCCTCTGTATTTTTACTCAGATCGTATGAGGAGGCTATATTGGTACCTGTCTGGAAGCAGGTTATGGATGAGAAGATAGATGCTCTTAGTTCTCGAGGAACTTGGGGGTTGGTCTCTGCACCCAAAGATGCTATTGTTGTGGGTTGTCGAAGGGTCTATACCTTGAAATATCGTCCTGATGGTTCAGTGGATAGGTATAAGGTCAGGCTTGTTGCCAAAAGATATACTCAGACCTATGGCGTGACTACTTTGAGACTTTTTCATCAGTTGCGCGGCTGAACTCCATTCGAATTCTGTTTTTTTATTGCTGTTAATATGGAGTGACCCTTATTTCAACTAGATATCAAGAATGCCTTTCTCTATGGGGACTTGAAGGAGCAAGTATGTGGAGTAACCTCTAGGGTATATTGCTCAGGGGGAGAATACTGTCTATAGACTCAAGAAGGTGATCTATGGACTCAAATAGAGTCTAAGGGCATGGTTTGAGAAGTTCAACATAGTTATCTTTGGTATTGAATTTGTTCGTTGTCATTTAGATCACTCAGTGTTTGTTCATCATACTAAGTTTGGCTCTATGATACTGGCTGTGTATATTGATGATATTTTGCTAACAGGGAGTAACTCTGTGGCCTTAGCAGAAATAAAAGAGTATCTCAAACGACATTTTGTGCCGAAGGATATGCGGAAGCCAAGATATTTCCTTGGGATTGAAGTTGCTTATCAAAAGCATGGTTTACTTCTATCTCAGAGGAAGTATGCACTTAATCTCCTTGAGGAAACTGGCATGTTGGGGGTGCAAACTTGCTAGCACTCCAATAAAAGCAAATGTAGATTTATGGTGTGATAGTAGTCATCTACTTGATGACCCTAAACAGTATAAGAGATCGATTGGGAAGTTGATCTACTTAATAGTTATTAGGCCTGATATAACCTTTACAGTTGGAGTACTGAGTAGGTTTATGCATCAACCTAGAGAGGTTCACTGAACAGCTGCTCTGAGAATTATTGCCTATATCAAAAGCTCTCCTGAAAAAGGTTTGTTGTACAAAAAACATGGATATGTGCGTATTTTTGGTTGTTCTGACTTAGGATATGCTGGTGATAAGGGAGATAGGAAGTCCACTACTGGCTATTGCACATTCGTTGGAGTTAATCTGGTGACATGGAGGAGAAAGAAATAAGATGTTATTTCTAGATCCAGTGCAGAGGCTGGGTATAGAGTCATGACACATACTACTTGTGAAATGATGTGGTTGAAAAATTTGTTATTGGAGTTTGGTTTTCGTCATCTTGACCCTATGCCTATATTTTGTGATAATGAGTCTGCTATCTATATCACACAAAATCAGGAGTTTCATGAGAGGACTAAGCATATAGAGGTCAACTTTCATCTGGTCAGAGATGCATGGACCGAAAAGGTGATTTCTCTCTCGTTTACTCCATCTTCAAAGCAGTTGACAGATCTACTTACTAAAATAACTTCTCCAAAGGTGTTTCTGTCTTATGTAGCAAGTTAGGCATGATTGACATTTATGCTTCAGCTTGAGGGAGAGTGTTAGAATAGTTATTGGACTATTGGTTATTGAGCTATTGAGTTTCTACCCAATAGACCCATACCCATCATTTTTATTATATATATGTATTGTCTCCTTTATTACAATTAATTCCTTTTGAGTGTTTTTATTTATCTACCAAGAGGTTATGCTAGAATTATCTTATTTGATATGTGTTATGTTTACGCAAAGTTGTAGAATTACTGACCCTGTTTAAGATGGACCCTATTGACGTTGCGTCCATGAAAGATAATGGAGCATGAAAGATGCCATTGTGCATGTCCCTGAAGTGCTGTTGCGATGTCAAAAGGCCGGCTATGGCTACTAACATAGCTCGGACCAACACACATGGCAAACTTCCCACTGAGAGAAGCATATATACCAAGAATAGAAAGCTCGTTCTGACTGTTGGGTCCGTACCTGTTGTGGGAGAAGCCCAGGCCATCAAATAATTTCTCGCCACTAATACTTGGATAAGACATTCTGCTGTGAATATAATTATGACTAGAGAACCACCATAAACTGCGGTCAAGCACGACCGGTAAACCTCTTTGCTGATGCCCCTTCTCTCTTTCTTTGTCTTGTATCATCCTTGCCCTATTACTGGGCAATTGACACTGATTTTGTTTGAAGTCTTTCTTATCACCATCATAAAACTGGTTTTATATCGTATTTTCTATGGTCTCTTGGCAGTTGCTCAATGTTTTCACCTTCTTTTCACCAAATTGGAAGATTCTCCTTAGATTTTCACTTTCGATGATCGACTACAGTTGCAAAATGCACATGACCCTCATTCATATATGTATTCTGTAGTATTAGTGAATTAAAAGTTCTTCTTTTGAGCATGAAAACAGAATGGCTTGTCATTATTTTAGCTTCTATAATACATCAAGAATTAGAGGTGAGTATATAGCTTGAAAGATCATGCCTCATATTGACAACATTTTGGAGCAGTACATACTTTCCCTACTACCGAAACAGTTGCATATCGATGAAACCCAGCGCCCATGTTTAGCGATATTATCATTCATGCATGAAATCTCTGCAACAGAGCGCCGATAAAAGCTAAAAACAAGAACCTCATCCATGTTTCGTTCTTGTCGCATTTCATTTTGATCTTCCTAGAAACACAACCATATGCAAAGAATTACCAGAGATAGAAAATTCTTACCAAACATGTCTACACTTAAAAGCTCTCCTTCCTTCACCTTGGTCCAATCCAACAGCCAATTGGGTCTCTGGTCTTTAGAGGAGGAGGAGGGATGCAGAGAGGGATAGAGAAGGAGAGGCCAGCCCAGATTATAATTATAATCAATCAAAGCCAAAGCTTAAATCTTTTTATTTTGACACCTGAATCTTTAAAATATGAAAAGATTCTTAGAAATTCTATTTTTAGCCTTAGATCTTATATAATTCTTTCTAAAACTTATGAAAGTACCCCTTCATGATCTCCACCTCTCTCTCTCTCTCTCTCTCTCTCTCTCTCTTTTTTTTTTCCTTTCACCAAAAAACTTTGTTCTCTCTCAATTAAACTTAATTGCTCTCTTTAAATGGTGCCTTACCCTACTGCAATGGCTCTCTTTGCTCCCCAACCAGCTCTTCAACTTCTTCGGACAGGATTCTCAAACAGATTTGCTCTTCTCTTTTGAAGTTAATGAACCATATGTTGCACGGACACGGCAACATTGAAATAGATACGACACGTGAATATATGGCAAATTCTTAAAATTAGTTTGACATGTGTGTCGGTCATGACACAGTTTCATGATAGAAGTATCCGTGCTACGTGAATCGCGTGATAGAAACGACAACACTGTCCTCAACGGACTGATGTAAGCACATTGTAATTTTTTTTGTGAGAAATTTGCGAAATAAATGTCTCAGTCAATTTTAACCCACAACAACAACAACAACAACAACAACAACAAAAATGTCTACATATCAAACCTTTTTAGGTTTTTTTTTTCCTCCTCGTCTTTTTTCATGTTTCCCTGTATTCATCAATTAGATGAATGTTGGCTAGTCATAATGATTAATTGCTGTTCTAGTCAAACCGACCAGTGACTCAGACACCATGATAAGATAATCTGTCATTTTCTTTTTTTTTACTTTTGTAAATTATTAGGTGTGGCAACTTCATAAGATAATACTGGGCATAGATGAGTCAGTAGCCAGGGCTTGTCTTGGAGTGAAAATTTATAAAAAAAAAACACAAATCGCTTTTTAATTTGGTTCTTCTTGTGATTTGTGAGTGGAAAATTGAGGTCAGAGGGGGACAATGTGATCTGGAAGGATGAGGGAGTGAGCGTGTATGTCCTCCGAAGTTAGCCCGCCGATCAGGCTCTAAGTTTGCTCTCCAGAAGTCACCAGTTCGAATTCCTCGGACGGACATTTGTAACGATGAAGTGCTCGAAGGACTGGAATCTTTTCACTCAAAAAAAAACTGTTGGATCGAGGACGTGCAGTCACTGAAAGCTGCAGCAATTCTTTTAAGGTTATTTAGTGGTGTGGTATCGTCAACTGAGGCCATCAGACATCTTGGATATCCAAAATTTTGTCTTTGATTCTCTTGGTTGTATTTGCCGCTAGAATGTATTGTCTCACATTCAATCTAATATACAAAGCACATAAAAAGTAGATCATAACGTGGGTATGAATTTAATACTTTCTTTGTAAGTTGCACCAATCCTCTGCAAGTGAATTCTTGGTCAATAGACGGTGGGTATGAAAAATGTAACTCTTTTGAGTTAGACTCATGCCAAATTCTTACCACCTTCGGTAGAGATTCACTAAACCAATTGCAGTAGTATTTTAGCATATTGGGTTTTATTTGGTTTGAGTACATTTGAATCTTAACATGAACACTACATACACAGTTTAAGGTAAAAAGTAAAAAGTTTTTTTGATCTCTTTGTAGGACGCATCAAGAAACATATTATTGACAGTTCGAGTTCACAGTAGAGATCATGAGATTCGACTAGCAGTTTGTGAGGACTCATTTACAGCTGTCTGAGACTTAAGTGCACATGAAGGGTACTAGCTTGTTAAGGGATGGGTGATGACGATGCGTTGTTTGACACAGGGTTGCAGTTGCAGCATGCATGGGTCAATAGAAACGGACAGGTCTAGGGATCCGCTTACATGCAGATGATCAATTTTTCATTAGTATATCTATGATTTGATCCAATCAAATTTGTCATCACGACAAATCCCCGCCTGGTTGCGACTCCTGAGAGATGGGGGCTGGGTTCTTTATTATTATTATTATTATTGTTATTATTAATATTAAAGGGAACAGAGAACAGAGGTGATGTTTTTGCATGGATGCTTCCCCGTGTGGTGGGGTACATAGTTTTTAATGGAACAGAGGTATGTACTACAAAAATTACTATTATTATTATTATTAACAAATTATTTATTCGTCTTTATTATTAATAAAAGAATTATTCTCATATTTCTCACTCTAAATTTTCATATTTTTAAATTTATGTTTCATCATCATAATTGCTCATTTACCCTCTCATCCTCCAATTCTTTAAAAACATCTAAATTTATTCTCATCATCAGCTGCTACCAGCTTTTTAAAAGTTTAAAGGAAGATTAATAATTTACCTTTACCCTTACACGTGGACCCCGCCTCGTCTCTCTGTGGGAGAGAGGAGATAGAGGAGTAGAGGAAGTTAGCACAGAGATCGGAAATCAAGGAGCGAGAAACGGCGCATTAGAGCAGGCCAGATTGTGCTCCCGGTCGGCCGCTCGGTCGACCGGTGGAGGAGGCCGGTACACCGCCCGGTCGACCGGCGTGCACGAAAGTGCACAAGAAGTAAGCGGTCGACCGTCCGGTCGACCGTCTGAAATGGCCTAACTCTCGGTTGGGCACGGTCGACCGGCACGGTCGACCGTGGCATGGGTCGGTCGACCGGCTGGTAGACCGACAAGCGCGTTTGGACTTTTCTTTTAGGATTCAGATTCCTTTTTTAGATGGAATCAAATCTAATCTGGGTTTCCTTAAATCGAGGGACTCTGTGGCTATAAAAGAGAGGTTAGAGCCCTCATGTATTGTATCCTTAAGAATCCCAAAAGAATCCCAAAAGAATTCCAAAGAATTCCTCAAGTCTTCCATCTTGTATTAGTTGTATTGATTGTTGAATTAATAAAATCTCTCTCCCTTACCCCAAGGACGTAGGCACATTGCCGAAGCTCGTTAAATTTGTGTATTGATTGCTTTTCTCTATTAGTTGTTATTCCTGTTGTGTTGGTTGTTTCTCCGGCTGCATCGAGTCTCCGCCAGGTGGGCGGATTCCTCAAGGGTGGTTGCTGTGTTCCACGCCGCTACGCACAACAAGTGGTAGCAGAGCATCCCAGATTCATCGTGGGATCATCTGGTGATTCTGAGGGCATCTGTTGCTGATTGACGGAGATCGTGTGTCGATCTCGGATCAGCGTTGGGACTCTTTGTGGGATCGTGTGTCGATCTCAAAAACAGCGTGTAGATTGCTCGAGGAATCAATTTGGAGGAGTAGATTGCTTCGAAAACTCTTCGAGGGTTTCGCGTGGAGGTAAAGATCCTGTCTTTATCTAGTTTGTTTTATTTAACTCTGTTTGTTTCCACATTGCTTTGAGGAATCAGTTGAGAAGATGGCTAGAGAAAGTACATCTGTGAGATCTATGAATCCACATCCAAGGATTGATGTGGTGAAGTTCAACGGCACGAACAACTTTGGTATGTGTAGGTGTGAGGTTATGGAGGCACTGACGGCATCAAACCTCGAAGACACTCTACGGTTAGAGAAGAAGCGCGCATCAACGACGGAAGAAGATTGGGACAAGATGACCGTTCGAGGTGTGGCTTGATCAGGTCTTATCTGACACAAGACATCAAGTATCAGGTGTTGCATGAGACATCTGCGAGGCAGCTGTGGGAGATCCTGGAGAAGAAGTATCTGATGAAAAGTATAGAGTCGCGATTGCAGTTGAAGAGTAAGCTCTATGGGTTTCAGATGCAAAGAGGATGCTCCGTCAATGAACACTTGAACCGCTATACGAAGCTTCTTACATATCTAGTTAATGTGGATGTAGAGATTAGTGAAGAGGATAAGGCGGTAATACTTTTGAACTCTCTTCCTAGGGAAGAGTATGAGACCTTTACTCTTACATTTCTCAATAGAAGGAAATCCTTTAACTACAGTGAGGTGTTGGCTGCTCTTGAGAGTTATGAAGCAAGGAGACAGGACAGGCTGTCTTCGTCGGGAAACAGAACAGCAGAGGCATTGGAGGTAAGAGGCAGAAGTTACAATAGGAAAGGAAGAGATGATCAGGGAAGATCGAAGTCCAGATCAGGCTTCAGAAATCTGAAGAAGAATCAGTGTGCCTTGTGTAAGGAACTAGGACAATGGAAAGTTGAATGCCCGAAGGCCAAAGGTAAGAAGGTGGAGTCAAACACCGAGGTGATTCTCGCACAGACAGATGGATCGGATGAAGACTCATCGGTATTCTCTCTCTGCTACTACTCCTACTATTTTTAACTCAGATAATGCTGAGTGGATTTTAGATACCGGAGCTACCTATCATGTGTGCCCGAACAGGGCCTGATTTTCTAGTTTTGAGAAGCTAGACGGATGTTACACGGTCATGGGTGATGATCATCCGTGTAATATAGAAGGGATGGGTACAGTCCGTATCAAGATGGATGATGAGATAGTACGAGAATTGAAGGAGATGAGGTATGTACCTCAACTCAAAAGGAATCTTATCTCTGTTGGCGCTTTGGAAGCATTGGGTCTTGTGATATCTGTACGCGATGGTGTTTTCAAGGTGATCAAAGGCTCAATGGTGGTGATGAAGGGCGTCCGTCGGGACAATCCCTACTACTTGAAGGGTAGTATGGTTACAGGTCAGGTGGAGACTTCTAGTTCTTCAGATGATGGTTGCACGAAGGTCTGGCAGGTAAAGGTCAGACATGGAGGAGAAAAGTCTTTGCTAGCTCCTGCAAAGAAGGGATCATTGGAAGGTGCTGCTACCTGCAACTTGAAAGGTAAACATAGTGTTCTGGATAAGAAGAAGGTGAAATTCAGCACCAGTACTCACCGCTCAAAAGGTCTTCTTGATTGTGTTCACGTAAGCGTTTGGGGACCTGCTAAGACTGCATCGCTTGGAGGTCACAGGTACTTTGTCTCTTTTATTAATAGTTTATCTAGCATTGTTGGATATATCTCATGAGATAAAGGTGTGAAGCCTTAAATATGTTGGTGAAGTGGAGAGGAAGAATGGAGAAGCAAATTGGTAGGAAGATCAAGGAGCTACAGATTGGTAATGTTGGAAGAGACATGAACCAATTCCTACGATTTGTCCAGAACATTGGTATTGCTACTCACTTCACAAAAGGTATAAATGGGTTGGCTAGGGAAGTAAACCGTTTCTTACTGGAGAAGGTTCGGTGTTTGTTGTCTAATGCAAGATTAGACAAATCGTTTTGGGCTGAGGCGATTGTGTATGCTAGCCATCTTATAAATGTATCGACTGCGATAGGAGTAAAGCTCCATTGGAAATTTGGTCTGGAAAAGCTGCTCAAGATCATGGTTTCTCGCAGGAATTTGGAAGTCCGACCTACTACAGTGCCAAGAATGGCAAGGTGAATCCGCAAGTAAAGAGGTTTGTATTTTTGGGTGTCAAAAGGAATATGAAAGGCTACAGGTTGTGGGACCCCGAAAACAAGAAGATCGTGTTGAATAGGCTTGTCACATTTGATGAGACTTCAGTGTTGAAGTCTACCATCTCTCAGCAGGTGGAGAGGACGGAGACCAAGGAAGTATCACAGCGGGTGGAGGTTGATGCTACTCCACCATCTCTAGTTGATTCGGCATCAGAGAAGACTTCACCGGATGTGACATCGGGTGGAGATCATGTAGCCAGGGTTGATGCTGAACAAGTTAAAGACATTGATCAGAATGTTGAGTTATTTGCAGCCATTGGAACCAAGGTAAAACCACACTCGTGGGTAAAGAAGTATGAATCTCAAGCTTGTAATCGCGACAAGCTCAAGTTGATTGCCGTTGTTCTTCATAATGGTCGTGAGGAGGTTCATATGACTCAGCCAGATAGGTTCGCTGCTGCAGATCCAGGTACAAGTGCTTGAGCTTGATGGAGCTCATTTGAATGAACTACGGTTGGCTTGATCCTTTGGGTAAGGTACGTAGGCAGCCGTAAAGGCGCAGCCAAATTTGATGATGCAACCCGTATGAAGCTGTTTAGGTTCTCGAGTTGTGGCCGATTGGAACTTCACATAGAGGTGGAGAGACTTCGCGTAGAGGTGAAGTATTGTGGCTAGTTGGACTTCACGTAGAGGTGAGGTGTTGTGATCTCGATGAACAGGTTGATCTTCTGGTGAAAAGATGGTTGAGCTTGCATAGGAAGGGTGTGCATCCAGTTTGTTGAAGTCGATGATGGTGTTCGGTGTGCTCTACTCAGACTTGGTTGAACCGTCAGCTGAAGACATGTAGACTAGATAGAACTAGTCAGTTAGAGAGTTAGTGTTGGCTCATGATGAGTTCTTCGTGAGGTCAGGTAGTTGCTGAGTTGGAGACACGTTCGGTGATCGGCATGTATGAAAGTTCTCCTAAGGTGAAGTGTAGGGAAGACATGTGTGGTGCATCCCAGTGGATAGCTGAGCTACAGATTCCAAGCCGAGATCGTATGTCGATTTCGCCAAGATCGTGTGTCGATTTCATCTAGAGCGCGCAAGCCGAGATCGTGTGTCGATTTTGCCAAGTGATAGACTGGAGTTCGTTGGAGATCGGCTCAGATTTGAAAAAATCTTCACCAAGGTGGAGAATTGTAGGAGAGAGGAGATAGAGGAGTAGAGGAAGTTAACACAGAAATCAGAAATCAAGGAGCGAGAAACGGTGTATTGGAGCAGGCCAGATTGTGCTCCCGGTCGGTCGCTCGGTCGACCGATGGAGGAGGCCGGTCGACCGCCCGGTCGACCGGCGTGAACGAAAGTGCACAGGAAGTAAACGGTCGACCGTCCGGTCGACCGACTGAAATGGCCTAACTCTCGGTTGGGCCTGGTCGACCGGCACGGTTGACCGTGGAATGGGTCGGTCGACCGACAGGCGCGTTTGGACTTTCCTTTTAGGATTCAAATTTCTTTTCTGGATGGAACCAAATCCAATCTGGGTTTCCTTAAATCCAGGGAGTCTGTGGCTATAAAAGAGAGGCTAGAGCCCTCATGTATTGTATCCCTAAGAATCCCAAAAGAATTCCTAAGAATTCCTCAAGTTCCCCTCTTGTATTAGATGTATTGATTGTTGAATCAATAAAATCTCTCTCTTGCCCCGAGGACGTAGGCACGTTGCCGAACCTTGTTAAATTTGTGTGTTGATTGCTTTTCTCTATTGGTTGTTATTCCTGTTGTGTTGGTTGTTTTTCCAGCTGCATCGAGTCTCCGTCAGGTGGGCGGATTCCTTAAGGGTGGTTGTTGTGTTCCCCGCCGCTGCGCACAACACTCTTTTCTCTAAGTCTCCCTCTCCACTAAATCTCTCGCTCTCCCTAGTATCTCTCACTCTCCCTAGCCTCACTTTCTCTACTCATGGTGGACGACGATCCAAGGGAGCGGATAACAGCGACGCGGGGGAGCGGACGATGGTGACGAACAGAACGACGACAGAGGTGACGACAATGGGCGTGTTTGTTTCGCCGCAAAACGCCGCAAAACGCAAGTCGTAAAACTTCTTTTCCATTTTCCGTTGTTTGTTTCGTTGAAAAACAAGTTGCAAAATGCAACTCTTCTTTTCCCACTTGCAGTTGCTACAGTTAAATTTGTGGTCATGTAAATCTTACTTTTACACTCATATTTTCTCAATTGCAGTTGCTACAGTTAATTTTGTGGTCATGTAACTCTCACTTGTAGTACACTTACAGTTCAAAACAGTTACTTGATAATCAATATATAATTTAATATTATTAAATATTAATATTTTAAATAGTGTTCAATTTCTTATTTAATTATTTAATATTTTTAATCTTTAATTTTTTATTATTTTATATTGTTTTAATATTTAATATTTTACTATTTTAATTAATATTTTTATTTAATATTTTATTTAATACTTTATTATTTTATTAATACTTATTCAATTTTTTATTATTTTATTTAGAGTTAATATTTTATTAATATAACAATATTATACTTTAATATAAAATTACTATATATTTAATTATTTATTTTTAACATAAAAATTACTTTATTAATATCATAATATATTTTATTATTATATTAATATTTTATTATGCTAATATTGTAATAATAATTCAGTATAATAATACTATAATGATAATTTATTATTAAATTATAATTATATTTTACTTTGTTAATTTTATATTTCTATAATATTACAACAATATTATAATAAAATTTATATTATAATAATTTTCAAGTATTTTTAATATTATAATATTATAACTATATTTTATTATTTTTGTAAGATTTTTTAATATTTATATTTTATTAGTATTCTTAAAATTTTATTAACGTTCTTTAGATTTTCTTAAAATTTTATATTATTATTTAGTTAATATTTTAGTAATATTTTACTATTTAGTTAATATTAAGATTATTAATTTTTTATCTCAAATTTATTAATACAATTTAATTTGCAATAGTAGATTTAATTTAATAGTATTTATAATATTTAAATCTGCTACAGTTAATTTTGTGGTCAACTTTTCCACTTACACTTTTACATTACCAACCAAACACCGTAAAATACAATATACTTTACCATTTATACTTTCACTTTATCAACCAAACACCGTAAAACACAATATACTTTTCCATTTACACTTCACTTTATCAAACAAGCACCGTAAAACACAATATATTTTCTCTGCTACAGTTCACTTTTTCCATTCTCATTTTACGACTTACAACTTGCGACGTTTTGCAACGAAACAAACAGGCCCAATGTGTGGTAGTGATTCGTGAACTAGACCCGCCTCCAAATTTGGGGGTCGGGTCCGATGTGACCGCCTACGACCACAGTGGAGGTGGCGCCAGCGGTGCTGGGATTACAAGGGCAATTTGACATTCATTTTGCAGCTACTTTGAATACAGCGAAGGATTTCTCATTTTTATGAGAGATTTTTTGGATGGGGGAATGCAAATAGACTGTCACTAGTTCTGCGCTGCACAGTACAATGATCTTCTACAGGATTATGAAAGATATTAAACATAATACATTAATCTTCCACATCATTATGAAAGGCATTGAACAAAACAGACAGAGAGACACATGCTACAGTGAAGCATTCAGGCTCGACGAGGTCGCTACTGTCGAGGTCGAGCTTGGCAAGGGGGGGAGTTGCCGAGCTCGAGGGGCAAAGAGCCGGTCAAATTGTTAGACAGCGAGGATGATGGAGAAGAGCAGTCAAGCCATCGAGGTTGTTGCCGTCCAGGTCAAGCTCGGTGAGGGCGGGGGAGTTACCGAGCTCGAGGGATAAAGGGCTGGTCAAATTGTTGACGACAAGGACGAGGGACTGGAGCGAACTGATCTCGGGCGGTATTGTGCCGGTGAGGGCGGAGGCGGAGAGGCGATGGGTTATTAACAAACTCTTTTACTGTCGGTATGTGAATCTGTAAGGATATTAAAGAGATTTTACAAAAATATAGCAGAATGCTGATAATATTCTATTTTGATTTTCTTTAACTGACGGTGCGATAATTTTAAAAATATGAAAAAAATTAGTGAGTAATTGAGCAATTATGATAATTGAAGGATAAATTTAGAAATATAAAACTATAGGAAAGTAAATATGAGAATAGCCTTTAATAATCGCTGTTGGCTATTTATCAGAAAGAAAAAAAAGTAGGGATAATAATTCTGTGTCTTATTTTCATCAATAAATAAGGTTCTCACATGAGAAAAAGAGAGAGAATAGCTGGGTCACAGTCAGAGAGTGAGAGAGGCAACAACAAAGGCTGAATCTTTGTCTCTCAGATAGAGAGACAAAAACTATAAAAGAAATCTTATCAATTCCACAAAGAAATACAAAATACAGTAGAACTTTTTACTCTAACGTAACTCACAGATTGTGATTATGACTCCAGATACTTGACTCTATGCCTAAAGAATTAACTTCAAGCGTCACTGGGACTACACCTAAACAACATGACTCGAAATATTACTAGGACTCAACTCTCCGTGAAAAAAGAAAATGAGAAACAATAAGACAATTTGTTTTTTTTTTTTTTTAAATTAAGAAAGAAATAGATGACTGAGATTTAAGTATATATTTTAGTTTTATTTAAAGAGTATTAGATCGTGTGTGTTAAAGATATAGTTAAATAGATATAAGCCAACAATTAATTGCCAAATAGATTTTAATGTCTATTAAGATTCTTTTATCTTTTGAATCCTATTCTTAAGTTAATGTTTAATACTAATCATAGATTATATATTTGCCTTTTTAGAGAAAGAAAAGATGGAGTAGGCAATTGCCACAGGATGAATAGTCATAATTAACATATCTGTAAGAAAATTCACAAATCTAGGGGAGGCAATTGCCCAAGTTGTTCCTATGTGACTGGGCCTACTGAATGGAATGAAATGGAACTCAGTGCTCAATCATCTTCACACCTTCTAAAAAAAAGGTACACTGCATGTTTCAAGGGAGAAGATGGATGGAGAGCAAAAGCTAGAGGGTGAAAGGGACTGTTCAGTGGTCTGGCTGCATTCATGCATTCAGGAGTGTACTGTGAGTGGAGGACATTCAGACTCAATATCATATCAGTATTAGTAGTATAATACTCCCTCCGTTCGAAAATAATAGTCCACTTTTTGGAAGGAAAAAAAAAAAATTGTCTCAAATTATTGATCCATTTTAAAGTACGGAGTAATACCTTTATTTTTCTCTTTATACACAAAATATCCTTCTTCTTTTAACTAGTTGTAAGGATAAAATGAAATTTCCCTAATACTCAAACTTTCAACTAGATCGCCCATAATAAGCGGACGGAGGGAGTACTACTCTTTTGTGGTGTTGACGAATCAAGTTTAGTTGCGGGACATGAGTCTGACTCGGATTGTTTTGGACTAATCGTAGTTGCAGGGCCACGATGTTATCCTCTATGAGGGGCTTATCTAATAGTTGTTGCAACTGTGTGCTGACAACCATGATTTTTTGTTCTTATCCTTGCGTGTGCTATTGTGTTTTGACGTTTGGAACAATCATTGTACTTTTTGTTGTTCTTCTTTTTGGATGTTTTCATGAACGCTTTCTTAATGAAGTACCGAAAACCTTACCGGTTCACCATTTTTCTCAAAAAAATAAAATATAAAATAAAACCAAAGTTAGTGGAGCTTCAACTCTCAATGGTGTAGCTTTTGAAAAGTCATTCGTCTTTACATGACTGCTTTTTGGCTGGGTCCATATGCATGCATCATTGATTCCCTTCTTCTTCTCATACTTCACATAATATTGAGCTCATGGGCACATCATGCTCCCTATCTTTCTTTTCTCATTATGTGTAAATCAAGAGGGACTTGCTGTAGGATTTTGCATGGAATTTTAGGGGCTAACCCTAAAAGTTTGTGGTGGGATGGGAATGATAGTGGGGGATGAAAACATATGTTAGTATTTTGAGGGTATTTCAAAATTAAGTAAAGTTCTTTTAGTCGCACATTAGACAGGAAAAGAACTATTTAGTGTTTATATATGGAGTCTCTTTCATAATGGGTTGTGTGGGTTAGAAACCAGGGGTGCTCGCGCGCACACAAACCCATTGAGGCCCAGTGAAAGAAATTGGGTTACCGGGTCCGGAAAATCTTAATGCGCATGTGCGCCCACATCACATGCGTAGGAGAGTGCAAATCCGAGTTTCAGAGCCTCGCGGGTGTGCCCGAGTAGGCCAAGTTTTGCCAATTTTATTTTTAGATTTAAAATTAATATAAAATCTTTTCAAATCCTGTCATAACATTTAGGTCAGAGATAGCTGTTGAGATTCGTATCTTTCCATGTCGTGTAGTGTCAGAGTTAGCCGTTGAGAGCTCTCTGCCCAAGTTCTGGCAATTTTATTTCTCTGCACACGGAAAGATTTCTTCCTCTGTCCAGAGATTGGTTCTCTGTCTAAGGATTGTTTTCTTTTCCCAAAGATTTTCTAATGATGATAAACTCTCTTTATAAAGGATCTATTCCCTGCTCTCAAGATCACAACTCAACCATCTTCTTCCTCTCTGAAATTTCTTTAAACTCTTCAGATCTTCCCTGCATCTTTGGAGGAAACAAAACCGAGCTGTTCGAGGGCCTGTGCATTGCGAGTGCACGCTTGCAGGGTCAGCGATCATTGAATCCTGGAAGGTAGGCCGCCATCACCTGCTGCACTGAGATACTCTCTCAGAAGGGCGCGATCTACTCTTAAGGACAGTGCTCTGCACGCCTCGATCAAAATAGAGAAGTTCCTTCCTTCTTGAAAATTTAATTTAAATAGCTTAGCAGTATTTCGTACATTATTTATCCTACAACATAACTAGTGGGGCTTCCATGATCACTCCATGTGAATTTCAGGTTGTTATAAATAGTAAAAAGTTATAAAACTAGGTAGCTGGTAATCTTAATGTGTGATTCATACTGTACATATTACATCCTGAAACATGTGTGGAGAAGAAATTATTATATGTTTGAAAGCTTCTCACCATCTTAACCTACATAATTTAAATTTTAAACAGTTAAAATTTTGCCACTTGGATTAGAGCTTCTTAACATGCAAAACCACCTTTTTTTTGTTTTTTTCTTTGAGGCAAGGGAGAAAAACCTAAAAACGTGTATACATACGAAACACAACCAAAAAGAGCTACTGACCGGGCTAACCGCCTAAGGAGGAGGTTCCAGGTTCAATCCCTACAGTTATTAAACTTGGGGATTTAATTGGATTAATCAATGATGGGTGCGAGTGTGTAGGCTGGAAGGTTCCCCTCCATCCTCTTTCTTTAAAAGAAAAAAAAAAGAAAGAAAAAATACACAAGCAAAAAGAGAAACAACTATGGAATTATCTGGTACATTGTTCACAAAAAGTATGCTCTCCTCTTCTTAACTGAGAGGCAATCAGTAATAGATACAGTGAGAGGATCCAAATCCGTAAAATTACAATACAATGACCGACAGCACGCAGAGTAAGTGATGAATTATTTAATTAGTTTTACTTATGATCATCTGAGAGACAAAAGGATACAAAAAGATACCTGCCTACAAAAGAGGATCATAAAATGGGGGGTTGCTTCATCTGCGAGGTGTTGGAGGGATGGTACGGATGCCCTGACGCTGGAGCTCGGCGAGGACGGTGTCTATGGAGGGAGGTTTGAGGCCCAGTGGAAGTGGAAGCCATGGCTTGCTCATTGCCGCCTCCACTACCTCGTCGATTACTTCGTCTGGCTGCTCCACAATATACAGAATTTGTTAGTAGGTACATTTCACTGAGGGGGTGTTTGGTTGCAAGGAAGTGGGCGGAAGTAAGAAAATGGGGAAGTATAATTGCTCACTTCCCTATCTATCCAAACACCAGAAAAGGAAAATAAGAAAACGTCTTTTCATTTTCTCTTTTCTCTTTTACACAATCATTCTAGAGTTAATTTTGTGATCATGAAAATCTCATTTGTAATAAGTTGTAGTACAAAACAGTGAATTTTTTGATCATGTAAATCTCACTTGCATTCTAATTACAGTCCATTTTTTATTTTTCTTAATTAATTTTTATTTTAATATTATTTTGCAGTCAATTTTGTGGTCAATTTTTCCACTTTCACTTTCACATTACCATCCAAACACCATAAAAGACATAACATTTTTCAAATCACACTTCCCAACAACATTCAAACACGGAAAACTTACTAACTAATTCTCAAGTTTCAAAGGGAACTATAACCACTTTCTCACTTCCTCACTTCCTCACTTTCACCCTTAACCAAACAGGCCCTGAGATGCTGCTATTAGTACTGTGCCTCTTTCCATGGCATTGTGGAAAACTATTTCACAATTCTTTTATTAAAACATTACTCAGAAAAAGGTCCGATATGGACTACAATATGCAAATGACTTTGACTTTTACAGGAAATGATATAACTTAATTATCTTGTATCCAAGACCTGTCACATTATTCTACTTTAAAACTGATTTCTTATCTTCTTATTTAATTTTTTTTTTCCCCCATACACAGCTTCAGTTAAAACCGTCTTATTTAGACAAGGATATAGAGTTCTTAGCTAATAGAAGTTTTGCAACCACTTGATGCATGAGCAAAAGGTCATGGAATTGCATGATTTCTTGTTTATATAACATGTAGATTAATTAACACAAACAAATCCACAACATGAACAGCATCCATTGTTGATTTCATTGTGCATCATGCATTTTGGTACGTGGGCATAACGAAAATATTTTTGGTACGTGGGCATAACTTAGTTACGCCCTGGAAATATTATATCTTCATAACATGAGCATAGTGGTGGTTCGATTCCATTGTATATCATGCATTGTGATACAAGGGCATGACTAATGCCTTGGAAGTATTAAAGCATAAAATGTAAGTATGTATACATACGTAAATATTCATATGGTTTGTGTTTTGGGGTTGGGGGGGGGGGGGGGGGGGGGGGGATCTAAATAGTTAATTTCCTAACTAAAATAATAAGGATGTTTTTTTTCCTAACTAAAATGTATCAAAAATGACACTTACTATATTGTTATATAAAATCACACTTACTATATTGTTATATAAAATCATGAAAGGCACCAATGTTCTCACAAAAAAGAAATGACAGATAAAATCACTTATTTAACAGTTATACTACTACTCTCAAATAGAAAAGAAAAGAAAATTCTAACAACTACTAAAGAGTAAATGGAGGAAATTGTAGCACAGCATTAACTTCTTGAAAACAAGAATTTGGAGCTAATTGTCTCCAAAGGCCACTCGTCATGACTCATATTATGGTTCTACATAATATAAAAGACCAGAGACAATAAAATTGTTTTCACTGTTTATGTGAAGCTATGTTGTATGAATACTTAATAAAAACATCATGTACGTGTAACCAATATGTATCTGACCAATATGTATCTGATACTCGTACAATTGATCTATGCCATGTTAAAAAATTATATGCATCCTATGATTCCATCCATATGAAAATGTTTGAGAATAAAATAATGCAGGGATAATTGATTCACAATTCTATTTGGTTTCTAGATGCATATATATAATTAGTCCATTTTCTTAATGAACATTATGATTACTCTCATAACTATCTATTTATATAACATACAAATCTTTATGTTACAAGAAGTGGTGTTTTCTAAAACCATAATAAAAGCCTTACAAATCCATCTTATGGGTAAATAACATCAAACCACACAGGCACACACTTCTTTTTTCTGAGGGAATAAAAAACACACACGCACACAATTTTTATTAGTGCCGTATCCACAACACATCTGTTTCCTAAACTTCTAGGATTTACGATACCTGTCTGCTCATGTAACATATGTGACAGTGCAAACCTAGATGTATAGTGTTATTTATGTAGGATTTGGTAAAATAAGAAGAGAAGAAATGTATACATATCAGCATGATATGATGTAGAACATATCCACAGGGCACATAAAATGCCAAAATCCAATCTAAAGTAAAATTTACTGCAAGAGTTTGAGGAAACAGTATAACTCAATACAGACGAACTTTACGGGTTAAATTCGTAAAGGTCTTTCGAAGTGCTGTTTCTACTTCCATTAGCATCCAAGGCAGTACTCACATTACTCTGAGTTGTGTTCTGCGTTGTCCAAAAAATATAAGAAACAAAAATTCAAAATTACGGCTAAATGTTCCTTCAATTCTTTTCCTCATGCCAGATCTCTTACGGGGAAAAACAGAAACAGAAACCTCCAGAATAGAATAAAATCTGATAAACTGAAATCACCTGTGAAGGAATGGCAAACTGGCTGTAAGGATGCACAACAGGACAACCCCATGCATCAGCATGGATCTGAAATATAACATTGATCAAGATCAATTATGAACTAGCAGATTCTGAAACTTACAAGCGAAGATAATTCCATCAC
The DNA here is from genome assembly GCA_038442645.1 of Agave tequilana. Classification (NCBI taxonomy): domain Eukaryota; kingdom Viridiplantae; phylum Streptophyta; class Magnoliopsida; order Asparagales; family Asparagaceae; genus Agave; species Agave tequilana. The sequence goes on from JAVJIF010005320.1 coordinate 151,820, forward strand.
CCAGTTCAACTAGGTTCATGAGAGATACAAATACAGAGAAATATGGAATGAATCAGAGTAAAGAGAGGAGAGTAGTTGTCAGTTGTGGCTAATTACCCCAGGATGAGCCTTCCAGAGCCAATTTCCATGAGGTGGATGCCATGTCGGGAAGCCAGTGGGGCCCCAAACTTGGGTGCCGGAAGAATAATAATTTGGATGGCCCCAGTAGGGGTAAACCTGGCTTGGTGGAACACCACAACTGGAATGAAAAGGAGGGCCTACCATTACTGGTGTTTGCATGTAACCCCTCGACAGGAAATCTGTATGTGGCTGCCATTTCCTATCATCAACTTTTGGCAAAATGTGCCTTCTATGCATCCGATATTTCTGTAAATAACAAGGTTTAGTTATTCTGGGCATACTATACATAAAAAGGAAAAAAAAATGCAATATTCTTTACGTAATTTATATGCTACTCTAACTAATCTTTTTTTTTGAGAGAATTTAAAAACTTTGGACAATTTCTCGATTTGAGTGTCAGCCATGCGCAGGGGTCATGCTAATCTTCTCTGTATCATTCCAATTTTATCGGATGTCTCCGAAGGGACCTACTCTAACTAATCTTATGTCTTCTTTCGTGACTGTTTCATATTTTCGAGTAGTTCCATCACTCATTTTCCTCAATATATGTTATAGATTAAGGACACAGTAATCTTCTAAAGGAAATTCAAAATAGAAATACATACTCTAGGAACAGTACCTCAAGTACACTGAAGAGAAAGGTAAATGAACTGGAACTGTAATCATTCATGTTGATAGATGGTTTGAGATTTCCTACACAAATAGAAGGGTATGAAAGACTTGCAACGATATGGATTTTCTTTCTTTTGGAACTCTGGTGGAACCTTTGACTCTCTGTAGTATCCTTTTTGCATAGTTTCTATAATGAATCATCTGTCCATACTTCACTTTCTATCATTT